>LPNX010807136.1:56873-120316 GCA_001517045.1 Pseudotsuga menziesii
TGTTAACCACCTATCTCTGTGACAGACCACCATCTCTGTCACAGAGATTGCTGTGCGGTTAGGCTTTACTTTTACAGTTTTTCTTTCAAGTTCAGTAATCTGTAAATTTTCTGTTAAAGGAAGTAACCATACAACCCATATATTCTGCGTATACTCTATCCACTTGTCATCTCCCTTTAGGGACTTCAAGTTGGATATGAAAAGCAGGAGAAGTGGGAGCTTAGGTAATTAAAGAAACACTTTATTTTCCTGCTACAATCTTCAACACATTTTATTTTCAGTCCAAGATCGAATACCAGCATCTCCCATAAGGGACATCGCTTGGTGATTTTGTTGATAACTTAAAATCTACATTGTATCTTAATCACCCAAGACTTAAAATTAACCCATAAAATTAACCAACAAAGCTTCTCTATTTCATGCTCCTCTACTCGGTTATCA
Source organism: Pseudotsuga menziesii (assembly GCA_001517045.1). Lineage (NCBI taxonomy): Eukaryota > Viridiplantae > Streptophyta > Pinopsida > Pinales > Pinaceae > Pseudotsuga > Pseudotsuga menziesii. Next base: position 57,315 of record LPNX010807136.1, read on the forward strand.
CCCTTCGGGGTACTTCGAGATACGACCAGGGGAAAGGGAATTCCTAGTTTAATAGGCATCCATTTAGTGATTTTCGAATTGATTAAAAACAATGACTCGGAAGCTGCAAGGGGTAGTAGACCGAGGGGGTCTCTAGGCGCATCGACGTCCTCCTTGTGAGCACCGAGCCATTGGGGTTTGACCTGTGAGCTAGGGGTGGGCTTTGTTCCCACCTGTTGAGCGCAACAGCAATCCCTCTTCGGTTTGAGAAGAATTAGATCGGGGTAGTCACACCACCGGTTCTAAAACATAATCAAAGATTCCAACTCTAATAAAATTTATTAAAATTTACCAAGAGACACTGCAAAACGTCCTACAAACATTGGTCACTACCGTTTTGCCTTGCTGTTCAAGGTTTTACTACAAGCACTTTCATTTTATTTTTACTGCAAGCACTTCAACACATTTACTTTCGGTCTCATTTACTTTCAGCTCTATATTTGTTCATGCAGTGAATGTTCAATATTTGTTTAAAGTGCTTCAAGTAAATACAACTTAAAGTCCTTTTTTTTTTTTTTTTTTAAATTTACTGAATTTCATTTAAGGCATTTTCCTTGTGCTATCTCTTGTAAATCTGAACTGTAACTATCTTACTTGTTTATTTGTTTATATTGATAAATTTAATTCATCTGTACATTGCTTAGATACCTTGATTTGTTATTGTTGTAACTTGTTTTCTTTTGACTCCATTTAATCTAGGCACTGGTCTTGTAATTTTGTAACCTTAAAAAAGATCCCTTTAATTAATTTGTAATTAATTAATAAATCTGGAACTTAGTATTGCGTAGGGACTACCCCCCTTGGCTCTGTTGGGATCTTGCCTAAACGGAGGAGTTGTGGACTGTGGTGACAGTGGTCCCCAGCTCTCACTTGCCCCCAAGGACACACATAGCAGGTTGTGACTTTCTTGTGTCTTAAAGTGTGAATTAGGCGGCAACAATCTTAGCAGGCACCCCAAATCTAGTAATGGTTTTTTATCTTCAAGAAAATCCATGACTACTTTCTTGGTTGCTGCTGTAGTAGGTATGGCCTCTACCCACTTGGTAAAATAATCAGTTGCGGTCAAAATCCAAGTGTAACCATTACTTGAATTATCCTTAAATTTACTAATGAAATCAAGACCCCATTGCTGGAAAGGGGCTTGGACTACTATTGGATTTAAAGGTAATGTGACAAGTTTCTGCATTCCTGTGAATAGCTAACATTTATGCCAATTCCTAATAGACTTGTTCACATTAGTGAATAAGGTGGGCCAATAGTATCATGCTCTAAGAATTTTGTGGGATGTAGTTTTAGCTACAAAGTGGCCACCACAAAAACCTGAGTGGAATTCTTCTAAGAGTCTTTTAGACTCTTCTTCGTCTACACACCTAAGTATGATCCCATCTAGGTTTTTCCAACCCAAACCATCTTGGGTAAGACTATACTTAGTGTCTTGTAATCTTAACGACCTTCTTTTATGGCCGACTAGGTGTTCTGGACAAGTTAGGTTGAAGAGATATAAAACTATACTTGAATACCACTGTTGCTGTTGAAGACATTGAAGCTTTGCTGAACTGGTTGATGTTGATGAATTGTTCTGACAAATCATGCCTAAGGCTTGCTCATTTCCCTTTGTCATCATTTTAACAAGACCTTGACCCTTGATCAATTTAGTGGGTTTAATCTCTAAGTCATACCCTTGGATCTTTGATACCCACTTTCCTCTTATACCAAGGCAATCCTGCTGGGATAAAATGTCTTTAACTGCTAAATTGGGCACATAACCAACTACTTTAGAGTATCCAACATAAGTTCTAAAGTGTTTTAAAGACTTAACAAGGGCATATGCCTGTTTTTCCATTATAGTGTACTTTAGCTCTAAATTCTGTAAGGACCTACGCATAAAAGCAATTGGTTGTTCCTGACCCTCTTTGTTTTTTTGCGACAAAACTCCGACAATTGTATCCTCTGAGGCAAATGAAAAAATATATAAATCTTTAGAATAATCTGGGCTAGTCAGGACTGGGGACCTCGCTATACAATCCTTGATGCTTTTGAAGGATTCTTTTCCCTCACTATCCCATTCAAACTTAGAATCTTTTTTAAGTAATTTTTGCACGGGTGTCATTAACTCAGCTAGGTTTGGTATGACCCTTCTTATGAAATTGATTTGACCATTAAAAGACTGTAAGGCTTTCTTGTTATGGGGCAAAGAGACTTACTTTATGGCCTCCACTCTTTCAGGGTCTATCTTCACACCGTCTTTGTAAATAATATACCCAAGCAACTTGCCTTCATCTACACCCAAGATTGACTTATCAGGGCTTAAGGAAATGCCAAACTTTCTACATCTTTCGAAAACCTTCCCGAGGTGGCCTATATGATTAGATCTTTTTTTGGAAAAGACTGTTAAGTCATCTTGATAGATTTTGATTATCTTTCCAATCAACTCATTGAAAGCATAATCCATACCCCTTTGGAACGTTGTACCTGCATTCAAAAGACCAAAGGGCATCCTTAAATATTCAAACATTCCCCAAGGTGAAGTGAAAGTGGTTTTATGCCGATCTTCCTTTTTAACCAGGACTTGATTATACCTTGAGAAACCGTCCGGCATAGACATCATACTTGACCCCATTACCCTTTGTAGTAAGGTTTCCATATCTGGCAAGGGGTAGCTATCTTTTATGCATGAGATGTTCAGATTTCGGAAATCAATGCATATCCTCAACTGTCCCTTCTTCTTCCTAACTACTACCAAGTTTGAGCACCATGATGAATGTCTTGTTGGCGCGATGATGCCCGCTGCCAACATTTTCTATAACTCCTGTTGGACCATAGGAGCTAACTTGGGGTTTATTCTTTTAAGCTTTTGGGGACTTCGGGGAAACTTCGGTATGTGAAAAAAAATATTTTTTGTAAAAAAATTACCTTTATGAAGAGGGACGGGGTAGGCGTGGGTCCCCCTAAACTCTTAAGACCCCGCGGGCCTGTCCACTTCTCCCAACGTAGAGTTGAGTCTTGACTTCTGTTGGAGCCCGTGAGAGGAGAGCTTGTTGCGCAAAGGAGAGGATACAGGCAGAGGAGAGGAAAGACAAGTTTAGGTTGTCTTAGACTTAAAAGGTTTGTGCTTATAAGTTAATGACATGGCATTATCTAGCTTGGAGGGGATGGTATCTATTCTTAGACTGTTTCTTCTAGAAGATTGACTTATTCTTTTATGACTTTGGATCTTGTCATTGGATTTTTCTTGGCATAGTTTGTGTTTATTGTTGATCCTTTTTGCAAGTTGTTCCAATGTTGTTACACAGACCGTATTCTTTGTCCTTCATGAATGATAGAAAACCTACTTTGTTGATGTTTGTGCAGACATTTCTATGCATGTGTATATTTCTAATTTTGAAAAACCAAAAGCTCCGTCAACTATTGTCATGTTTATACTTGAGGTTCATATGTAATTACCACTTTATATCAATGATTTATGAACTTTGAAGCAATGTGCATGTTGATTGTACTTGTTACTTTTTGAAATTGAATACTAGTGAAAAATAAATTGATATATATACACACAGTACCCCTGACGTACCCAAGTCCCCTGTTTCAAAAAGTGGTGTCCCTGTCCCCGTACCCAAGTTTCCTGACAACTTAGTTATTAAATAATAACCTAAGTGAGACCCATTCTGTAAAGTACAAAACATCACTTTATTTTTATAACATTTTCTTATTACATAAATATACAACGACAAAGTCTAATTCCTCATCACACCACACCAAAAATATGAACGAGGACCTTCAGAGTTAATTTTTCAACAGGCCAGGGTATTTATGATCGGATTCCAAGGGCCTCTTGCATGCATAGAACTTGGCATTGCTACTTAGGATGCTGGAAGAATTTGGAATGGCCTGCAACTCCCTAAACAAACAGTAGAGCCGCCCATGGATCTTGTAATAAAGGGGGCAGTGGAAAATGAAATGCTCCTCAGTCTCAACATCCTGAAGATGGCTGAAGATATCTGAGAATCTGTATAGTACAAATTGAAACAGAAATATGATGATTAATGTTTTAATGTCTAGGGCTGTTTATAACCAGAAGTTTTTGATTAAAAGTTTTTAACAGCATTTTTGCGATTTCAGTAATGTGGTTTGATAGAACAGTTGAGAGACAAATGAATACAAGAGAAGTTGAAAACATTCATTGTGTTGAAATAAACTGTCAGACTTTATTGTATGGTTTTTGAATCTGTATTCAGGTTTCTCGATCTCTGGCTGCTTGTGAGGGAGCTCTTCTTGTCGTGGATGCTTCTCAGGTACCATATATCTTGGATCTTGGTTTAGTACATTTGCAGCAAAATGCTTGTTTTTACTGCCATTTAATATGTTTATTGTGGCCTACTGCATTAATGCTGGATATAATCATCATTTTGCGGACACCTTACATGCTATGACATTTGTTGCATGCCATCATGAGTACTGTATGATTATTGAATGAAAAACAGTTCCCTAGAACAGAAAACGTACATTTATTTTCAGATACACATGGGATCTCTTAAATATGTGCATGCTAGGTAAGTTGCGTATGAAATATTTTCTAACACATTTCAAATAGCTTGGTTCTACCGGTAAGGCTTAATAATGCGGAAGGAAGATCAATGTTAACTTGATTTGAGCAGTTTGAATTGATCTTCACTCTATATGTTGTGCAGGGTGTAGAGGCTCAAACTCTTGCTAACGTATATTTGGCGTTGGAGAACAATCTTGAAATTATTCCAGTAAGATCATTCTTTCTCGTTTTACTGGAAATATCTTTAGTTGGAAAGCAGTCCTAACACGTCTCCATGTGAAGCCTCTGCAGTGGGCACACATTGAAATGAAAAAGACTCCCAATTATGGTTTGCATGGCTTTGATAGCTCTAAGCCTTGAGCTTAGTTGTAACTTTTGTGTTTCTGCTAGTGGCAAGTTGCTCACAGAATGTTTTCTCATGGCTGTTCTCTTTCTCATATGGTTTGCTTAATGGGCCAATCTGGCAATCACAATTTGTGTTCTCTTATGTGCTCACTTTGTGACCATACATTCAATATCTCTTCAGGCCCATACACTTGATTTTGTAATTCTTCATTTGCTGAATTTCTGCAAAGTATATTCTCTTCAGTGAGAATATTGTTCATGAAATGATAAATGCATTTTTTACAGGCAAAACTGATGCATTTAGAAATGGTACAAGGAAAAATTTAATGTCCATGGATGACTACAAAGCAGTTACTTGTACAAGATCTCAAGGGAGTTCTCAAGTTATGCCCTGTTACATCTGTTAAATAGAAACCCAAGAAATAGACAGAGAATGAAAACACTCAAGTTTCATTGGAAAACAAATTAAAAGCTAAAATGAACTCAGAATGATATCCTCACGATTGCTTTATAGCAGTGGACTGAACCCTCACTACCAACCCCTACTTCTACTATTCCCAAATTGTAATGTAGCTCTGAAACAACAAACAAAGCCAGAACACTGAGACCTTAGCTCTCTTCTTTTGCTATCTAGTATTATACAGATTCTCAGGGGTCAGCTACAATATCTCTTATGTACACTGGCCTACTGGCCTATTATAAATTCTCGTGGCCTTCCTAACAAGTACAGTATCAGTTACAAAGGGCCGTTACCAGTCATGGCTGGGCTACTGCATGGCATGTGTGAGAAATTGCTGCTAAGAATGAGATTCCATACAAACCAGAAAAATAATTTCTGTTAGTGTTCATAATATTTTGTGCACACCCTTGGACCTTACTAAGACTTTATAATATTGTTATACAAACAACTAAGGGATTTTCAAGCTAACTGCAACAAAAAGAAGAATACAGAAGTTCAATAAATAGAACATAAGAGAATATTTGCTGGACTGCAAGATAGGAGATGCCATTTAGTGTTAAAAGTATTTTGATCTGTGAAAAGTGCCATTAAAGTTGAACATTTCATCCATTTTAGGAGTATTCGGGTAACACTTCATTAGTAATGAGAAAATCCCTTTTGGTTGAGATAAGGTGCCAATAATAGAAACAGTTGTTATATTCTTTGTGATCTCTCCCCGAGTCGACATCATCATTGGCAGTTTGGTCCGATGCCCAAGTCGAGCTTAAAATGTTTCTCAAGTCAAATTTGACTCACTTTGGTGATTTGAGAACTCTACATAGGCCAACTTCAACTTGGCTTGGTGATTTAACCAGACATTGGCTAACTTTGATACAACTAAGTGGTTCAACATTGGCACCAAATTGACAATGTCCACACTTACTGAAATTGTGCACTCGACTAGACTAATTAACTTGGCTTCATTGACAGGGCCTTTGGAAGGTGAGAAGCTTATTGTCATGATAATTATGGGCAATTTTTTCTTAGGTTGTTGGTGCTCTTGCATGATAACAGATTAGTATAAATAGAGGGTGCAGAGGTTCATTTTCTCCATCATCTCCTTGAACTCTTTCTACCTTTTGACATCACTTGATCTTCCTCTTCTATGCATTCCTCATGTATCCATTAGTTTAACTTACTTTACATTTTGCTTTCAGAGTAGTCCTAGGCACTCTTACAGGTGCTCATTGTTGATTGTAATTCTTTTATCAATCCCATTGACTACCTTTGTTAGCTTTTGAGGTTACTCCAAAAGTGTTTCACCTTGCTAGTGTAGATTTTTCACAAGTTTCAGCCTCCGGTTATAAGTTAAAAATATTGACTCAGTTTACTTCATTCTCAGAAAATTAAAATGCTGGAAATAAACATAAATATCAGACTTAATAACACTGCTGTAACTTCACTTTTTCATGAGCAGAAAGTAAATAAAAAGTACGCCATTCAACACACAGTACTCAGGATTTTTTGGCCAATGGCCCTGGAAAAACCCACAACGGGAAAACTAGTCTCAGAGAGAGTATATTATTTCTTCAGGATAAAAAATCAGACGTTCATTTACAGTAAAAAATCCAACTTATCTCAACCCAAAAAAATGACTCAGCAAGCTGCCTGGATTTCTGTGCAAGTGCTACCTTGGTTTCCGTGCACCTTCAGTCTCAAAAAATGTGCCTAGAAAGTACAACCCTGCTGCCCTCGATTTCTGTGCATGAACAGCAAAATACTGTCCTTGGGATTTGTGCCAAACAGACCCAAAAACTGAACTGTACGGTCTGTAATTAATGCAGCCATACACCTCGAAAATTGTGCCAGAGATTTAATGCTTGCTGCCTTGGGAACTGTGCTGTCCCTTCCTCGAAAACTGTGCCTGAGATTTTACCTCGAAATCCGTGCCAGAATCCATACTGTACGGATGGCAATAAATGCTGCTGTACTGCTTCTCGATTTTCGTGCCAGCAATAAATGCAAGCTGTACACACCTCGGTTTCTATGCAGCAATAAAGGCTCCTTGATATTCGTGCCTATGGGAGTCTCTTCAGCAAGCTGCGTCAAAAATTGTGCCCACTCTCTTCTTCTTCTCTCCTCAGCTCTCTCAGCTCTTCTCTCCTCTTCTTTTCTCAAGAATGAGGCAAAATGCCTTTCCCTTGGCTTTTTGAGTCAACCCTAGGGTGAGTCTAATCTAACGGTTGAGATTAGACTAGATCAATGGATGAAATTAATTGCTCATTTTTTATTTCTAAAATATTAATTTCACTCACCCACTTAAATTTATCAAAAAACGACTTTAACACTCTAAAGTCAAATTAAATGCTTTCACTTAAGTCATTTAATGCAAGGGTCACTTTATGTCCCCTCTCTAAGTGACTAAGGCTAAAGTCATCTAGGGGAACACCTCTCTAGGTACAAAACTAACAGCTAGGATAGCGCTATATCTCCTAGCCCTGTTATAGGTCTAAATAATTATATTTAGTTAATGTTAGAATGTATTATTATCAAGAGGTGTATCCATAAGGTTGTGACCTTATGTGGAAAGTCACAATCAAATCTTATATATACGAGGCATTCTCTCATTGTAATAACATCATCAATTTTTTAATTCAATATCATATATATTTATGTTTATACACTATATATTTAATAATCAAGCTTCCGCATTTGAGCGTATCATTGGGATCAGAGTCAGTGATTCCAATGGGGGTCATAGAAGAGATAGAAAAGATCCAAAATTTAGTAGAAGAACTAAAAAAATAAATAACCGTGCAAGCGAAAGATACCGTAAAAAAGACCATAAATCCAAGGCAATAATAGGCGAAACTCGAGAACTAATAAAAGCTAAGTTACTGAATTCGGCCCTAAGCCTAACTGCACCCGAATCGGATTCTCAGATTCTTCATTGGATTCTTCCACCTTGTTTTCACACATCTAAAGTTGTTTACATAGTATAAATCATAGTAGCATAATCCGGTCGTATTGGCCTTTTGTGTACGGAAATTTCGAACAAATTCGAATTCGTCGAATATTAGATCTGTGTAATACGAATACTGGTTAGTTCTAAAAAACCAAATTTTAATTATTAAAACACTATAAAATAAATATCTTTCAATTTCATACTTAGTAATTTAGTTTAATAGGAATAAAAAGATGCCAAAGAAAATAAATATGCAATTATTATAGCAACTCTAGATTTATTGGTTACAAAAACCATGTGCCCAAAACCACTTATATCCTTGCTCATTCAGGAGTCAAAGTTAACCCTAACATAATTTAAACATGAATTAATTAATTTCAATGTAAATAGTGGTAAATATTATTTACTTTCTTCTTAAAATCATTAATAACTATTAATAACTAAGAGTTTTCTGGCATTATCTTTTTGTTTTTTTAAAGAGTAATTTTGGTTATAAAAAAAATGTTTATATATATATATATATTATTTTTTTTCAAGTTTAAAATTTAATAGTTGATATTCAATATTTCATTAAAAATAGTGTATGTTTAACTATGTGTAAATGTTATATATATCTTTGTATATTTAATTAAAAATATTATATATATTGTTGTATATTTAATTAAAATTAAAAATACTATATATAATAAGTCTACTTCCGTAATTTATTCGTATTAGATTTTTTTGTTATGTATTTTTTTTTATCGAATTGTATTCGTATCCGTATTCGTACTACTCGAATTATGCTACTATGGTATTTCGTGTAACCTTGAATAAAAGACAAGAAAAAGTAACAAGAGCATGATAAAAATCAGTCAAGATATGAAGAGGGAAATGCCAAAGGCTGAACTTGTCGTGGAAGAAGAAACCGCCAACAACTAGTATGAAGTTCCTTTAGCTAACCCAACCGATTCATTCGATGGTGTTTTTGAATGCTCAGAGTATGTTATTGGCAATACCGACTTCCCCGAAGACCATGCAAATCTTTTCAGAAATGACAATGCTGTGAGTGACAACATAGTTGACCAGAACCTTGTTGAAGAGGAAGTCACCAAAGTAGAGAATGCTACAAGAATAAAAGTAGACGAAAGTGAGACCGTAATTCCACTTTCGTCTTGCTAGTATTTACTTGCATCCCAACTGTTCTACAAAAGTGCTCAAGGGAAATCAAGGGCTCTTGCAAGCCAAGAGCAGACTTAGCAATCAAAATAAGGTCATCTGCATACAAAAGAATCTTTATCACATACTCGCCCATGAGGACGCCATCCTCGCCCTCTAAGTTTAACCACTCTTCAAGTTTGTCAATATATAAGCCAAAAAGGGTAGGGGATAATGGGCACCCTTGCTTGACCCCAATATCGCTTCTGAAACTTTCGGAGATACCATTTGATGTTCTAATTTTGACTTTGACCTCCTCATATAGCATGTGAACAGCTGCTCTAAGATGTATAGGAACCCCAATTTCCTCCATTCTGTGCCATAGCTTATCCTTGGAAACCGTGTCAAAAGCTTTTTTTGAAATCGACAAAGCAACAAAAGGCTTCCCCTTTTTTCTCCCACATTTTTTCAATGATGTGCCTTAAAGTAATACCATGGTCCACCGTGGAATGTTTAGGTCTAAAACCTGCTTGTCCTTTAGCACGTTTGTCCCTTTCTTCCGCCCACTTGCTAATTCTATTTTCTAGCATGCTTCCAAATAGCTTTGCAAACAAGGGGCTTATCCTTATGGTCCTATAATTGGAGGGATCGTTGACATCCCCGCTCTTGAAAAGAGGAATTGCGAGGCTAGTTGTCCAATCTGTAGGGAATCCCTGCTGAATGATGTTGTTGAAGATTCCTGTAATGTGAGGTGCAAGAGTTTTTGAACCCCACTTTAGATATTCAGCTTGAAGTTCTACTAAATCTTTGGCTTTTCCAACACCCAACTTCTTGATACCCACCTCAATCTCTTGCACGGTGAAAAGCTTATTAGGTGGTGGTGTTGACTAAGGGGAGAGGGGGTTCAACCTTAGGATTCCGCTCATAGAGTTGCCGTGCATACTCAAGCCATTGGTCCGCTGTAATATTGTTTTCAGTTTGCTTCTTGCTCGCTTGAAGTTCCTTCCAAAATAGTTTGGGGTTGTTTTTCCCAAGGAAGATTAGCTCTTCCCTCCTTGAGACCATGAAATCAATTTTTTTCTTTCTTATAATCTGCTTGTAGCTCTTTAGGTCTCTTTCTTTCCAGTTAGACTCTCTCCACCTTCTCCTTGCTCTTTTGCACTCCTCATCGAACCAAGCATTAACAGAAAAGCAGTTTGTTTCCCGTTTCCTATTCTATGCTCTTTTGCATTTTGTGAGTGCCCCTTGAATTAAATTAGTTAGCTGCTGATTATTAAGGCCTTGGGACAGAGTTTCCTCCCTCTTACAAAGTCTCTCTAATGCCTTCCTAAAGACATTACGGTTCTCTTGAGTCAAAAGAATTCCGCCCTTTGCAAAGGTTGCTGAATGTGCTGATTTTTTGTCCCCACCTGCTGCTTATCAGTCCAAGAAAGACTTAGATAAATCGGTTTGTGATCAGATTTTAAATCCCAGAGCTGTTCTCCAATCATAACTTCCTCCATTTTCTCGCATAGGCCATGCGAACAAATTGCATAATCCACCACACTTGCTCCATTGTAGGTATGAAAAGTGAAATTACCAGAGTTTGTCCATCTAGGCAAACCATTGCAGATTACTAAATTGAAAGTTCCGCATAAGGTAAGCAACTGTTCTCCAAAGAAATTGTAGCTTTTGTTGTCTTTTGAAATTCTTGTCCATTGATGATTTCTTTCTTCTGTAAGCCAAATAGGATTGCAATCTTCCCTTTGACAAAGGATGCTAGCTTGCTCACTTGCGGTCCTAGCGTTGAAATCTCCTACTAGAAGGATTTCACCTACTTGAGAATACTTCGCAATATCGTTTTTTAATGCTGCAAAAGGGTCTTTATGGTCGAGCCCCCTCTGTTTGTAAATTTTTTGAAAGTTGTGGGGCGAAGTAGCGTGCTGCAATTCTGATGTCATTTCCATTTTTTGATATTTTAAACCATATAAATTGTTTATTTGGGTCTTCTTTTTCTAGTTGAATGCTACGATCTACCTTTTTCTTCACTAAGACCATGATACCACTGGGACCTTTTCCATTCTCTGCTGCCTTGTTTCATACTGCCAACTTCATATATTTTTCAAAAAGGGTGTCTTGCACCCTTCATGTTCATGTGTTTCCACGAGACATATTATGTCCCTATCTTCTGCAATAGGTCCTAACTCAGGTCCTCGCCTCCACGGGTATCCTCTGCAGTTCCAACATACTAAGCTTAAGGGAACCTGGGTAGACCTTGATTGCTATTTGCTTTGGCATACAAGACTCAAAGTTGAGTCTACACCTCTATTTGCCCATCCTGACCTTGCTGCGATATTTTCGGCTAAGGAATTTGCTATCACTTCTTGATTATTGTTTTGCTGTCTTGCTTTAGAAGGAGGACCAAAAACATCAATAACAACTTTGCCTTTGTATAACCATGCTCTTTCGCCCTCATCTCTTGTTGCTCTGACCTTTGACAATTATTTTTTTCTTTCCTCTTGCTGCATGATAGTTAAGTCTTCCTCTAGAAAAAAGCGAGAGCCCTTTAAAAGATGCTTCTTAGCTAGAAGAGTTTGATTGTCACGTGCACTTGCCATGATGACTTTTATGGGCCTGGTTCTCTCATCACTGGGTTTACCCACCCTCCATGCTTGGCAAATTTGGCCTTGCCAATTCAACTTGTCTTTTAGAAAGTCACTTGCAAGCTCCGGGGTACATTCGTTATTGCCATACTCTCTTACACCTTTAATTATTGTGTTTGTTGCTCTGGCTTGCCTTTCTTTGGTTTCGTTTCCTTGTTTGTTGTCTCCTTGGTTGCTTGCTTCTTTTTCCTTTTCTATATTAGCATGCTTGCTAATAACTTGTCCCCACGTTCTAGGATTTTTGGTGGAACCTCCATTTTCTGCTTCTCTTACTACCATTCCCTAGTTATTTGTTTGTTCATCTGTTTTTCCTTCAACATTGGGTGTTTTATGATTCAACACCCCTCTCTCTTCCCCTACTGATTCTTTCATTCTTTGCCAGTCTGGGTTCATATCTTGCCACTCATTCTTGCCTACCAGAATAACTTCTTGCAACAATGTCGCTTGCCCTTATAAAACCTTGTTGCATTCTGCTAAGCGTTGATTTTCTACTGTTAACAGATGTATTTTAAGGTCCCTCTCATGCTCTTTGACTTCCAAAACCTCCACTCTCCTCTTGATATTGAGTAGCTCTTGTACATATAGATCGGATGACCAGGTGAGAGGTGTGGATGTGGGACTGTATAGGGCAGGATCAATGTTGCTTTTACTCTTGTTGCTACCACATCTTTGCCATAAAGACTTGTTTGTTTGTTTGTTAGTCTTCCTTCGAAACTGTGTTCTCCTTGTCTCCTCCCACTTTAGACGGGTAGCTCTCCGTTTTAAAATACACCGAAACTGTTTGGCATTAACCCAAACCCACTTCCCTGTTTTGCTCGAGGAGGCAATTTTCACTTGACCTAAGTTGTTAGTTATGGGTGATGCAAAGTGTGAATCCATTGTTTAGAAAAACAAAGGTGGCAGATAGTGCATAACCAAATACCTGGGACCAAGAGAGACTTGTCGTTTTTCTCTTGTCCTCTTGTCGTTTACCTGGGACCAAGAGAGACTTGTCTTTTGTGTATAAAGTCCATCACAACTTCAACCCTATGGATCACAGGGCTTACGCCATGAAAATTCTTGAAATATTGACACAAAATTATCTCAGGCCACCCTTAGAACACATAAAAGAAGAAATCAACATGCTGCAAAGACTTATAAAGAGTTCCAATTCCAAATCCTTAAGCCCACTCATAGTGAAATTGATCGAAGCATTAATGGATAATAACCATCACAAATATCCTATTCCTTTCGAGTACGTCAATCGAGGAACACTTGTCGATATAATTAAAAGGCACAAGAGAATCAATAAGAGGGATCCTTCCTGGATGGCGAGAAAACTTCGTGTGATTAATTCATTAAAAGGAAGCCGCATCGCACACATTGAACTGAAGCTCTTTTAATATTTTGATCAACAGAGCTGGAGACGATCTGAAGCTTGCAGACTTTGGGGCCAGTGTATTCATTGACAATTCTAGAACTGCCGAAGGATATGGATTCGGTAAAGACATACAAGAAATATTAACCTGGTTGGAATCTGGACAACTTGGATTTGACAATGAGAACACAACGAATGACCAATCTTCTGATGATGAGTACCAGCGGCATAACTTATTTTTTTCAGCAACACTAAACAATCAATTTAGCGATCTTGCAAAAATAAGCGTGAATTTAACCTCTATCACTGTCAGTCAAGAAGTTGTCGAGAATATATCCTCAGACGGTAGTCGGAATCCGAATCCAGGAAAAATGAGCTATGGTGTTTATTCCTCGAGAATCATAATGAACATAGCGGAACCCAAGGTCGCTACCTTTTGGAAGGACTACGAGCACGCTCTTTTCCCGTTTCTTGCCCAACCCTTAGATTTGATAACGAATGAATATAACTACGAGGGGGGAGCGTGCACAGAGTCACCAGACTGAAGACGAGTCTGCAAAGAATTACAGTCATAATGTTGAGCGTAATTCTTGGGCACCATTCATTGAAGATCCAAACAAATTGACTTTAATCAATCCGAACTGTATCCTGCACATCGGTATTCTTGATTTGTTCTGGACACCTTTTCATGGCACTTCGTCATAAGTTTACATCACATGCTTTATTTCTCCCCCAATGGGGTGACTTTCTCCCTAGGAGGGCAACTTAAATTGATGTGTACTCTATGTATTCCATATTATTCCATGTAAAAGTGTAATGTAATCTCCCTAGGGGTGAATTTGGCCCCCTAGGTGACAAGTATGACTTTATTGTTATATCTTTTCATTGTACTTGGGCATATGAGGTAATTCACGCCCCTCATTAGTGACTTGTCTCGCTTAATCCATGTGCTATCGAGAGATTAGATTTCCATCGTTTTTTTTTACTAAAACGGTTATAGGCCTTCTATATTAATTTTCTGGCTAAACAGCTGCCAGTAGCATTACACACAGTGATTCTGATCCAACATATGCATCATTTCCAGAGATACGGGCTTAGTTATAACAACTGGACCCTTTACAAAAGTTCTGGAGATTGTTAAACAGTCATAGAAGTTCAATATAGCATATACATAGTAAGGGCAACTAGCGTTGCAGAGGAAAAACCAAGCAAAGAGGAGGGAGTTCAGCGTTCTGTTTTTGGAGTCTTTCCGTGCTCCTTGAGCATTGCTTCCACCTTCTTTTCCAACTCTACCAGCCGGTTTCCAATTCCACCTGAGACGTTTGCCAGATCCTTCATGCTCGTCATATTGTCTTCAAATATTTCCTCCCTCAGCTCTTTGAGTTCCTGGTTCATGCACTCCCAGCGACTGGTCCCGGTTTTTTGCATTCTGATCTGCTTGGCCTCCAGCTTGTGAACTGCAGTCTTCAATTCATCTAGATCGGTCTGAATTTGGAAGAGTCGTGCCTCTAAGTTGGAGGATGAGCTTGCTGCCATTGCTAGACGCGATCTGCACACCACCAATTCCCCTTCGCGTGTTCTGAGAGTTGTCCAGCGATTCCTTCAGCGTTTGACAGAGCCAGTTGCAGTTTACATTGGGAGGATGCTTCCTGATATAGGCCCTATCCTTGTTGTTCTTCAGATTCTTGGATTGATTCTCACCGATTGCTTCAGATCTTCCTCGCTGGGAACAAGTCTTTCTGGAGGAAGTCGATTGGAGGCATTTCCCATTGATCGCAGGGCCAATACTTGGAGAGCATGGGCCATGTGACATGCTCTGATCGATTTCTGTCTTGCTCCTGTACGTACTTCTCCTTGAATGCCTCAGTCTGCAGGCCGACGATGGGGAATCTTCACTTTCTGGAGTCGATTTGCTCTTTTTCCTGTCATGGGCACATCTAATAATCATCTCCCCACTGCCACTAGGGGATGGGCACGTGATTTTCGATTCCATTAACAAAAATAACACCCTTGCTCAAGGAGGCTCCAATATTGGCTTCGTGATCTGCGATTTGGTTGAGATTCCGAAGGACATGGTAGCACTTTACTTCTTCGAAAGCCTTCATCTGAGTTATGACTTTCTGGTGGTAGTGGGCCAAAGTCATGCAATTAGGGGCCTTCTTCATATTGAGAGCCTGAATGATGATTCAGGAATCCCCGATGATAGCCAACTTCTTAATGAATAGCCTTCTTGCTTGATTTAGGCCTTGCCAGATGGCAAGAATTTCAACAGTATTATTGGTTTTTTGACCCAACCCCCAAGAGAAGTTGAGGACAATTTTCCCTGAATGGTCTAGCAGAACTCCTCCACTTCCCGCAGGTCCGGGATTCCCTTTCGAGGCCCCATCCACATGCAGAATATGCTCATTCAGAGAGGATCTCCATTTTATAAACTCTTGCTCCTCTAACTTGATTTCCCACTGAGAGTAATGCTTAGTAGTGTTCTTGGTTCTGGTAAGGAGGGAGGGGTCTAGTCCTTGGAACCAACTGTACTCCTCTTTGTTAGGGGTAGCTTCATTGGTGATTTTTGAATTTGAGGCTACCAGCTCTCCTATCATTGCCTTGACTTTGATTGCCACTTGGGCCGGCGTACCTGCCATGTCCCTGAAAATTCTATTATTTCTTTCCAGCCACAATTTCCAGCAGAGGATTTTTGGAACCCACATCCAGCACTACTTTAACAACTTTAGCTTGGAGAAGGAAAAGGGAGCATAGTCGGACCAGAAGGCAAACAAGGAGGTGATGGAAGGAGGGAGAGCCAGATTCAGCTGAGCAAAAAGGATATTCCAGAGATCTGAAGCAAAGGAACACTGAAGAAAAAGGTGAATCGAGTTTTCTTCATGGCAGGCACAAAGAGGGCATCTTGAGGGCCCTTCCCAACCTCTTTTTAAGAGGTTGTCCCAGGTTAGAATACTGTTGTGCAGGAGGGACCAGCAGAAGAGATCAATTTTTGGGAGGGAGGGATGGAGCCAGAGGTTTCTCCACACAGAGGGGTCCGGGGCAGCCCAAGGAATGGCTTTTAGGGCTGCGTAACCAGTAGCAGCAGTGTAAAGAGATGAGGAGGAGCCCCATCCTCTTTTGTCCTTCAACTTAGAAGAAGTGGGGGAGAGTCCTTGAAGAGCATCTAAGAGGGAGCGAGCTTCAGTTTCAAGATCTTGCGGGACAACCCCTAGGTCCCACTTGGTCCAAGAGTCATCCGGGCCCCATCTAGATAAGTCCCAAAGGGTGAATTTTCTGTTCGAATGAAGCCAGATTTTGATGTTCTCCATTCCTCCCAAAGCTTTTAAAGGGGACTACCCTAGTATGGAGTCATCCCAGAACTTTATTTTGGAACCGTTTCCCGGAATCCAAGTGAGCTTGGAGGTGATCATATCAATAGATTTGAGACAGAGAGAGAGAATAGGAGAGCCTTTCCTAGTTCTGGGGGGGCGGTCCAGGCACCACTCTTTGTGACCTCTGAAGTATTTTGTTCTTAGGGCTTTGGAGCTCCAAGATGTTTTACCCCTTATCATTTTCCAAAGGATCTTGCCACCCATAGCCAGGTTTTGAGTTGCCACATCTCTGATTTGCAGCCCTCCTTCCCATTTAGGGGCTTTGACCTTATCCCAACTGACTAGATGCATTTTCCTTCCTTTATTCCTTTCCCCTTCCCAAAGGAATTTTCTCAATAGATTATCAATGTCTTTCACAATTCCTTTCGGGGCTAAGAGGATCGAGGCCTGGTAGAGAGGAAGGGAGGCAAGAACAGAGTTTATAAGAATTAATTTACCTGCTTTGTTTAGCCAGGAGGCCCCCCATGCCATTATTTTGGCCTTGAGTTTGTCCACCAGAGGCATCCAGAGGCTTCTTCTGGGTGCTGCTTTTACAAGCGGAATTCCAAGATAATTTATGGAGTCCCACGTGGAGGTTCCTTCCATTTCCAGCGTCCTGGATATATTAATCATTTTAGTGGGAAGGCAGTTCCAGCCGTAAATTTTGCTTTTCCTCAAACTGATTTCGCTGCTTGAGACATCCGTGTAAGTGTCCAACTCTTTCTTGAAGGATCTTGCCGTGGTGAGATTAGCCTGACCCAAGAGAAGGGTGTCGTCGGCAAATTGAGCATGGTTAATTTTCTTCACTCTGGGGGTGATTGTGAGCCCCATTAGGGAGCGCTGCTGAAGGCTCTTGTCCAGCTGGAAGCTTAGGACCGATGCTTGAATGACATAGAGCAAGGGGGACAGAGGACAGCCCTGCCTAAGACCCCTAGAGGCGTGGAAAAAGTTTGCCGGTTTCCCGTTTACCAAGGGGGCAATTCAAGGTCCCGAGATACAGGCTCTAATCCAGCTAATTAAATGGGGATGGAAACCCAGTTTGAGCATTACAGCAAAGAGAAAGTTTAACCGAACTTTATCAAAGGCGTTGGCAAGGTCCAGTTTGACTATCATACCTTTTTCCTTCCTTTGGCAGCTTGAGTGAATTGCCTCTTGGACCAGAATAATGTTGTCCTGAATTTGTCTGTCCTGGATGAAGCCCCCCTGGTTCTCCGGAATGATCCTGGGGAGGACTTTTTAAATTCTGTTTGCAATAACTTTGGTGATGATTTTGTACCCCGTGTTGCAGAGCGAGATAGGGCGGAATCTGGAGAAGCTTTGGGCACCTTTCTCTTTGGGAATTAACGCTAGAAAGGAGGAGTTAGTGCTCCCTCCTATTTTGCTGCAATTCTGAGATTTCCTAACCATTTTGACCAGGTCCTTCTGGATAATATCCCAGCATGCTGTGTAGAATCTGGCCGTGAAACCGTCAGGCCCTGGAGCTTTATCAGGGTTCATTCCATGGAGAGCTTTGCTTATCTCCTCAGTCGTCATAAGGGCAATCATCTTTCGATTCTCTTCCTCATTGATTAGCGTGGGGATCACAGTCAATGGGTAGCGATCCAGACGAGGAGAAGTTTCTATTTCTTCTGTAAACAGATCTTTATAGAAAGAGTGGGCAACGTGCTTGATCTCTTCAAAATTGTTGAAAGTTTGGTCCTGAAAGTGGATTTCTCTAATGGTGTTGTGATTCTTCCTAGCTTCTGCTTGCTTGTGGAAGAAAGAGGTATTTTTATCACCGTCTTTGAGCCATAGACACCACGCCTTTATTCGCCAGTATTGCTCTTCTCTTCTCAGCGCTTTATGAAGGGCCTTTTGCAGATCGAACTCAGTATTGAGCAGCTCCGGGGTGATTGTGGCGTCCTCCATAAGCAGCTGGTGGTTGCCTAGATCACGTTGGGCTTTTTTCCTTTCAAGGATAGGGGAGGGTTGGATCTTTGCCTAGTTTTTAAGGGCTGCTTTGAGCCTTCTCAGTTTTTCTTCCCAAATGAAGAAGGGGGACCCAGAGACAGATTTTTGCCAAGTTTCCGAGACCAGATCGTAGAAGCCATCCATGGAAACCCAGAGGGGGCTAAAGCGGAAGGGGATAGGGCCCAGTTTTTCCCCAAGGGTCAAGGATAGGGATATAGGCTTGTGATCTGAGGTGCAGGCCTGGAGGATTTCAGAGTTTGCGAAGAGCCCAAGAGTCAGGAAGGAAGTATGAACAAGGAAACGATCCAGGCGGGCAGTAATGTGCCCCGGACCCACTCTTTTATTAGTCCAGGTGAACTTACCTTTGCTGGGTTTGATATCCTCCAGATCCCAGTCCATTATGATGTCTTCTACCCACTCCCGAGCCGGGTCTCTTACAGGAGAGCCTCCTTTTTTTTCCGAAAGGGCGAGAGTTACATTCATATCTCTAGCGAGAATAAGATTGTCATGCAGATTAGGGGACAGGAAGGAATTCAGCGAATCCCAACACTCTTTTTTCCAATAGGAGAACCGGGGCGTAGATGTTGAAAAGACTAATCTGATGTCCCGTGTCTCGATGCTGCAGTTTCGTGAAGAGCCAGTGGATGGTGCTATAGTCCTCTAGCAGATCTAGCGTATTAGAGTTCCAGAAGGTGGCTAGACCTCCTGAGGCTCCCCTGGCGCTGACTGCTTTACCTTCTCCTTTTTTCCAAAACTTTTTGCTGGCCTAGATGGTCTCAGGCTCCTCCATCTTCGTCTCCTGGATCAGAAGTATCTCTGGGGAATTCATTCTAACTAGATCTTTGATTGCTTCTTCTTTAGACTTACTTCCCAGTCCTCTGTAGTTCTAGGAGATGAACTGCATTAGGATCCGGAGGGGAGGGGGTGGCTCCTTTCGAAGCCTTGCCTTTCTTTGAAGATCTAGTTTCCATCATATCCGTGATGGTTTGCTGGACTCCTGCTGTAACATCCCTATACGATTTCTCCTCCCTTTTTTTCCGTTCTGGTTCCTTCCTCTTGGGGTCTTTTCAGGGGTTCCAACCGAGTTGCTGGTCTCTGTGGCCCCCTCATCTGATTCAGCTCCGGGTTCAGAGCCTATGGTGATATGCTCATCATCCGATTTCAAAGATTCTTTTGCTGAAGGGACACTCTTGTCCTTGGCCGGATTTTCTGAAGGAGACGTGGATTGGGAATCTCTCTCTATGGCTTCTTTCACAGGTTCCTTTGAAGTTGCTGGGGCTTCTTTCAAGGGTTCCTTAGGAGGGCTTGAGTTCGCCGGTGGCTGTTCCTTCGCTTGTCCAGGTCTTGGATCTTTAGATTTTGGGGCTGATTTGCTTTTCTTAACCTTTTGCCATCCTTCAGCTTCTTCCTTCTCTGGGGTTTGGATCTTTGGACAGTTCCTCTAAAAGTGCCCGTGTTCTTGGCAGGATCTGCATTTAAATGGAAGGTGTTCATAGTCCACTTTTTGATAGTGAGTCCAGGAGCCCACCGTTAGCTTTACTGCCTCCGGGAGCCCTGCCTCCAGGTCCACTTCAACACATATCCTGGCACAGTTGTAGATGGACTTGTTGTCTGCCTTATCAACGAACTTCCCTATTCCATTTCCTATCATTTGCAGCGCTTCATAGTTCCAGCAGTGGACCGGCAGGTTGGGAAGCCTGACCCATACCGGTACCTCCTTGGGCAAGTCCACCGTGGGATCGAAATCCGGAGTCCAGCGGTTCAGATACAACCCTTGGGTTCCCATAAAGTATGGGCCATTTCTGAAAATGAGATCCTTATCCTCCTTATTTATAAATTTGAAAAGAAAGTAGCCACTGCTCAGGGGGTAGCAGGTGACTCCTTGCTTGAGATGCGGCTTCCAATTTCTTTGAATCCAGTCGTCGGTGGTTTTTGCTGAGGGCCAGAGCCCCATGAATTGGCCGACTAGACCTCTCTCTGACAGAGCAAGGGCAATCTTTACCGAAGTCGTCTCTGGCAAGGCGATTTCAGGGATTTCTTCAAGCTTTTTGATGAATTTCGGGATCGAGAATGGAGCTTTCCGCTTTCCTCCGCTGGCGACCAGTCTCCTGAATGCGTCCATCTTTGCTGAAGGGGGGGGAGGGGGATCCCCACCCCCAGAGGCGGCCATTGCTTGCTGAAACCCTAGCTCTCCTCAAGCTCGCGCGCGCTGTCTTGTCCTCCACGAGCGATCATTGATCTCCGACATATCAGATTAGATTTCCATCGTTCATCATGTACTTTTATTCTTTTAATCTCGATTCCCAGCCATCAATTAAAAAGTTGGCTAGGGATTTGGTGCCTCTCCAAGATATAAAAGAGAGAGCACCCCTCATTTGTAAAGGACTTTTGGCTCTTGGAGAATAATATCAAATCATTTTCGTTGCAAATGTCTTGTATCTTGGGGTGCCATGGATTGATTTTTGGCTTTTTAATCTTCCTTTTCCACTAGGTTTTATTTCTTTTCAAGCAAAATCATTTTTTTTATGGTGATCTCTAACTTCCAAGGAGAAAAGAGGGCATCACTCTTAAGCTACTACCGAATCATTTATGGCATCAATCTCCTCATAAAATGAATTTACCCTAAATTTTAAAATTGCATTTTGGTAAAAAAGGGGCAGTTTTACTTGTTAGAATTTGTATTTGCCCTAAATGTTACCGTAAATTGATTTCACATTGAGCCCGATTTCATCAAAAATGGATTTGTTCTTCAACAGAGAAATCACATTTGTTGAATGCGAGGTTGTTTGGTTCCAAGGATTTTTATTTGGGCTTGGGAAGGGAACTAATCACCTGAGTTTATTTTATCATCCTATTTGAAAATGAATTGTTTTTAATCCATAGTGCAACAGTGCTGAGTTGTTGGGCATATTTGTAGGTTAGAGGAGGGCATTTAGCCAGGTTTGATTGTTGTATTTTCTTGGGCCATTTTCACAGTAAGGGAGCCCTTGCAAACTTGGAATATATTCAAATGAAAAGTTGATTTGAAGGGCAGAAACTCCATGTGTCAATTTTCTTGTGTAGATCTGTCTCCATTGAAATTGTTTTCGTTGTTTATCTACGTTTATAGATAGATCTTAGTAAGTTTAAAATAATTAATGAGATGAAATTTAATTTTTGGCAAAGGAAAAATCACTAGGAATTGTTTTATCTAGTGCAAAGGTTAGAAAAATTAACATGGTATCAAAGCTCACACTCTGAGAGGGAGCTGGTTTGAAGTCTATTGCAATAGATCTAGTAGATCTGGGTGACCAACAGACAGATCTAGTGCAGTTTGTAGTTTACAACAATAAATTTTGGCGGGTGTTTGAAGGAATAACCACACGACATATAATTTGTGCCGATCTAGTTATGGCATCAACTAGTCCGTGATTTGAAGACAAGTTAGATGGGCCATTTAACTTCCTGTCATGGAAAGCAAGGGTTACATTACTCCTGAAGGAAAATGAACTTTGGGACATATTGTAAAAGGCAATTACTTTGCCAACAAAATTAAGCTCAGTTGGCAACACATGAGAAGAAGGACACGAAAGCTTAGAAAAACGATCATGGACGCTGTGAAGGATCACTTTATACCTCGTGTAGCTAAGAAGACAGTGACCCATGCAATGTACAAAGCTGTGATGGATTTATTCTAGAGTGATATTGTGAACAATAAGATGATTGTGATAGATAAACTAAGAGTTGTTAGGATGGCTAGATCAGACAATGTTACCAGGTATCTCATGAAGATCACTTAGATTTGTGATCAACTAGAGGCTATTGGGGAGAAGGTAGATGATGCAGAGCTCATTCGAGTGACATTGAATGGATTCACCAAGCATTGGAAACCATTCATAAAAGGTCTTTGTGCTTGAGAGAGACTCTTCACCTGGGAGAAGCTCTGGGACGATTGCATACAGGAGGAGACTTGAGAGGAGTCCAGAGCTCACAAGCAAGGAGATGTCAAAGAGAACTTGGTCCTTGTTAGCAAGGCAAGAAAGGGAAAAGGAAAGAGTTCCAACGAGATGGGTAACAGTGAGGGGGAAGCCTCACAGTTGGGAAAGAAGAAACACTTGAGTAAATTCAAGTGTTTTGTGTGCCATAAGAATGGGCACTATGCATCTCAGTATACAAAGAAGAAGGTAAAGGGAAAGAAGCAACAGGTAGCAGCATTTGCAGAGACTTAGTTGAGTGAGTTTGTTGCGAAGAACAAGAGTTATTTCTCACTAGTTTCTTGTCTTTCTACCAACAAAGCTGCTTGGAGTGCATGTTACTTAGGCAGTGGTACATCTCGTCACATGACGCTAGCACGGAAGCTATTTAACAAATTGATAGAGTCAGACTTAGGGATCCATGTAGAGTTTGGTGATGATGCCAAGCATGCAATTATGGGAGAGAATTTTGTTCCATCTTGAGTTAGGTGGTTCGTTTGATGCCCAAGATGTGATATTTGTACTAGGACCGAAGAAAAACTTGCTCTTAGTCTCAATCATGGAGGACAAGGGTTTTACCATTATCTTTAGGAGAGGGTAAGTATAGTGTAGATTGTGGCTAGCGAGGGAAACTTATACAGGTTGCAAGGGAAGTCTTTTCAACCCTTGGTACATGACAATGACAAATTGTGTGACCTTTGGCATAAGAGGAGGCAACACTTTAATTATAGGATGTTGCTGATTTTGAGGGAGATTGTCACTGGTCTTCTAGATGTCAGTGTTGAGTAGCAGGGAGTATGCAGAGGGTGTGGACTTGGCAAGAGTGTCAAGGTTACTTTTCCAAGCAGTGAGAATGGGTCCAAGGGGATCTTGGATCCCATTCATTTAGATGTATGTGGGTGTATGTTTGTAGTATCTGTCGAGGGAGCATTGTACTATGTGATGTTCATTGATGATTTTTGCACGAAAACCTGGATCTTCTTTATGAAGACCAAGGATTAGGTCTTTAGTTGGTTTAAGGAGTTCAAGGCCCAGGTAGAGAACTTGACAAGTAAGAAGATCAAGGTCTTAAGGTCAGACAATGGGGGAGAGTACACCTCCAATGACTTCAAGGATTTCTGCAAGGAGGCAGAGATCAAGAGGGAGAAGACAATCCCATACAACCCTCAACAGAATGGGATTGCAGAGAGAAAGAACTGGTCCATCATTAGTACTGCAAAGGCTTTGATTCATGATCAGGGACTGCCTATGTTTCTTTGGACAGAGGCATGTAACATAATGGTGTATTTGCATAACAGGAGTCCTCACAGGATATTGGAGGACAAGACTATTGAGGAGGCATTCATAGGAGTGAAACTAGGAATCAGTCATCTTAGGATCTTTGGTTGTCTAGTTTACATCCATGTGCCTGAGGAGAAGATTACGGAGCTTGAGCCTTTAGGAGAGAAGGGTGTATTTGTGGGGTACAACGAGACCTCATAGGCTTACAGGATCTTCATGCCAACATAGTGGAAAACAATTGTGAGTTAGGATGTTAAGTTCGAGGAGAACTTGGCATCTAGGAAGTCTCATGAGTTACCATCTATGTTGCACAAGTTTCTGGTAGGGGTATGCAGACACGAGTATTCGGTACAGCTAGAAGCTTTGCACAAATTTACAAGAAACGTTAGGTTGGGAGTGGCAATAATATAATATATTAAATTTTAATATATATTTAAAAAACAAATTTATTAAATTATAAGTTTAGATTTTAACTTTTTGGTATTTTTCCTATTTTGAAAGTTAACTATGATAGTCAAAGATCAAATAATATACATTGTCAATTAAAATTATAATTATGCATGACAGATTTATTTCTTAAAAGCTTAATGACAAAATTACAAATGTACATCAACTATGAATAAATTATTAAAAATTAATGATGTCTCCAAGCGACGGTCATAGGGAAGAAACATTTTGAAAGAATCTTTATATATTTAATATTTTGCTTTCACTTTTATGATAACAGTTCTTTTCATGCCAAAATTGTCGTCTTTAGTTACTTTAGAAAATGTGAAGTGGTATGTTGGGAAGGAAATAGCAATGAGATATTTTGGAATTATTTTGCTCTAAATTACTCTATGAATAAAGTTCGCTTGATGTGATTATGAGAGCTATAAGATATGTATGGCTGAGTCTGCGTCATAAGCTGGCAGCTGATACTTCTGCTGAAAAACTTTGCAAACATCATAGTCTCAACTGTAAATTACTAAATTCATTGGATGATTATGTCTACTATGTTGACGATGTTACACTGAATGATTGCAATAACCATACGTACTGTTGTTTTTATTTTTGTTAGCCTATCATAAATCTATGATAAATTTATAAACTGTATCTATGCATTATGAAAAATATAAAAATATTAAATATCCCCAAAAGCTCAAGAGCAAAAGGAAACCACTAACTATACATAAACTGTAACTAAGCATTATGATAAATATTTAAAATACGATAAACTATAAGTCTGTAACATCAAATATTAAAAATCCAATTTGGCGCCAATCCAATTTCATTTTCCCGTTAACTTCATTTTTTTCCTACGCTGTGCTTTTTTTGTTGGAGGGTTGAAAGTGTGAGGAAGCTCCTTGTTGGTTTGGGAGCTTATTCAAGCTCCAAAACATGGGAACTTGTGGCTGGGAGCTTGAGGAAGCTCCCAATCCATCGAGGAGCTTCTAGAAGCTCCTCGATGGATGAAGAGCTTCCTCAAGCTCCTCGATGGATCGAGAGCTTCCTCAAGCTCCCAACCACAAGTGTCCTAGGAAACTCCAGTTGGGAGTTGCGATTTCGCCTCTGCGAAGTACTCGAAAAGCTCTCGTCCATTTTGGGGCGTTTCATGTAAATTTTCCTTTAAAGCTCAGTTAGGGCTAAACAATGTATTTAATTTGATTACTGAAATAATCACACACGAACTTCTTTACTAGTATGCAGCAGAATATAAAAACAGAGAAACATCACAATATAGATACATTTATTTTCGGTATCGAAACCCTCGGAAAAACCCAAGATGGGAAAACCGATGCAACAATCAGATATAGAATTTGTATTATCAAGATATGGAACTTTTACAACCAACAGATAAAATACACCCGACCTGGAAAACTCAAAAACCTAAGGAAAATCACCGAGCAACCCAGCAGCAAAGCACTGTTGCTCTCTGCAGCTGTATGGCCCTGCGTCAGCAGTACGGACTTGTGCAGATTTCGTACGGTCGTTGACGTCAGCAATACAGATCCGTACAGTATGTACGCAAACTGTATGACGCCCTTGCTGTGTGTCACACTGCCCCTCTGTATGATTTGTACGGTCTCTTGCTCAGTCTGGTGAACCTGTCATGCAGCGGCTCCTTCGTCTTTTCCGCAAACTCCTCTATCTGACTTCTCTCTGTCTGTATCCTATCTGTGTACGTGTCCTCTTCACTAAATCTCCTTTTACTTTATTGGCTAAGCGAAAACCCTAACCCTCACTATGGATCTATGGATGAGATCCTCCGGTGAGAATCAATGGCTAAGATTAGATTAGCCATCACTTAAATATTTCACTTTTCACTTTAATAAAGTGATTCCATTAAAGTCAAAATCTAATTAGAATAATTAAAGTATTTTCCCAAGTCAAAACTTAGGAAAATCACTTTAATAGATTTGGCTTCCAGTTTAATGTTTCTCTAGCATGCAAGGACACATTCAATGCTAGAAGACCTTCCTTGTTGCACTTTCTAACACTCCCTCTCAACGAGGAAGGGAGTCGGTACCAACCCCAACTTATCCCTGAACTTTACAAAACTGTGTCTACAAAGTGCCTTGGTGAAAATGTTCGCCACTTGCTCATATGTCTTTATTTAGTCCAACCGAATGGTTTTTCTCCGAACAAAATCTCACAAGAAGTGGTACTTGATGTCTCTGTGTTTTCTTCAGTCATGGAACAGTGGATTTTCAGATAGCCTGATGCCACTCTGATTGTCACAGTGAACTACTGTAGCCTCTAGCTCACACTCGAACAACGCTGAAAGTAACTTCCTCAGCCACAACCCTCACAGGAAGCCATGCTGGCTGCCATGTACTCAGCCTCTGCATTGAGCTCAATGCAACTGACTTCAGTGTCCTGTTGAACCAAGAGATAACCCCTGATCCAATGCTGAAGCAACAACCTGAAGTAATCTTCCGTTCCTCTACACATCCTGCCCAGTCAACATCTGTGAAGCCTGCTAACTGTACACTCCCCCTGCGCTCATAAACCAATCCATACTCCACTGTACCTCTGATGTAGTGAAGTATGTGCTTCACAACCGTCCAATGCACTTTTTGAGGGTCCTGTTATCACACAAGGTTTAGGTACCGACTAGAGGTATCCCATCCGGGACGGTAGTGGTGAGGTAGCTAACTGGTGACACAGCAAGGGCCTCGTCCACTACAGATTAAGGGTAGTTGTCATATCGGACGAGCTATTGTCACTTTAGATCAAATCTGGAGAATGACCAAGAGGGAGACTCTACTAGCCTAAGAGGCCAGCGAACCTTTTTAAGACACTCCTAGGGTTTGGCATTGTATAAGAGAGGAGAGATAATGAGTGGGTAAGACTAGATCTATCAAATTAGAGTGGTATGGAGATTAGGGCCAAGTTGGGGAGACTTAGTAAAGATAGGAAATAACCCAACTTGGATGAGATTTTACCACAAATGAGTTAAGGAAATAGATCTAGGTAGATCTAGCCAAATGAAATGAAACCCTAAAGGGACCCACCTAGGGTTTTTGAATAATGGACAAAGTGGACCCAAAAGAGTAGATCAGGGCATGGGATAACTAGATCAGGGTGCTTGAAGGTTGGATCTATGATTTTGAGGCGGGTCCAAGCATACCCATATGACAGATATGAAGAAAAGGCCACCTACCCAAGCGAGGCACCCCACACCTAGAGTGACTAGTGGTAGATCCCAGGGAAAATGGAGTCCCATTTTGATGAAACTTGAGATTTAGGGTTTTTTCATTAATCTCCAAGTGGGTTTTGATGGTCGTCATAAAAAACTCATTAGATCTATCAGATCTACAAAACTAGGGTTTTAGGAAAAGAGGGCTTGGTTGTGACAATCAGATCAAAGCCCGGAAAAATAAAATATATGCAGACATACCTGGAAATACTTGCTACTAACCTTGTATGACGATGATCTTGCCTTTTCGATCAATTACGAGAGTTTTCTATGCCTCTCCATGTGAAATCGCTACCTCCTCTTCAGATACCAAGCTCTCCCTCCTTCTGCAAAAGAGATCTGCTATGAGAATTGATTTATTGAAGAATGGATGAAATGACGAAGAACGATGAATCAAAGAACATCAAGATGGCCGTAAGACACAATAAAGATACTCCCTAAACCAATGGCGATTTGAGAGGATGATATGGAGCTTAGTCACAATAGCGCCCCTACCCGAATGCTTCCTTCACCAGATGGATGGCAACTTGCAAAACTGTTAAAAATGCATAGATCCGCAAGAATTCTAGAGAGAACAAGTCTTTCCAATCTCCATTCAAGATATTCGACAAAGCTTCCAAGAATTTCTGCAAAATATTTTTATTAATCCAAGAGTTTGAGAGCCAAAAGTCACCTTTACAAATGAGAGAGCATCTCAATATATAGATCTCTCAAGTACATAATACGTAGATCCAAAAAGATCAAGGGTCAAGATCACAAGATAAAATCATCCTAATCTACGACTAATATTAGCTGAATACATCTCACATGGATCAACTAAAAAATACAAGGGGCGCATCACTAGAAATGCCTGATGAGGGGCGCACCACATACAATATGACTAATGATCATAAAGTAGCACATGGTGGGGCTAGGAGGTTATGTTATCCTTCACTAGCATGGCCCCATGGCACAATAAGAATGTGTGGTGGCAAATAATATAAAAGAGTGATAAAAATCACTAGGGGATCTCCCTCAAAATACATCAAAATACCCTCAAACTGCATAAATCAAGGATGTGTGGACCCCGAGTGAAGTGAAATTGATGCCGGATGATGAAGGTGACGCAAACACTGCGCCTCAGACCAATTCCATGCCAATCCTTTGCCTCAATTTCCCAAATCGATTTCCTCATTAGCCGTTTTTTATTATTAAAACGCTGCCTTAGAAACATAAAACAACTCATATCTCACCGGGGACCAAAAACTAACGTCAAATGACTGCACGGATGGATCTGGGACCATGGTAGTATGGTACAAACGACTGGCTGCACCCCAAGAATCCCTGTAACGCCCAAGGAGAACTTAATTTTTTTTCTCATTGTGCTTTATTTTCATTTTTCCCAGGCAAAACTGCTGCAAAAGGCCAAGAAACCCATATCTGTCTTGTAACTTCCTGAAACTGAAAACCAACTGTACCAATGGGCTCAGAATGTCCAAATCAGCTAGGAATGAGTACTCATACACCATAAGACCAACTGAAATGTACATCAGAGGCCCTATCCAGTGTCAGAACAATAATAATAATAAAGCTTGTAATTGCTGATAATCATAGAAATAGTACAAGCCATCACAACAAGTCACCATTTGAATCATGAATGTTTAATGGACAGCTGTAGACCATAAATAATCATCATCCATTGGAACAACTTGCACAAAGGGTCAATAATTAACACAAACTATGCCAATAAAAATCCAATGACAAGATCCGGAGTCATAAAAGAATAAGACAATCTTCTAGGAGAAACAGTCTACGAATAGATACGAGCCCCTCCAAGCTAGATAGTGCCATGTCATTAACTTAAAAGCACAAACCTTTTAAGTCTAAGACAACCTAAGCTTGTTTTGCCTCGTCTGCCTATATAATCTCCTTTGCGCAACAAGCTCTCCTCTCGCAGGATTCAACAAAAGTTAATGCTCAACTCTGCGTTGGGAGAAGTGGATAGGCCTGCGGGGTCTTAAGAGGGTAGGGGGACCCATGCCTACCACGTCCCTCCTCATAAATGCATTTTTTTTATAAATTTTTACACACTGGAATTTCTCCGAAGTCCCCAAAATTGAGGGACGAAGTCCCCAAAATGAGCAAAGTTTTCTGTTTCTGGGCCAGAATTACCCAATACTTGGGGACTTCGGCGGGGACTTCAAGGGACGTCGATGAAGTACTCAACCCAGTTTCCGAGACTTGGGGACGGTACTCGGGATGGGGACGCGAACCCAACCCCTAGGGACGAGTACCCCTGCAACACAGATATATAATAATCCAAATCAAAATGATTAGTTGCTTCAAAACAAGAACCTCCAGTGTACACTGATTTATAGATTTCAGCCTTTTGCTAGTCAAGGGTGAAGGGATGATAAACAACAGGTGAGGCCAAGGGATGACTTGATAACTTAACACTGTAAGCACTTGGGCTAAAGGATAAGGGGATCCACGCAACACATAAGTTGGACTAGGTGAATAATAGGGCATGGCGGTATCTCGCAAATGGGTGGAATGTTGAGAAGGATTCACTAGACTCTAGGCAAGCAACCTTTTTAATACTTTATTTGTTCAACATTTATTTCACTAGTTGACTTCTAAAGGTGGGTGACAAAGACATGCCCTTCTTGGGCCAGTCTCTCCCTGCTGCCCTGTGGGGGCAGATGAGCCTTACATTATACAGAATGAGTGCTCATCCTCTAGCCATCAACTTTATTTTTCATTGATAACTTGCCAGCCTCCAAGAGCAGGTATGAGTCTTACATTATACAAAGAATGAGTGCTCATCCTCTAGCCATCAACTTTATTTTTCATTGATAACTCGCCAGCCTCCAAGAGCAGGTGCCCTGGAGATCCTTCTGGGCTTCTAGAAAGTGACTAAGGCTCAACCTTTTAGGGCTTGCCTCCCTAATACCCTGTGGGGATACATGAGCCTTACACCATACAATGGATGAGTGCTCATCTCTTGGTCACTAGCTAGTTTTATTTTTATTTCTAATAATGTCTCAAGACACTTTTATTTTGTTGACAGGGCATCCATTTAGAATAACTTTAAGCTCCGATGCCTTAATGTCTAAAGACACTTTCTTTAGTAGGACTACTTGTGTTCAAGACCTAGAGGTAGACATTCCATGTGATAAATATCACATAAACCAGCACCGAGACATAGTTTTATACATGGAGACCTATCCCTACATAGAGGTGAAAGTGGAGGAAATCCCAGATGTCACTAGTCAAGTTACAAGTCGAGGATAGTCAATGAAAATGGGAAAGCAACGGATAAATGGAGACAGTGGAAATGATGCCAAGACTAGCAAGCTATGTCATTGAAGGGAAAAGACTAAATCCATACTAGGAGTAGGGAGAGGCCAATGAGTATACACGAGAATTTCCTGGTCAAAACGACTAGATAATTTATACTTTAGATTCCAATTAAACCATGATAAACTATTGCCAACATATAATCAATATCAATTGAGTCTCACTGCTAAAATAGGTAACAAAGAAACACCAAAATCCACATGTACAAACCATAATATCACCTGGGTCATATGCCTGCACTGAATCTGAAACCAATCTGAAGATCACTGGAACAACAGCTGCTGCTACATATCATGGGCAATATAACAATCTTTGCTCTATGGCTAACTTAGTCATCAAATCTGGGGTCATGAGGCTCAGTCATGGCATAGAACTGGTCAATCTGGATACTTTGGATCTGCTGAAAGTGGGAGATCATCAACTCTGGCTCATCATCTGTTGATCTCATAGTAAAGGGCTGGCTCAAAAAACTACTCAGTACTGCTCAGGAAATAAGGTATCCCAGCTACTATATATGTGGCAACATCTGGCTCCAACTGGGACAAGTGCTCTAAGGGAGAGAGTGCATGAGAACCTCAGACATCTCTGGTACGCAGCAACAGTCCTCTCTCAATGAACTATGCACTCGATCAACTACTCCATCTTTATTAACGCCTATTCCTGCACATCATGAAAACAACACTACCTAGTAGTACATGTGGCATAAAATAAATGGAGAAAATAAAATATTGAAAGTAAATGCTGGAAAGTAAATGCAGAAAGTAAATGCTGAAAATAAAACATCTATCTAAGAACTGTCAAGTAGTTTCAAGAAGACTCAATCTAAAGAGGGGTCAGACTCAAAAGCTTAGAAGACTTGGACTGAAAAGAAAGACTCAAAGACTCAGGACCATGCAACACTGAAGACTCAATCCTACTGCTCAAGTGAGCTTATTCAAATCCTACCTACCCTACTTTAATCAGTTATGCAAGTGCTAAGTAAAATCATAAATGCAAGGATCAATTAGTCTTTCTTTATAGTTAAAGATCCAACAAGTCAAAGATGGTTTGGAAGTAATGTGAATGAAAATTGAAACCATTTTAACTTGTTCTTTGAAAATCAAAGAAAGACAAGGAGGAATGAAATCCTGCCAAGGTTGAGATTGACTATTGCACACTTCTTCCATCCAAAGACCGATAGGATCATAAAAATTATGCAAGTTTAAATTTGATGAAAGAAAAGAATACGACACATGATTCAACCCTCCTAGGCTATTGTTGTTTTCCTCATCTCTTTGATAAGCACACTCAATCATATTCACATTATGATCAACGGTGAAACAAACTGGGGATAAGTTAGAGATTAATGAACCAGAAATTGATATTAACCCCATCTGTTGTTTAAATATCGAGAAAATATGGAATTGGTCTTTATAGAGCTTTTCAATCACCCAATCAAAGGAATTAGCAAAATTGAAAGCATTACGCACCAAGGATGACTGAAAAAGGAGATGAAATGTTTTACCATTGACCACTTGGCACTCTCGAGACTCTTTACTGAAAATTTCGCAAGTTAAAACTTGATTGGAACATGAACCCATACAAGAGGACTTTAAAAGCTCGGATGGGAGGGTGGATTGAAAACACGTATGCTCCTTTATAATAATTGATCTTGGAATTTTAGAGGGAAAGGTTTTTAAATTAATAACACTCTCAAATTTCGGAACAGGGAGAAAGTCTACATCATGAGAATAAGAAAGGATCACCCTATCGAGATTGATGAATGAATAAGGAATATTATCAAAATTAAGTGAACCATTCCTTGATGATTCTTTATAGAGAAGTGGACAACTTGAGGGTTGTAACAAGGAACACTCTTGGTCAGACTCACTCATAAGCAAATGTTCTTCGTTAGATTTGTCATTATACTCATTCATTTGGTAAGAAGGTAAATTGATGAGATCACTTTTAGGTTCATTATCATCCTCGCACATTTTTATAATAGACTCCTCAAATGAAGTTTGATTATCATTTTGATCTTCTTCTTTTCGAATAATATGTCTGGGATTAGAATTAGAATTTCAATCAATTGAACATTGATTTGAAATTTCATCAACCAAAAAATGATTGTGGAATTGCTCTTCAGAAAAATCTTCGACAGACTCAAAGATAGGATGCTCCACTTCAAAGTCTTCTTTATGATGATCAATGAGGTCCCCTTCATGAGTCAGATCTAGCTCTGTGCCTTCTTCAGGTAGTGATGACAAAGTATCTTGTATGATTCTATTAATGTCATGTTCAATTTCATTTTGAGGTCTATCGTGGCTATTCCTAAGTAACTTCGTGACATTTTTATTGATTGATGGCTCACTCATAAACTTAATCACAGGGATACTCACCATTATCTCAGGAGAGGAGAAATCAATTTGATAAGGACAATCATTACTTATATCATCGTCATGATCCTGATCATCTTCATCAAATTGATCCTCAACATCACAATCATTGCTTGACTGAGGCTCTGAAGGTTCATCAATGTTCTCAGCCCATTCCTTTTTTAATAAATCATTAAACATATCATAACCAGTGACGGATCTTGGCGCTAAATGATCAAACCATAAATGGGCATCCCCATCTAAGGATTCTCCAAGGGCCCGCATGTAAACATCTTCATCATCTGCACCTCTAACTTCCATATGATCCCAAAGCATTTGCAAATGATCTTCAATAGATGTGGCCTTGTTTCCATAGAAACAAAGGTAACTTTGTAATCCTTAGGCATAGAATGAGGCGCCCCATCTATTTCAGAAAAGTCAAAAGGAGACAACTTAGCTTGTGTTCTAGCTATTCTGGCTTCTCTAAATGGGATTTGATTTGAATGTCTAACTGGATTATAAGAATCACTTAACCGATTGCTTTGATTGCAAGGATTTAGCTGGGTTTGATGCTTACTAATCGACTCAATATAATTTATTGGGGATACTTCATTACAGTGATGAGGAAACTAGTGGGAATGATAAGGATCGTGTCAGTTAGGCTCATACCCATAATTATACCAAGAATTTGATCTCCATCTATTCCTTTCCTCCTTTTTCTCTTTAAGCTTAGTTATTGCTTTATTTAATTCTTCAATGGATAGGAAAAATACGTCTGAGTTCATTATGGTTTATGGGATGGGTTCGCTTCTCAGTGGAGTCACGTTGTGGAGTCGCCAGGTGATATACTAAATGAACTCATCGAAAGATATGTCGTTGGGGAAGTATGATGCGAGAAAATAGTAAGTGAATATAAAATTAGGCAAACAAATTTATTCACTTAACTTAATCTAGATGCGATATGATTCAGAAGATAAGAGTGAAGTACTACTCGCAGACACCAAGGGCAAGCCTCTACTTCCCCGACAACGATGCCAAAAGATTTTATCACACTAAGTGTAGCTACCCACTAAAGGTATCCCATCTAAGACGGTAGAGGTGATGTAGCTCACCGGTGACACTGCAAGAGCCTCATCCAATACGGATAAAGGGTAGTTGTCACACGGGACGGGCTCTTGTCACTTTAGATCAATCTAGAGAATGACCAAGCGGGAGACCCTACTAGCCTAAGAGGCTAGTGCACCTACTCAAGACACTTCTAGGATTTGACAATGTATAAGAGAGGAGAGATAATGGCTAGATCTTCCTAGATCTATTACCTTAACTCATTTGTGGTACAATCTCATCCAAGTTGGGTTATTTCCTATCTTTACTAAACCTCCCCAACTTGGCCCTAATCTCCATACCATTCTAATTCGATAGATCTAGTCTTATCCACTCATTATCTCTCCTCTCTTATACATTGTCAAACCCTAGGAGTGTCTTGAGTAGTTGCGCTAGTCTCTTACGCTAGTAGGGTCTCCCCCTTGGTCATTCTCCGGATTGATCTAAAGTGACAAGAGCCCGTCCGGTGTGACAACTACCCTTTATCCAAGTGGATGAGGCCCTTTCAGTGTTACCGGTAAGCTACCTCATCTTTATCGTCCCAGATGGGATACCTTTAGTGGGTAGCTACACTTTGTGTGATAACAGGTCCACCATGAACTGGCTCAAAGAGTTGATTGCAAAGCTAATGTCCGGCCGTGTGTTGACCAGATACAGAAGCGATTCAATAAGCTGACGATACAAGGTAGGATCAAATTTGTCTGACCCTTATGCATCAATTTTCCTCCAGTTGGAAACTAGAGGCATGGCCATAGGCTTGCAATCCACCATCATGAATCTCTTCAAGATTTCTATAGCATACTTCCCCTGTCCAATGAAGAACCACCCATCTCTTTGTCAAACTTCCAAGCTTAGGAAGTAATGCATCAGACCAAGGTCTTTCATCTCAAACTCAACTGCAAGGTTGGACTTGCAGTCGCCAATCACCCTCTCATCTCTTGTAAGAAAGAGATCTACATATAAGACCAGTATGAGAGGCACCTCACTTGTCAAGAAGTACAAGTTGTGGTTAGCCTCACTCCGTTGAAATCTCATCTCCTGTAGATAGCTGTCTATCCTTGAGTACCATGCTGGAGGTGCCTGCTTGAGCCCATAAAGATCTCTATGCAGCTTGCATACATGCGTCTCCCTGTTCTCCACATCAAACCCCTCTGGCTGCTCAATATATACTTCCTCCTCCATCACTTCGTTGAGGAAGGCGGTTATGACGCCCATCTGATGGACTCGCCAACCCATCTTTGTTGCTAAAGAGATAATGGTCTGAATGGAAGAATACCTGGCAACAGGGGTGAAGGTCTCCTCATAGTCAATACCCTCCTTCTGTGAAAACCCCTTTGCCACGAAGTGCGGCTTGTACTTCTCCATGCTTCCGTCTGCTGCATGCTTCACCTTGTAGATCCATCTGGATCCCACCACCTTTTTCCCTTATGGCCTCCGCACAACCTCCCATACCTGGTTTTTCATAATGGAGTCATACTCCTCAACCATAGCCTCCTGCTACACATCATGTTGTGCAACCTCCCTGAAGTTGGAAGGTTCAGAGTTAATTAACTCTGTCATCAATGCCATATAGCTAAGTCTCTCTGGTGGTTTGCTCTGTCTCACGGAGCTCTGTGGAGGATCCACCTGCCTGGAATCCTGAACTGTGGACCTAAACCACTTAGGCCTTGGCCTAGTGTCTACCTGCTGTGGTTGCTGGATATCTGTCTCCTGCTGCAGCTCATCCTCCAAGTCTATGACTGAAGGATCCTGTCCACCTAGCTCCCTCTGACTGCGAGAACCTGTGCTTTGTGTCTGTACCTGTACCTGTACCTTTGGCTCCTCCAACTTGATCCCTGAAACCTGTGTTGGCTGCTGCTCCTCTGCTGGTAAGTCCATAGATCTCCGCAAGGCCCTGTCCTCATCAAACTGGACATCCTTTCTCACAATGGTCCTCTTGCAAGCAGGTATATAAACTCTTTATGCCTTCGAAGTCTCGCTGTAACCAACAAGTAACCCCTTCTCTCCATAAGGGTCCAACTTCTTCCTGGTGTCAACATGAACATGGCAATAATAGACACTCCCAAAAATGCAAATATGGCTCACATCTGGTCTAGTGCCTGTGAAGACCTCTTCGGGTGTCTTCGTCCCCAAAGCTGTGCGGGGACACCTGTTCTGAATGTATACTGCGGTCCTGTATGCCTCGACCCAAAGGAATAGTGGTAATCCCTGATCAAATAGCATGGCCTTGGATGCTCGTACCATAGTCCTGTTCATTCTCTCTGCCACTCCATTCTGCTGTGGGGTATGAGGCACTGTGTGCTCCTTCTTGATCCCCTTTGCTGAATAATACTCCAAGAACACATTGGAGGTATACTCACCATCGTTGTCCATTCTCAACACCTGGATCTTCCTTCTTGTCTGTTTCTCTAAGAGAGTCTTGAACTCTCGAAACCTATCAAAGACCTCTTACTTGGCCTTTAGGAAGTAGATCCAGGTCTTCCTGGAATAATCGTCAATGAAAGTGACACAATAGCTGTAAGTTTGTAACCACTGAAAAATTGGACACTCATAGGTCCACGTACATCCGAATGCACCAAGTCCAAGGGCTCCTTAAACTTGTGCTCACTATGTGGGAAAGGCTTCTTGATGTTCTTCCCCAACGCACAACCCTTGCAGTGGTTATGCTTCTCCTCTTGTACTTGAGGAACTCCAATGACTGCCTGTCTCAAGTGCCTCAGTGCTCCATGGTTTAAGTGTGCCATCTTCCTATGCGACAACTCACCTTGACTGCTGCTGCTGCTGACTAGAGCCTTTGCAGGCTCAAAGTGTAGTCTATGCACATTCCCACTCCTGATCCCAATCACCCGATCCAAGCTCCTATCTGACCCCTTGGGCTTGATATACACTCTATGGTCTCAAAACTTCACCTGAAATCCCTTGTGCTCTAGAGTGGAGACTGATATGAGGTTCTTGGTCAACCCCGACACATATAACACATCTGCAAAACTGAGGGGTTTGCCAGACTCCCTCTGAAATGAAACAGTGCCAACTCCCTGCGCCTGATACCGCGCATCATCACCCAGCTCAACGTGGATACCTGTTCCACCATCCTGTAAGTCTTTGAAGAATCTCTTCTGTCCAGTCATATGAATAAATGCTCCACTGTCGATGTACCAAATACTGCTTCCTGTGGTGCTTTCCATGCAAGCTATCAAGCAAAAATCCTCATCGAAGTTTCTGCTGAACTCCTCCACCTCTGTAGAACCCGTCATTTGAGTGTTGCTTTTCTTCTTTCTGTCTGGGCACTGGGAGGCAAAGTATCCCTACTTTTAGCAGATAAAACACTTGACCTTTGACATGTCAAGGTTCTTCTTACCACCCTTCTTCCTCTTTTCCTTACCCTTGCTCTTCCTTATCAGGGCTAGAGCCTCCTCATCCACAATTTGTGGGGCACTGCTAGATGAGCCTGATCCTTGACCCATGCGGGTCTCCTTCTGCACAAACTAATCCCACAACCTCTGCCAATCAGGGAGCTTCTCTCTAACCACAACACCCTTGACAAAGGTGTCCCATGGCTTAGAGAAGCCATTTAGGGCTACCCGAACCAGCTCCTCATTCTCAGTCTTAGAGCCAACAACTCTTAGCTCATCTCTAATTTGTGTGAGCCTCATGAGATAAGGCACTACTCCTTCTCCCTTGGCCATCCTGTTACTGCGCATCCTCTCTTGCAGTACCATCTTTCGGTTCTCGTTCTTGCTCCGGTACAGACTTTGCAAAGCCTTCCACATCTCAGATGCGGTCTTTTTTCCGGAGAGATGAGGGACTGTGTGCTCTTTCACTCCATCCAAGATAATCAACATGGCTCTGGAATCAATCTTCTTCCAAGCTACCATCTCTGTCGGATCAGTGGGTGCAACCTTCGTGGAGTCAATGTGCTCCTCTGCATCATTGACATCCAAGATCCTTGTGATCCTTTTTTTCCATGTAGGAAAGTTTTAAGCCCCCTGGAGTCTATCCTCAACTCTCAATTGCACAACCATACTGAAGTGTACCTGTCAAACCCTAGATTTGCAATTTAGGTTTGTGTCTTCAATAGATCAACCCTTGATCTATAACTGTTGCTGCAAATCTCTTAGATTTAGCTCACTAGAGCTCTAATGCCATGTAAATTTTCCTTTAAAGTTTAACTAGGGTTAAACAATATATTTAATTTGATTACTGAAATAACCACACATGAACTTCTTTATTAGTATGCAGCAGGATATAAAAACTGAGAAACACTCACAACATCACATCACAATATAGACGCTATTATTTTGGGTATGGAAACCACCAGAAAAACTCAAGATGGGAAAACCGGTGCAACAATCAGATATTGAATTTGTATTATCAAGATATGGAACTTTTACAACCAACCAGTAAAATACACCCAACATGGCAAACTGAAAACCTCAGCAAAGTCAACGAGCAACCCAGCAGCAAAGCACTGCTGCTCTGCGCAGCTGTATGGCCCTGTATGGATTCCGTGCGGTTGCTGACGTCAGCAGTACAGATCCGTATGGTATGTACGACAACTGTACGACGCCCTTGCTACATGTCACACTGCCCCTTTGTGCGATCTATACGGTCTCTTGCTCAGTGTGGTGAACCTGTCATGCAACTGCTCCCCTGTCTTTTCTGCAAACTCCTCCGTCTGACTTCTCTTTGTCTGTGTCCTATCTGTGTACGTGTCCTCTCCACCAAATCTCCTTTTAACTTTATTGGCTAAGCCAAAATCCTAACCCTCACTATGGATCTATGGATGAGATCCTCTAGCGAGAATCAATGGCCAAGATTGGATTAGCCATCACTTAAATATTTCACTTTTCACTTTAATAAAGTGATTCCATTAAAGTCAAAATCAAATTAGAATAATTAAAGTATTTTCCTAATTCAAAACTTAGGAAAATCACTTTAATAGATTTGGCTTCTAGTTTAATGTTTCTCTAGCATGCAAGTACACATGCAATGCTAGAAGACCTTCCTTGTTACACTTTCTAACATTTCGTACCAACTCCAAATCTCTCGGGACTGCAGGAACGCTGGGTACGCCCTTCCTAGCGGCTAGGAGTGGTACTTGTGCTACATAGGTTACCACCAGTGGCAGAGGATGAGGAGGAGGAGGCTCCAAAGGGAGAACAGAGTTCACGAACGTCTAGTTCAGGGAGTCATTCTTTAGGTGAGGAGGAGGTGTTAGCTCCTTCTAGTTTTGTCAGGAGACTTAGATGGTTTGAGTAGACATTGAGGGATGCTTGAGAGCATGTTGAGGCTCCCAGGAGATCAACCAGGGAGAGTTTGTCTCCGAGGAAGTTTTTGAACTATATGGCATTGATGAGCAACATTATTGATTTCGAGCCTTCCAGTTATGAGGAAGCATCCTACCAACGAGTTTGGAGGCATGCCATGGTGGAGGAGTATACCTCTATATTGAAGAATGACGTGTGGGATATTGTGTCGAGACCAGAGGGGAAGTCTATGGTGACTTCCAAGCGTTTCTTCAAGATCAAGCATGCTGCAGATGGCAACATTGAGAAGTTCAAGGAAAGTTTTGTGGCGAGAGGGCTCTCACAGAGAGAGGGACTGGAGTATGAGGAGATATTTGTTACAGTTGTTAGATATGCTTCCATTTGGGCTGTGGTATCTATTGCCTTAGTCATGAGGTGGAGGATTCAATAGATGGATGTGAAGACAACCTTCCTCAACGAGATCATTGAATATAGTGCAACCTCAGGGCTTTGAGGTGCATGGGAGGGAGTCTCATGTGTGTAGGCTTAGGAAAGCTTTGTAAGGACTCAAGCAGGTACCTAGAGCATGGTATTCCAGGATTAACAAATACTTTTAGACTATGGGCTTCACCAAGAGTGAGGCGGATGCCAACTTGTACTTCATCATTGTTGGATTTGAGCCACTCACCTTGGTGTTGTACGTGGATGATTTGTCTCTCAAGTACTCCTAACATCTGAGGCCGAAAGAGGAAAACTGAGAGAAGTTCAATAGTCTCTACTGTCCTGAATAGGAGTTGGTGGGCGCGGGGCGTCCTCTCGGGTGACGTCGGTGAGGTCTGGAGGGTCCTAAGTGCCTCACGGAGGGAGGTTTAGTACGAAGTTGCCGCTGAGATCTCCTGTGTTGAGAACCATCTACCTTTGCTGATCTGGTAACTGGATCGATGTTTAGGTTAGTTGATCTGTTGGTGCCCTTGGAAGGTGGTAGCATGCTGAAGAACACTGTGATCCTCTGTGTGGTATCTTGTCTGGTGGGGGGTTTGAGGACTTGCGCTCGAAGCCTGAGAGCCTCCTCAATGTAAAGTGCTAGACATCTCTGATCGATGTACTTGAAGAAGGCGGCTAGAGTTTGAGCCCCCCTAAACAAGCAGTAGAAGCGTCCTCTGATCTCGTAGTATATAGGACATCTGAAGATAAAATGCGACTCAATTTCCACTTCCTGTAGATGACAAAGCTGACATATCCTATCCGATCTATTAATCTGGTAGTCTGTCTCTACCTGGAGTTTGTGGGATCCTACTCTGAACTGTCCGAGAGGGATCCAGAGAGCATGCATCCAGTGACAAAACATGTATTGGGGTCGGATAATGAGCTTGTCTATGATCTCCAAGAAGTGTTCGACATAGAAAGCCATCTTTGGACGCAACCCTCCTGGAGGATTGACCCAAGTAACCTGTACGAACTGCTTGTAAACATCCTCTTTGATGATCTTATTTAACTCCTGTCGGGTAGGTAGAAGGTGGCCGGGGGCATCCAGAGAGTACTGAAATGGGGGGAGATGATCTAACTGGATCCCCATTGAAGCAAGAAGTCTCAAGACTCCCGTGAGCCAACACTTGGCCCTGCCTGAATGGGCGGCGCGAGCAATGGTCTCAGCAGAGCAATAGGCTAAATAAGGGTACCTGTCTCGAGCTTTTGCTGAATCGGCTAACCCCCGGATTTGATGTAGGAAGGAAACCAATTTGAAAACCGTCTCGAGACAGAAAGGCTGGGGCCCAAACTCAGCTAGGATGATGTGTTGCGTCACTGTTTGGTTACATTTGATGATACGCCGGAGAAGAAGGATTTGGACTCTCTAAGCTGATGCCCAATTCGACTCGAGTAGAGAGGGTCCCCAAATTTTTGATCCATATAAAATAGTAGGATAGATCAAGCTATTTAACAAGTCCATCTTGGATGTGATATCCTGAAAGTGGTGGCGAAAACATTGTCTCTCGAGAAGGGCTAGGGACCTGTACCTCTTGTTGATTCGAGGCTGAAGAGCTGGTCGTAGACTGAAGCGGAGACCAAAAAACGACACTCCCAAATAAGTGTAAGTTCTAGTGATCTCGACTTTCTCCCCCTTGAATAAGAAACGGAAGTCCGAGGTTTTCTTAATATCTAAACTCTTTGTGAGTCCAATGTTCCATGACATGTCCAAGCATATTTAGATCAAATATCACTTCATCTGCGACATGGTCCAGAAGGGAGCAATCAAGCTCCAGTATATCTTCACAGATGAGCAGGTTGCAAACACTCTCACCAAGCCCTTGGTGAAAGGGAAGTTTGTTTTCTTTAGAGATAAGCTAGGAGTGGTGGAGAATACCTTCCTCGCTAAGAGGAAGTGTTGATGTTTGTAGCTCGGACAGGAATCTCCATATGGGTTTGTGTCCATCCAGTGGAGATCGTCACTAATACCTCTCAGAACTTTGGAATTCACTTTATTAAAGGAATTATTAAAGTGTATGTCTTTTTAGATTAATTGGTGTTAATTTGGAGAAATGCCTAAGTTTTGGGCATTAGTGATTTAAGTTAATTAAATGAATCACAACCATTGATCTCAAGTGAGTGAGATCTAATTTCATCCATTGGAGTTTGGGTTTTGGTTCATCCCATTAGTATAAAAGGAGACCAAGGTGAGAGGAGAAGACACAAGACGTGAGACAACACTATCACAAGAGAAATTCAAGCATTGAGTTGGAGAGAAGGACTTTCTTCTTTCTAGATTTGGTAGGGAGAGAAGAGCAACAACAGTCAGTAATATCCAGGGGGACTGTACTAGTTATGCAGAGGTCCAAGTAAGTTGTCGTCTGTACGGAATCTGTACAGACAGTGACGTGGGCTACAAGTTTGTAGAGTGCGTTTGTGCAGGTAGAAGCATGAGCTACCAGTTTGCGAGGCGCATCTCTGTGGGCTGATCGCACAGGCAGAGATGCAGGCTAACAGTTTGTGGGGCGCGGCTGAGTAGACATTGACGCGGGCTAGTAGTATCTACTATGTAGGGTGTGTCTCTGCAGGAAGACTTGAAGTTGCAATCACAGCTGTACAGACTGCACAAGTTGTACATCAGTGCCGGGTTGCTGGGCTGATTTGCAGGTTGGAGGAGGGCATTTTGATAGGTTTGATTGTTGTATTTTCTTGGGCCATTGTCCCAGTAAGGGAGCCCTTGTAAGCTTGAAATATATTGAAATGAAAAGCTGATTTGAAGGGCATAAACTGTGTGTCAATTTTCTTGTGTAGATCTGTTTCCATTGAAATCGTTTCCGCTGTTTATTTCTGTTAATAGAACTCCACAAGTTTAAAATAATCAGTGAGTTGAAATTTAATTTTTGGCACAGGAAAAATCACTAGGAATTGTTTTATCTAGTGCCGGGGTTAGAAAAATTAACATAAGACTCGACTAAATCACATATATGTCCCATGTAAGCAATTAGCAAATGTGTTGACCAATAATGTTTTTATAAAAAAACTAACCTATTTCATTTCTGTGGTATTATGAGAATCTTGCAATTTCCTTTTGTGCTCATTTTTATTTTTTTACTGACGTTAGAGTATTTTTCCTTTAGTGTACAAGAGCATTCCTGCACCCAAATAAATAAGTTTTTTCCATAGAAATGGACTGCTAAAGTGCTTCTACAATATTAAAGGCATCAAAGATTATTCAAGTATACTTTATAAAATCATCTTATTTGTTTGAAGATGTCAGTGTCCCTTGATCTATAGTTTGATTCTGGCTTGTTGTTTGGCTAAATATTCTTCCCATGATTGTCATACAGGTTTTGAACAAAATTGATCTACCAGGTGCTGAGCCTCAACGTGTTTCCCAAGAAATTGAAGAGGTTTGTTTTACTGGAAGTTCAATACGTGCATTTGACAAAACTATATGATATTCTGTCCTGGTTTTGATTTTACAAATGCATTTAGTGAGTTGATTTGACCCTTTTTTAAATTGTTTTTTTGATTGATTTCCAGTCTAAGTTCTAACCATATATACTTAATTGATAAAGATAGCTTTTCTACATCTAGCACTAGGTACCTTTACTTTTTTACCTTCCATACTAAAATCTTAAAAACCCATTTTTCTGGTAAGTGTTGTGTGTATTAGCTGAGAAATTAGAGGTGAAATGTTTTAGTAACCTCCATTTTGTTTATATTCTTAAAGAATAAACTACTTTCTCTCTTTTGTTTGGAGGATTGAAGAGTTAACATTTTG
Organism: Pseudotsuga menziesii; assembly: GCA_001517045.1. Lineage (NCBI taxonomy): Eukaryota > Viridiplantae > Streptophyta > Pinopsida > Pinales > Pinaceae > Pseudotsuga > Pseudotsuga menziesii. The sequence continues at coordinate 101,290 of LPNX010807136.1, forward strand.
CTGCTTCATTGCTGTTTTGGTCTGCAGATTGTGGGTTTGGACTGTAGTGAGGCAATTTTCTGCTCAGCTAAGGTTTGATTCCAATCAGAGATCTAGTCTTGTCCAGACTTGTTCAGTTATTTTGTTTTTGTTTCTTTTAATTTCTTTTATTATTTCTTCCCTGTTAAAGAATCACTTATTTGAACATATTTACAGAGTTTTAAAGGAAGCTTCCCCAATTTCTTGGACAATCATTAATTGTTCCTTCTTTCAATGAATCCAGGAAGGCATAGGAATACAAGAAATTTTGGAGGCTATAGTAAAGAAGGTACCTCCACCCCAGGATACTGCTGAAAAGCCTTTGAGGGCTCTTATATTTGACAGGTATTGTAATATTGATTCTACTCATAGTGAATAGGTTGTCATATAGCGAGATTCCTTTCTCTTTTTTGAAGTAAAGCTTTTCGAAGTCGACCCATTTAAATTATTAACAACCATAACCATCTATTGGATTTCAATAGGAAATGATGGCCTAGAAAAGGGAATATGCTATATAAAAAGTAAACTTTTTTGCTGCTCCTAGCTCCTTCCATACCCTAAACCAACCTACGACTTTTGCCAACAATTTGGGGATTCCAGGGATGAGCACATACCCTGTTAGCCAAAGCTTGAAACATTTTGAAAGTCAGGTGATTCTTAATACTAACAGGACACTATTAAAATGTGATAAAAAACTACACTTGCACTGCAGCACCCTTATCATATTTTCTTAAAAAAGGATTCCTTTTGATGGAATAACGAAATGGAACAATATTTTCAGAGTGTAATGCAAGTAATATCTTCAACTCTTCTGGTTCCTCTTGTCCTTGGATCCTCTTCTCCTACGATACACACCATCATCAGCTCAGGTATCTGAGCTTGGGGCCGAGGGTTCTTCATGCCTTGGGGTAGATCTCACTTTCTACTTCTCTACCTTATTGCGCTTTATTTTTTGCATCTCACCTTTTATAGGAGACCTTTTGGTACTCCTGCGTTGTATTGACATCATTGTACTCAGTAGTCCATTTGACCTACTTTTGTGGTCATTCGTCAGACATTAATAAAATTATCTTATCTTAGCTTCTCTTATCTGGTGCTGGCTACTCCGTATTTTTCCTAACCATGCATGATCGAATGTGGCATATCCAGATTTGGGATTGGTGCAGTTTTAAATTTTTATGCAAGAGGGCTGTCCAATTGCCTTTGAGAGTAGAAAACTTAATCCCAAGGAATTCTTAAGATCCACCTATGACAACAAAATGCTTACAATTATGCATGCTGTAACGAAGTGGCATTAATACCTTTCGGGAAGCAAATTTTTAGTTTGCATTGACCATGGTAGTCTGAAATATCTAGTGCAACTGAAAACATTAACATCTAAACAACAAAAATGCATCAAGAAATTACAAACCAGTAAAGCCCAGTGTGCAAAGTGGGTTGTCAAATGTGCAACACAGAGAGTCCATCCAGTCTAAGAACAATGTAGAGGACGCCTTTGTAAAATATTCAAATGATTTGCTGAAAAAACCCAACAAAAATGATCTGAAGGACTTTAAAACCTAGAAAAAAGATGGTCTGAAACTCTGGGTCTCCAGTCACACAAATTGGGTGATGCTACCAACCAATAATCTCAGATATGGTGAAAAACCCACAAAAATGCTGCAAAAGAAAAGGCTGATCCAAAAATTTTGTCGCCAAGAAACTCTCTAGATCAAATGCTTGAAGTAAGCCCTCCTAGGAATCCCCAAACAAAGGGAAAGAATCTGAAAACCCTAGATCCACAACTATTTGGGCAATGTCTCTAGCCAATAATCTTCAGATCCGCTGTTAAGAATGGTGATCAGAAACCTTGATTCTGCAGTCACAAGAATTGAGTGATGCCACCAGTCAATAGTATTGTATCCGGCTGAAAAATAAGCTAAAAAAATACTTCAAACCCTGATTTTGCAGTCACAAAACAACAGCGATGCCACCAGCCAAAAGTATCAAATTTGCTGCTGAAATATTCTTGAAATAAAGCCATGGAAAAGCCTAATGCAGGGCATTTCAATACCATGGACAAGATCTCCAAATATTTGCATGTAAGATGCTCATATTGTTGAATTTTAATCCAATTTTTAATCCTTGATTATTATTTCACAATAATTATTCAAACATTTATTTCATCCCACAATTTCATTGCATAATCAATATTCCCTTGCAATGGAAATAAAGCAAGGATCACTGAAAGATAACTACGCACAAGAGACAAAGATTTTACCTTGGGAAACCCAAACGGGAGAAAACCCAACAAACTTTTCTTAGAGGAAATAAATCCAATTCAAGTACAATACGAAATATGAAGTTGAGCCCTAGCACAAGAGAGGTTCACTGCCCTTCACAAGAAAAACCTAGTAAGTGTAGATAATATTCTAAGAGGGATAAGAGAATTAGATAACCGCAAAATTATGCTTCTTGCCTTTGCTAGGCCTTCCTTGGAGGTGCGCAGTTGTGGAGAGAAGATTTGAAGCGTTGTGTGTCAAATGTGTTAAAATTGCAGCAACAAGGATATCTTCTTTGTGTTTAGGATTGTCAATAAATACTCAACTGCTTCTTTTGATTACTCATTATGTTCATAGAAAAAAGGGATGGAAGAAATATTTGAATCATCATCAATTAACATTCATTTTGCATGATCATGTAGATTTTTCTCAAGTTTTCAGCCTCCGGTTTATAAGTAAAATTTGTCTCACTTTATTTCATTCTCAGAAAATTAAATGACTGGAAATAAACATAAAATTTTCAGACTTAAAACACTGCTGTAACTTCTGTTTTTCACTAACAGAAAATAAATAATTAGCACGCCATTCAACACACAGTACTCAGGAATTTTTGGCCAATGGCCCTGTAAAAATCCACAAGGGGAAAACCAGTCAAAGAGAGAGAGAGTTTATTATTTTTTCAGGATAAAAATCAGACATTCATTTACACTAAAAAATCCAACTTATCTCAACCCAAAAAAGTGACCAAGCAAGTTGCCTCGATTTCTGTCCAAGAGCTGCCTCGTTTTCTGTGCACCTTCAGTCTCGAAAAACGTGCCTGGAAATCACTGCTCTGCTGCCCTTGATTTATGTGCATGAACAACAAACTGCTGTCCTCGGAATTCCTGTCGAACAGACCCAAAATCCGTACTGTACGGTCTGTAATTAATGCAGCCGGACACCTCGAAATTTGTGCCAGAAATTTAATGCTTACTGCCTCGGGAACTGTACTATCCCTTCCTCAAAAATCGTGCTTGAAATTTTACCTCGAAAATAGTGCCAGAATCCGTACTGTATGGAACCGTACTTTTCCTCGATTTCTGTGCCAGCATTAACTGTAGGCCGTACTTTTCGTCGATTTCTATGCCAGCATTAACTGTAGGCTGTAATTCCCTTCTCGGTTCTCGTGCCAACAATAAATGCAGGCTGTACCTTCCTTCTCAGGATCTGTGCAACAATAAATGCTTCTTGATAATCGTGCCCACCAAAATCTTCTCCAGTAGGGTGTCTCGAAAATCGTGCCCACTCTCTCCTTCAGCTCTCTTCTCTTCCTCTTCTCACAAGAATGAATGAATCCGCCTTTCCCTTGCTTTTTGCCCATAACCCTAGGTAGGTGAAGAGACATTTAATCCAAAGGCTGAGATTGGATTAGATCAACGGTTGAAATTAATTGCTCATATTTTATTTCTAAAATATCAATTTCACTCACCCACTTAAATTTATCAAAAGCTGATTTTATACTCTAAAGTCAAATTAAATGTCACTTAAGTCATTTAATGCAAGGGTCACTTTATTTCCCCCTTCTAAGTGACTAAGGCTAAAGTCGCTTAGGGGAACACTTCCCTAGGTACAAAACTAACACTCCCTCTTACCGAGGAAGGTGTTTTGCACCACTCCCAGCTTGTCCCTGAAGAAGACAAACTTGCTCCTCCCTAAAGACTTCGTCAGTATGTTTGCTACTTGTTCATCAGTGGAAATATACTGAAGTGTAACTGCCCCTCTCTGAACATAGTCTCGGATGAAATGATATCTGATATCAATGTGCTTCGACCTGTCATGGAAAACTGGATTCTCAGAGAGCTGGATGTAACTCTGATTGTCATAGTAAATCACCGTAGGCCTAAGCTCCTGACCAAATAAATTCACCAACAACTTATGAAGCCACAAGGCCTCGCAGTTGGCCTGACTGGTTGCCATATACTCAGCCTTTGCAGTACTCAATGCAATGGATTTTTGCTTCCGACGGAACCACGACATTACTGCCGAGCCCAAACTGAAACAACATCCGGAAGTGCTCTTTCGGTCTGGCACACTGCCTGCCCAATCTGAGTCTGTATAACCAACCAATTTGATCCCCTCTGACCTCCTGTAGTCCAAACCAAAATCCACTGTCCTTGCTAGATAACGTAACACATGTTTTTAACCCAATGCACACTCCTAGGCTCAACCATGAACTGGCTAAGAGTGTTTACTGCAAAACAAAAATCTAGCCGAGTGTTGACTAGATACATCAATGACCCAATAAGCTGACGGTATAAAGTAGGATCCACCAACTCTCCCTCAGAAGCATGAAGCTTCTTCTAGTTGGTGATCATAGGTGTCGACATAGGCCTGCAATCCCCCATCCTAAATCTCCTCAAATATCAACAGCGTACTTTCCCTGTCCCAGGAAAATATTTCCAAGCTTCTGCCAAACCTCCAATCCTAGAAAATAATGCATCAGTCCAATATCAATCATCTCGTAGTCTGCTGCAAGATCCTTCTTGCAAGCTGCAATGGGTCTCTCTCTCCCTGTGATAAACAAGTCATCAACATATAGCAGAAGAATAAGCAGATCATCTCCAACCATGATGAAGTAGAGATTCAGATCTGCTTTGCTCTTCTGAAATCCCATACTCAGCAAGTAAGAATCAATCCTGGAGTACCAAGCTCTAGGAGCTTGCTTCAGCCCATATAGGGCCTTCTTTAACCTGCAAACATGAGACTCTCTCTTATGAATCTCAAAGCTCAGAGGCTGCTCAACATAGATCTCCTCCTACATGATCCCATTGAGAAATGCAGTCTTCACATCTATTTGATGGATCTTCCAACCCATTTCCCTTGCAATGGAGATCAATGCCTTGATAGAAGTATACCAAGAAACTGGCACAAAAGTCTCATCATAATCAATGCCCTCAACTTGTGAAAACCCCCGCGCTACAAACCTGGCTTTGTACTTCTCCAAACTCCCATCTGCTGCATGCTTTAGCTTGTAAAGCCACCGAGAAGTCACCACTGACTTCCCCTCAGGTCTCTGAACTATCTCCCATACATCATTCTTCATGATGGAATGGTACTCATAAATCATGGCATCTCTCCAAACCGAATGCTGGAAGGCCTCCTCAAAAGTAGAAGGCTCAGAATCACGTGTACTAGCCACCAACAACATGCCCAATCTGTCAGGTATCTTGATGGCCCTCACCTCCTCTCTGGGTGTCCCAAACTCTTGAGCTTTCTTCAAGGTATCTCGAAGCCACTTAGGTGCCTTCGACCTTGGAGGTTGCTCCCACACTAGTCGGTCATCATCTAAAGATCTACCAGAGGTGGAAACCCCAGTATCCCGTGAACCTGAAGCTAGTGTACCAACACCAGGTGTACCTTGTAATCTTGATCTTGATCCCGATCCCCCGTATGGTGTCGCTGTAATAGTAGACCCATCACTTGTCCCCAAAGACCCTGCTGGGTGAACCACTGAACCTGGTGAACCTGTGCCAACATTGTGCAGTCTTGTAACCCCGGAAACCTGTGATCCTCATTGCCGTGTTGATGGAACCTATGAAACAACCTGAGGTGCAGGGACCTGCTGCTCTCCTTGCTCTGACTCTCTCGACTTCCTGAACGTCTGCTCCTCCTCAAACTTCACATCCCTTCTCACCACCACTTTTCTCTTAGAGTGAAGGTAAATACGGAAGGCCTTCGAAGTCTCATCATATCCCACAAAGATGCCCTTTTTTGCAGTGGGCTCCAACTTTGTCCTCTTCTCTGAAGGGACATGAGAGTAAGTTAGACTACCAAATATCCAAAAATGGCTAACTTCAGGCTTCTTGCCTGAAAAGCACTCCTTAGGTGTCATATTCCCCATTGCACGATGGGGACTCCTATTCTGAAGATATACAACTGTGCTGCAAGCCTCAACCCAGAGAAAGAAAGGAAGTGACTGGTCATGTAGCATAGCTCGAGATGCTCCAACAATGGACTGGTTCTTCCTCTCTGCTACTCCATTCTGCTTTGGAGTATGCAGGACTGTCAACTGTCTCTTGATACCCTCCTGTCTGCAAAATCCATCAAACTCCTTGGAGGTATACTCACCCCTGTTATTCGATCTAAGAACTTGGATCTTCCTCCCTGTTTGGTTCTTGACAAGAGCTTTGAACTCTTGGAACCTCTACAAGATTTCCTCATACTTCTTTCTCTTTAGAAAGTAGATTCAGGTCTTCCTAGAATGGTCATCAATAAACGTCACATAATACTCGTATCCTCTCAAGGACACAGAAGACATCAATCCGCATAAGTATGAATATATCAAGTCAAGGACCCCTGCTGACCTTCTATCACTGCCCGAAAAAGCAGTCTTGGCGTGCTTTCTTAAAGCACATCCCCTGCACACATCACTCTGCCCTGTGCTGAATTCCGGTAAACCTGTAACCATCCGTCTCAACAACCCTAAGGCTGGATGATGCAAGTGAGCCATCCTCCTATGCCAAAGCTCACAAAGCTTACTGCTGCTGCTATGTGCCAAGGCAAGCTGCAGTTGAAACAAGAGCTTATACAGTTTCCCACATCTCACTCCAACGGTAACTGAAGCATATGGTCCTGTAGTCTTGGGAAACATATGCACGTGTCCATCTAGGAAAGACACCCCAAGACCCTAATCCTCGATCATAGAAATTGACTCTAGGTTTTTCTTCATCCCAGGTACATACAATACATCTCGCAACACCATGGGACTCATGGACTCCCTCTGAAAGGTAATGGTCCCACGACCAACATCGCTGACTGCTGAGTCATCTTCCAACACAACCTCCACATCTGTCTCTGTCTGTGAAAGCTCGGAGAACATCTCACGAGCACCTGTCATGTGACTCGAGGCTCTGCTATTTATATACCAAGTGCTGGAAGTAGATGCACTGTAAGAATGGTTTGTCACATAGAAAAACTCCCTCTGTCGGTCAACAACTGCACTGGTGAGAATGGATGATCTCTCTCTCTCAATATGCCCAGTGCACAGTGAAAACTCACTTTGAAATCTCACGACAAAGTCATCGACTTCCGCGGAAGCTGTTGTCTGCTGCTGCTTCTTCTTCTTCTTGTCAGGACACGTTGCAGCATAGTGTCCCATCTTGTGATATGCAAAGCACTTTACAATGCTCAGATCCTTCTTCTGCCCATCCTCCTGCTGCTTGGTCCCACCCTTTTTGGGATCCTTCTTGTTCTTCTTCTTCCCCTTCGTTGTCAATGCCACATCCTCCTCATCCTGTCTACTAGTAGAACTACTGCACTGTAAGAAACCCCTTCGAGTCTCCTCCTGAATAAAATCATCATAGACCCTGTCCCAAGATGGTAAGTTCTCTCTAGCCACCAAACCTTGTACAAACACAGCCCAAGGTGTAGTCTCCCCATTCAAGGCTGTACGCACTTGCTCAGGACCAGTAACCACCACCCCCACAACTACAAGCTCATCTCTCACCCGAGAGATCCTAGTAAGATAAGTCATGCAAACCTCTCCTTTGACCATCTTGATATTCTCCAGCTTCTCCCTAAGAACCATCTTCCTATTCTCATTAGAACTCTGAAATAACCCGGTCAAAGCACTCCACATCTCATGTGCATGATCATTTGCTGAAATGTGTGGAATAACATGGTCTTTAACAGCATCTAAGATAATCGTCATGGCTTTAATATCCTGCTTCACAAAGGTAGTTGCTTTTACTGGATCAGTAGTAGCACTGGGAATGACAATGGGGTGAGTTGTAGTGTTATTGACAACCTCATTTCACAGCTCATTCTCTCTCAACAAAAACAAAATCCGGGCCTTCCATGAGACAAAGTTCGCTGCTCCATCCAACCTATCCTCAGTTCTCAACCCAACGGAAGTCATTTTTCACAAAGAACAAGTTTCAGCAAAATGTACTACTGTCACAAAAGTTTCCCTGAATTCTGGAAATGACTATTTGTTTGCTCCGCTCAGCTCTAATACCATGTAGATTTTTCTCAAATTTTCAAGCTCCGGTTTATAAGTAAAATTTGTCTCAGTTTATTTCATTCTTAGAAAATTAAATGACTGGAAATAAACATAAAATTTTCAGACTTTAAACATTGCTGTAACTTCACTTTTTCACTAACAGAAAATAAATATTCAGCACGCCATTCAACACACAGTACTTGGGAATTTTTGGCCAATGGCCCTGGAAAAACCCACAAGGGGAAAACTAGTCAGAGAGAGAGAGAGAGTTTATTATTTTTTCAGGATAAAAATCAGACATTCATTTACAGTAAAAAATCTAACTTATCTCAACCCAAAAAAATGACCCAGCAAGCTGCCTCGATTTCTGTGCAAGAGCTGCCTCTTTTTCTGTGCACATTTAACCTCAAAAAACGTGCCTGGAAATCACTGCTCTGCTTCCCTTGAGTTTTGTGCATGAACAACAAACTGCTGTCCACGGACTTCGAGCCAAACAAACCCAAAATCTGTGCTGTACGGTCTGTAATTAATGCAGCTGTACACCTCAAAATTCGTGCCAGAATTTTAATGCTTGCTGCCTTGGGAACTGTGCTGCCCCTTCCTCGAAAATTGTGCCTGAAATTTTACCTCGAAAACCCACAAGGGGAGAACTAGTCAGAGAGAGAGAGTTTATTATTTTTTCAGGATAAAAATCAGACATTCATTTACAGTAAAAAATCCAACTTATCTCAAGCCAAAAGAATGACCCAACAAGCTGCCTTGATTTCTGTGCAACAGCTGCCTCGTTTTTTGTGCACATTTAGCCTCGAAAAACGTGCCTGGAAATCACTGCTCTGCTTCCCTCGATTTTTGTGCATGAACAACAAACTGCTGTCCTCGGACTTCGTGCCGAACAAACCCAAAATCTGTACTGTACGGTCTGTAATTAATGTAGCTGTACACCTCAAAATTCGTGCCAGAATTTTAATGCTTGCTGCCTTGAGAACTGTACTGCCCCGTCCTCGAAAATTGTGCCTGAAATTTTACCTCGAAAACAGTGCCAGAATCTGTACTGTACGGGACCGTACTTTTCCTCGATTTTTGTGCCAACATTAACTACAGGCCGTACTTTCCTTCTTGGTTCCTGTGCCAACAATAAATGCAGGCCATACCTTCCTTCTCAGGATCTGTGCAACAATAAATGCTTCTCGATTATCGTGCCCACCAAAAATCTTCTCCAACAGGGTGTCTCGAAAATCGTGCCCACTCTCTCCTTCAGCTCTCTTCTCTTCCCCTTCTCACAAGAATGAATAATTTGCCTTTCCCTTGCTTTTTGTTCATAACCCTAGGGAGGTGAAGAGACATCTAATCCAAACGCTGAGATTGGATTAGATCAACGGTTGAAATTAATTGCTCATATTTTATTTCTAAAATATTAATTTCACTCACCCACTTAAATTTATCAAAAACTGATTTTATACTCTAAAGTCAAATTAAACGTCACTTAAGTCATTTAATGCAAGGGTCACTTTATTTTCTCCTTCTAAGTGACTAAGGCTAAAGTCACTTAGGGGAACACTTCCCTAGGTACAGAACTAACAGATCAAAGGACAATGCTTCCCTAGAATCATTCTCTTTCTCAGAAACGTCTTTCTAATCATTGAAATCCTCATCACACTTTTGTGGGTTGGGAAACTGCTGTATCTGCAAAACAGTCTTTGCAAGAAGTATCATCTTGATTACCTTTGTCAATGAGAAATCATTTGATTTTGAATAAAAATATAAACTATATCTAAATCACCAAGAGGCATTTTCCAGTGCACTTTTCTTAAAATGAAATCAAAGTCAGAATCAAAAGCATGAAAGTAAAAATCTAAAGCACATGCCTCTTCTGGTCTGAATAATGGATAAATCCTTACTTATGTTTCAAAGAATCTCATAGTGACCTTGCCAACAGTCTAATCTTCATTCTTCATACTGTTAGAAAACTTAGCAATAAAAAACTGACAATCCCTGTAACCCCTTTCGGCTCTAAACTCACCCTCAAGAGCAATTACGGTAGCTATACTTGCATTGTGCAAAGAGTTAAACATTTCTTTACATCTCCGTTCAAGCTACGGGCAAATAATTTCATCTTAAGATACTCATGTTCAACACATGCATCCTCAAGGCAAGTAATTAAATTTTCCAAGTGTCCCTCAGCAGTTCTCCAACTAGCAGCCTCCCATCACAACAACCAATCTCTTTCTCCCCAGTAGGGCAAGGGATGAGATTCCAAACTCGATGAAGAAGGGGATGAAGGTCAGAAGACCAGACCAGGAGTATGGTCCTTGGGACAACAACAGTTCTTTTTTTGTAACCCCCTCACCCAAAGTTTTGGAAAATTGCAACACCTCACACCCAATTCACAACCATACAACAGTTTTCTCACCTTGTATAAGATACTTGGAGCTCAATAAATTTGCTAACCATAAGTTTTGGGTTAAGGAAACTTGAAAAGAGAGGATTAACCCACTTTGGTATAGTTTCTGAAATCAAGTTTCCATTGACAATGAAAATGCACTCTGTATGAAATTAGATACATCATTCCCTTTCGTTCAACATCAAACTAAAATGTTGGCATCTTCATTTTGAACATGTCTAATAAGGGCTTGAGTTGAATTCTCATAAATTATTTTAAAAGGAAATTGAAATTTGTAAGAATTATAACAACACCCTAATTTTGCAGCAAAATAGAATTTCATTCCCTCTTGAAAAATCTCAAATTGTTGATAACTTTGTGGCCCAAATCTAGTAAGTAAATAGGAAGAACCTATTGCAAGTGAGACTTCTACTATAGTCATGAAAGGTTGGAACTTCATGGTGCATTTAATAACGAGTTGAGGAAAATATAAAAAGGAATCGAAAAATAAAAGACTAGGAAAAATCCCACAATTTTATTCGAGTGAGGAGGAACTTCTTGTTTTAAGCTTCACACTCTAATGGTGATGTTTATAATGCATATCTATCACTCAAAACATTTGTTTACTATGTTCAATAAGTATGACACCCTTGACCACATTAACAAAAGGGATGTTTGGGTTTCAATATTTTTTTGCTTTGTTTGTATGTTCTTTTGTCTAAATTGCTTGTACATCTAGTCATAATATCTTTTGTTTGTTTGATAATGTATAGAGTACTATATACACGTTTATTATAACTTACATGAAATTGATTCATGGTTGATTTTGTAATGTTTAAATAGCTATTACGACTTATATAGAGGGGTGGTTGTATATTTTCGTGTTATCGATGGCACCATCAAGAAAGGTGACAAAGTGTTATTCATGGCTAGTCAAAAGGTATTGTATCTTATGATTTTCAATAAGCAAATCACAAATTCAATTCATCTTTTCAATTAGATTAGTTTTTATTGATACAAGGCCGGATATACATATTTATATTTTTTGGATTTAAGCTTTGTTTGGATATGTTTTAGATGGTATCCGAAACATGATTGTTGTTAATTTGAACAATTTGTATCTATTTTGGGGGCATTAGTGAATTGATTCTTAAGCAATTATGTCCTTTTACTATTTTAGGAACTGCATCATGTATGATTTCTTGTTATTTTATATTAATGTTTGATCAAATATATGTTTTATGGATAAATGAGAAAATTGGCTGTTGATGATTATAAAGATCCTTGTTTGTACCACTTATGATTGTAGTTTTTTTTATATAATGGATACTTATGCAATCTTGTTATATTGAATGTTGCAATTGGACATGTGCCACAACCTAGCAGCCTTAGGATTGCAAGGATTAATTAGTTGCTAACCAGGAAAAACCTCAGGAATCTACCCCTAGGTTTCACTCGGATCGACTCCTCTCTCTTTGGGTCTCCTAAGCTCGCTAAGTAAACCTATACTAACTACAGGAGGTGTCCCCAACCAAGCTTTCTCGGATACTTTCTAGAGGCTATCCAACTTTCTCAAGTACTAGCAGCTAACTAGCTTGATCGATTTATGGAGGATAGTATGCCTATGATGATTACAAAAGGGTTTAAATGTAGCCACATTATGGGTGAATGCTAAGCCAAAGGGTTTGTTAAGATTGATATTGAGATATAGGTCCCCTAGGTAGATGGAATTCAAGATAACCTTTAAAGTTGTTTAAAGTGTGTGTGTGTGTGTGTGTGAAGTTACCAAGAACATTTGAAAATCATGACATGTATGAATACTAAAACAAAATGTATATGAGATTTATTAACAAGGTGTATCCTACTGGCTCAGGCTCAGGATTATCGAGACTGTTAGGACACTGTACCTCTTCGATCTACATATAGGGTCCTATAGTGATGCTCGTACCAATATCTTAGAGCACTAACCAACGAGGATTCCATCGTACCTTTAGCCACACCAGCTGACTACCTAGGTATGTGAAGAGTAATCTTCCTGAATGCTGTGTTCTGTGTGCTACTTATTGATTAAGCTGTCATTGATGCCAACAACGCATGGTAATTAATGTCAACAAGTGTGTCTTGGTGCCCCTTGAGGAGCCCTTGAGGGTTAAGTAGTTGTCAATGTCAAAGGAGACCTTCTGACTTTGTCCAAGCCCAAGTCTGAAGCCCTTGGAGCCCTTGGGACAATGGCAAAAGCCCTGAACACCCTGTAGAGTGTTTAAGTACCCCTAAGTTGGTTCTATGGTTCCCCAGTTGTTTCCTTGGCTCCCCAGTACCACAACCTATGCCCCTGTACCCTAGAAAAGTGTCCCTGGTGGGTTGAAGAAGTGTAGAGTCCAAATGACCCATTCTGTGGTCATTTCTGTTTGTAATGAGGTCATGGCACCTAGGAGAAGTCCCTGAACCCACATCTTGTTTGCCATGGTTATGAAGCTTGTGGTAACTTTGTTTACCCAACAAAAAGGCCCTAAAACCCTTACCTTGGTCCCTAAGGCTACAATCTACCCTATGATGTAAGCCTTGCCCTAAAACACTAATGACGTTGCACAATGATGCCCTCTTGAGCCCTTAATGTTGCCCATTGCATCTTCACATTGATTAACCTTTGAAGCTCTCTTTTGGTGACCCTTAAACACACAAGTGTATCAAACTCTTATCAATTGAAATGTTAAAACAATGTTCAATAATTTAATGAAGTGTTATTTGACCCTCTCTTAAGGACTAGACGCCCACACACTTGGTTTGGAAACCTAGCTAAGCCAACCCCTTAACATGTTTTAATGATTAATAAAATATCAATTAATGATCGAGTAAATGGTAAACCCCCCAACATTGAACCCTTGTGGTGATTTGTTAAGACACTTTAAATAATTAATAAAATGTAAAAACCTAACTTTAGTGACCCTTAAACCCTTGTCTCCACATTAAGTTGAAGTATGAAAACATATCCAAGACCGCCCTATCCTCCATCATTGGCATCTTTTTATTAAAAGATATATGGTTCAGTCCTCTTGAAGTCGTCCCCTCTGCTGCGTATGACCTTCCTCTGCTATGTACGACCTCTCTCTGCGTGATCCTGTACGGCCTTGTGCTTTGCCTGGTAACTCGACAAATCCTCTGGGTGAGTGTTCCTCTGTCTTCTCTGCAAACTTCTCTGTCTAACTTCTTTGATTGTCTGTGTCTCTCTCTATGTGTCCTCTCCACCAAATCTTCTTTTAACTCAATGGCTAAGCGAAAATCGTAACCCTCACCATGGATCAATGGATGAGATCCTCCGGTGAGATCAATGGCCAAGATTAGATTAGCCATCACTTAAATTATTTCACTTGTTACTTTATAAAAGCGACTTATTAAGTCAAAATGAAATTAGATTAATTAATGTATTTTCCTAAGTCTAAACTTAATAAAATTACATTAATACATTTCGCTTCCAGTTTAATGTCTTCTAGCATGTAAGGACACATGCAATGATAGAAGACCTTCCTTGTTGTCACTTTCTAACAAGTTGAACATGCAACCAGTCTCACTTGCAAATCTTCAATTACTCCTATAACTTTAACTGGACGAGAATCCATCCCACACACACACTTCCAAATGCTCTAGTCACACTAAGCTCTAATTGGTTTATGACCCTAAGGGGCATCACATTTACATCCACACCAGAGTCAAGCATGCAATTATGCAAAATTAGACTGTTTACTTCTAGTGCTATAAAGAAAGGAGGATACCCATCTCGAATTCTGCTTGATACGCTTTGAATCATTATGGGCTTGTCTTTTGGTTTTACTGAGATTTGCTTTGGTGGAACTCCCAAGTAACTTGTGGCTCTCTTATGCATTGAAGGTAATTTCATTATCTAAGAGAGTTGACTGGGCATACTAAGTTTCGAGAAAAAATTTGAAACATCAATGTTCAAACCATAAGGGTTTCCATCATCTTTGTCCTCTATTTTTAAAACAAAGAATTTCATAACATCTCGTTTAACCAAAGGGATTTTGATCATCTCTTTAAAAGAAACCAAAGTATGAGAACTTGATAATTTATCATGTACATTAGTCTCAACACCTCCCTTACTCTTCTGATTCGTTATTGGAGGAGACTTCTTTGTGTCAATACTGTGATCTTTTCTCCACACAGCAGCTTTGGGTGGTTCTGGTTTTTGTAAAGGCATGTTTTTGGGGAAACCTTTTTGAGTTTCAGTAAGGTTTTTATTCTTTTGAGGGTTGATTACCTCCCTTTGAGGCTTTTCAGGAATCTTCTTATTAGGCAAGACGTGATTAGGAGTGATTTTTCTAGTTATTTGACCATTAGAAGGCTTGAGATGAGTTGGTTGCTTTTCCACTGTTTTGTTACTTGGAACCTTATTAGGACTTGAGTTCGAGAGAGACATTTGATCACACATATTGTTCATCATGTTTTGAAAATGCTCATTCCGTTTTCTATTCTCTTCTTCTTGATGTTGAACTATGACTACTATGTTATTAACTAGCTGGCATATAGAGTACATCATTTTCACAGTTGATTCATACATGCCATCGTCTTGATAATGAGAGTCCATAGTGTCAAGTAAAAGGATATAGAGTCACTCCTTAACGGAGTGGATTCGTGGAGTCGCCAGGTGAGACACTAAATGAACTCACCGAAAGATATGTCGTTGGGGAAGTATGATGCGAGAGAGAGACAAGTGAATGTAGAATTAGGCAAAGGGAAAATCATTCACTTTACTCTATCCAGATGCGATGATTTGGAAGATAAGAGTGAAGTACTACTTGTAGACACCGAGGTAGGCCTCTACCTCCCTGACAACGGCTCCAAAAGATGTTATCACACAATGTGTAGCTACCCACTAAAGGTATCTCAAACTCCAACATGGTTTCAAGTCTTGATAAAACTTCATTGTTTAATGCCCAACCCACATAGATTGTATTAGCATAAACAAAATTTTATAACAAGAAGCACATGAAGTCTGATTCGCAACTTGAATAGAAAATTAAATGCACACATACAGGAAAATAACTTAGATATTTTTGGTCAAATGACCCTAGACAAACCCTCGTGGGAAAACCAGTGAGTGTAATTTTTATTAGAGCATGTTACCTACTAAGTCATACTTAGTTGGTATTATCAAGTGAGACGGGTGATGAGAACAAACACCATTGTCCATCATTCAGAGTTCAGAAGCCATTCAAGTTTCTTCTGGGAGTTTTTTTAAAATTTTTTGTAACACATGTTCATACCCCTGTTATCACATATATAGTAGCCGGGCTACCATATTCTATTTTTTAGATTCAGTACATTTTTTCAGCCAGATCTCCTACATATGAGATGCTGAGATGAACAATTTTGATGGATTATTATGTTAGTAGTGGACTATTGTATTCTCCCATGCCAGGACTGAGTTTCAGGACACTCAGATTTGAGGACTGATGTCGTCATTTAGTCATTTACAGAGCAGTTTGTGATGCCTAGATTTGTATCACTATTTTCTCATTGGACAAATGACGGTTCATATGGATTATTTGCATGGTTATGACTCGGCTTATATATTGTGTTATGGTTATCATTGCTCTTATACTCATTTTTGTGACATGTATTAGCATTTAGTGTCATGATCTGGCGGTCATATAAATATGTGGACCTGGATGTATCTATATTATGTATTTGATGTCCCTACTCAGACTTGGAAGTTCTTGATCTATACTCATTGGTTTTACCCTCCTTAGGGAGAATAGAGGTAGTCATTCCCACCATTTTTTGGCTTGCTAGTGTTGGTTTCATTTTGCAGTGTCTCCATCCATCCATTACCTTCCAGTTATGTTTTGACCCAACCTACTGCTTGACTTGTGGCATGGAAGACCTTTCCCCCGCTAGAGCCTTTGTTAGACAAACCTCCTTGTTTATTTGTGTCTCGGCTCTGAGTTACCTAGGATGTCTTTGCTTACTTGAAACAAGTAGCGCTGCCATTAATACAATGTATCTGGAAATGAAATGAATATCTTGCAGAAAGCCCATTCATGAAAAGTAGTGTTTTTCAACATACATGAATGAAAGGCTAGCCTAATGAAATTGGCTCTGAAAAATATTGTAATGAAATATCTTAAACATTCATGAAAAGTAGTGTTTTTCAACATACATGAATGCAAAGCCTAAAATAATAAAAATCCGCATAAAAGTGCGTAGGCCAAGGCTATGAAAATCAAAGGCCCAAAAAAAAATGGTTCCTAAAAGTTCTATCTAAAGATTGCTGGCCTCACTTGTATTTGGATTGTGAGCATTTGTCAAGGTGAGTAAGCTCCTCTGAAGTAGTTCACCCATTTGTGAGGCACTGGCATCCCCTTTGTTATTGTTTGTCCGGCATATGGCTAGAGTGTGCATTCCCTTTCCATATCCAAAGTGTTACAATGTTGAGTTGGTGGTCATCCTTTGTCCTAGCGTTGAAAATTTTATCCTTCACTCGTACTAGCAAATTGACTACAACTATGAAGTGAGTATGGTCTTGAAAGTCTGATCTGAGTTATGATTAATAAATGAAACCCTATACATATATGTATTTGATTGATGAACCGCCAGTGAAGTGACTGCTACTTGTTATGATTGTTACTTAAATGATTTGTAGAGCATGTCTTAGCCTTTGAACACTTGTAGCATATGGATGCCAGCCAGAGTTATATTGGTTATCTGATCATTTACAGGTTATTATTTTGTATATTGGATATTGTAGATGATCAAGCAGAGACCTGGAGAGGGTATGAGTATATACCTTAGATGTATTTGGACTTTCTGAGTCCAGTGAGACAGCTTGTTTTCAGTTCTGGGCACGTGCAAAGATGATTGGGCTCATTTTACCCTTTTGATGTAGTTTTGCTTCATTGGATGATGTGTCTGAGCAGGGAGATGTTTTTATTGGATCTCCTAGGGCGCTGTATGGGGCATAGGGGGTGCAGCCACTTGATTGTACCATAGTACCCTCTCTTAGAGAGCTTGGTGGGCTCAGTTGGACAACACATGCACCCTAGGAGGTTGTTTTGGTAGGATCATGTTTCTCGAGGCAGATTAAAAATGATTAAATGGCTACTGAAGAAATTGATTTGGGCTACTAAGGCAAGGAAATGGCATGGGATGAGTCATGATGATGAGAGTTATATCCTCTAGACTTTCTCCAGCAGTTGCAGCACCAGATTGGGCCCACACCTATTTTTTGGGCATTTTATATTATTTTTCTGGGGCTTTTGGGAGGCTCACGATTTCCTCAAGAAGGCACAAATTCATAAATTTAAAAGATTATATTATTTTAATGTGCCACGGGGACACCTAGAGGGAGTTAGTTAACACTCCATGGACCCACCATGTGCTTCATTTATTTCTTGTTGAGTGGGATACCCTCTCCTAGGGTGATTTAGTCCACTTTTATATTATATTGTTATATTGATCCATGTATTGTATGTTGAGCTCATCTCAACCATTGATTAGACATTTGTATCTTTTAATCTTAGCCACTCATTTGAAAAGTGGTTAGGATTTTGGTTCTCTCGTTCCTATTTAAAGGAGAGAGCTATTTAAAGGAGAGAGCTTCTTATTTGTAAGGGGTCTTTGGCTCTTGGATCTGATTAATAGAAACACTTTCTTGTGGATATTTTTTGGATCTCCTTTGCATCTGGTGTTCTTAGATGGTGATTGGAAAGTTTTTTGCTTTCTAGCATTCGAGAAATTGTTGCAAGATCTATATATTTTCGGGAATCTTTGTCTTGTCTACAGGAGGGCGACTTCAGCTTAGGCGTTTTTGCAGGGGGACCTCAACTTGCTTGGATTGTCTTCGTTTTTTATCAGGGGGTTTTCATTAGTGTCTGTTATCACATATATAGTAGCCGGGCTACCATATTCTATTTTTCAGACACAGTACATTTTTCAGCCAGATCTCTTACATATGAGATGCTGAGATGAGCATTTTTTATGGATCATGATTATATTAGTGGACTATTGTACTCTCCCATGTCAGGACTGAGTCTCCGGACACTCAGATTTGAGGACCAATGTAGCCATTAATGTCATTTTCAGAGCAGTCATTGATGCCCAGTTTTATGTCAGTTCTTTCTCATTGGACAGATGGTGTCTCAGATGGATTATATTGCATGGTTATGACTCAACATTTTATATTGTGTTATGGTTATTATTGCTCTTATACTGATTCTTGTGACATGTATTAACTTGTGGTATCATGATTTGGCAGTCATATTTATATGGACTTGGTTGTGTTAGGATTATTAATCCTCCCTTGTCCAAATTTGGTCATATGTCTAAATCAGGAGTCATGTCTAAATCGGGAGTCCATCCAGTCTATTTATAGTC
>LPNX010807136.1:122460-189270 GCA_001517045.1 Pseudotsuga menziesii
ACAGGTTGTATCTTGTACTATGTATTGATGTCCTTACTTAGACTTGGAAGTTCTTGATCTATACTCATTGGTTTTACCCTCCTTAGGGAGAATAGAGGTAGTCATTCCTACCATTGTTTTGGCTTGCTAGTGTTGGCTCCATCATTCACTGTCTTCACCCATCCATTACCTTCAATTTTAGTTTCAACCCGACTGACTTCTTGACTTATGGCATGGAGGACCTTTTTCCTTGCTAGAAGTTTTGTTGGACAAGCCTCCCTGTTTATATTGTGTCTCGGCTCTGAGTTGGTGACAGAACTTGCCTTTGGTAAGTTGGATTGTATGCCTAAATCATTCTGGTCGGTTGCCCCGATGTTTGGCATTGTGCAGAACCCCCCCTAGTCACTTGAGATGTTGTTGGCTAAAACTGAAAGCTCATGTATTGCTTATATTGGAAATA
This sequence comes from Pseudotsuga menziesii, assembly GCA_001517045.1. Taxonomy (NCBI): domain Eukaryota; kingdom Viridiplantae; phylum Streptophyta; class Pinopsida; order Pinales; family Pinaceae; genus Pseudotsuga; species Pseudotsuga menziesii. The sequence goes on from LPNX010807136.1 coordinate 122,900, forward strand.
TTGAATATGTGCCCATGGAAAATGAAAATTATAAAACTGTGTTTCTTAACATATGTAAAGAGGACAAGAGCAATGAAGTGCTAAAATACTCCTTGAAGAGTATAAGAAAAGGTCCAAAAAGCAATGATAAAAAATATGCTAACCTTATAAAATATGTCCCGGATGAAAGCTGCGATTAGCTGTGCTTTTAAGCACTGGTGAAGTTCCAAAAGGGTCATATAGGCCAAAAAGGCCATGGAATAAAAGTGATGATCCTAATGAACTTTGATCAAGCTTGATGTAGACATGATGCCTAAGTTGAATAAGCACTCTCTAAACAACTCACCCATTTGTGAGGCACTGCCATTCCTTGTGTTGTTGTTTGTCTGACATTGGTTATAGTGAGTATCCCCTTTCCTTGTCCAAAGTGTCATGATGTTGAGTAGGAAGTCATCCTTTGCCTTAGCCTTGTCATTTCCACCCTTCACCCTTCACTAGCAAATTGGCTACAGTTATGAAGTGAGTATAGTCTTGAAAGTCTAAGTCTGAGTAATAATCAATAAGGCCTTATATATATATTGGTTGATGTACCGCCAGTAAAATGAATGCTACTTGTTGTGATTTTTACTTGAATGAGTCGTAGAGCATGTCTTAACCTTTTTAATACTTGCAGCGGATGGATATAGTCTGAGTTATTACTGGTGTCTGATTATTCACAGATGGTTATATTGTTTATTGGATATGATTGATGATCAGATAGAAACCTATGAGGGGTATGAGTATACACCTTAGATGGATTTGGGCTCTCCAAGTCTAATGAGACAATTTATTTCTAGTTCCGGGCACTTATAGATATGATCAGGCTCATTCTGCCTCTTTGATGCAGTTTTTCTTCACAGGTTGATATATTCGAGCAAGGAGATGTTTTAGTTGGATCTCCTAGGGCGTTGTATGGGCATAGGGGGGTGCAGCCACTTGTTTGTACCATTGTACCCCCATCCCAAAGAGCCTGGTGGGCTCAGTTTGGCAATGCAGGCACCCTAGGAGGCTGTTTTGGCAGGTTCACGTTTCTCGATGCAGATTAAAAAATGATTAAATGGCTATTGAAGAAATTGATTTGGGCTACCGAGGCAAGGAAATGACATGGGATGAGTCATGATGATGAGAGTGATGTCCTCCACACCTTCTCCAGCAGTTGCAGCTCCTGATTGGGCCCACACCTATTTTTTGGGCATATTTTATTATTTTCTGGAGCTCTTTTTGGAGGCTCACGATTTCCTCAAGGAGGCACAAAAGTCAAAGAATTAAATTGTTATATTATTTATTGTGCCATGGGGACACTCAAAGGGAGTTAGTCAAACACTTCTTGGACCCACCATGTGCTTTCATTTATTTTTTGTTGAGTGGGTTACCTTTTTTGGGTGGGTTCGTCCACTTTGATAAATTATGGTTATATTGATCCATGTATTGTATGTTGAGTTCATCTCAACCATTGATTAGAACATTTCATCTTTTAATCTTAGCCACTAGTTTTGAAAGTGGTTAGGATTTGGTTATGATTGAGGTTCTCTCATTTCTATTTAGAGGAGAGAGCTTCTCATTTGTAGGGGGTCTTTGGCTCTTGGATCTGAATAATAGAATGACTTTTTTTTGTGAAATTTTTTTTGGATCTACCTTGCATCTGATGTGCTCAAATGGTTATTAGCTAGTCTTCAACTTCATAGCATTGTGGAAATTCTCGTGAGATCTATATTTTTCGTGGCTATCATTGTTTTGTCTACAGGAGGGCATTTTGGCTGGAGCGTTTTTGTAGGGGGGACCTCAACTCGCTCGGTTCTCTTCGTCTTGGATCAGGGGGTTTTCATTAGTTTCATTGTGATCTATGATTACTTCATTTTACTGTCTTGTAGCATTTAGTTTCTTTATCTTGTATTAGCAAATCTGATATGGTTGATGTTTGCTCATGCAGGGTAGGGGGGGCATTGGTGGCTTGGAGCTTGCATATGCCATAGAAATCATGGGGATCTTCAAGAATTGATCGGGATAGCAAAGATCGTCACTGTTACAGACTTCTACAAGCATTTCCAGGTAAGATCCAGCAGGTAAGTCTCTTCTTTTTCTAATCTTATTCCATTGTACCTTACTTTTTCTTCAACTTTTTCTGAAACCTCTTAAAGCACTACAAATCCTAAAAAATAATAAACTTGGGAATAGTCCGATCTTTTGCCAAACCATTTTTGGGTTTCATAGATCGGGCCTCCCCTTCATCAAATTAACTGAAACGCTGGTCAAATTCCTCACAGTTTGACCTAGATCTGATTTTTAAGCAAAAAACGGCATAACCCCCCACTGAAAAATTGACCTGCTAGGGTTTTGAGTTTTTCTTATTTCTGACTTCACGGACGGATAGATCGGGTCCCACACAGCCTAAATCAACCCCAACGCTGTCCATTTGCTTGACCATTTGACCTAGATCTGAAAAATTGACTGAAACTGCCCTAGCGCCTTCACTGAAAATTAGACTTTTCTGGAAGTGAGTTTTTCTGAAATCTGACAAGATAAATAGATAGATCGGGTTCCGAGCATTTCAAAACACCCCCAATGTTGAGCTAGTTCTCTCCGGTTTGCCCTAGATCTGAAAAATTAGTTTTCAGCCTCCTAGCCCCCCTCATCAGATTCTGACTTTTCCAGATCTGATTTTTCTGCTGATTTTCTGATTTGGGCTTGTAGATCAGGTCACCCTGACCTCTTCTCTCCTTCAACGCTGATCCATTAGCCTCCAGGTAACCCTAGAACTACAGATTTGTCCTCCTAAGCCCTAGCGCTAGCCTTCCATTGAGTTGGTTTTCCTGTGCCTTAGCTTTTCCGGACCAACTATTTTCTGGGTTTGTAGATCAAGGTGTCTCCCAGGTGGGTTCTCTGAAACATTAATTTACTGCTGACTCCATTGCCCAATGCACACAAGGCACTGATCTCCTAGCTAGCGCTTGCCCCATCTTGACCTCGTTTTTACTCCTTTTGCCAATACCTACTGATAACTCAAGTCACCTATCCTTCACTGTTTTTGTCCCCTTGGTACTAGGCAGTCCCAATTCTGTTCTTGCTCACCCTGTCACAGTTACGTTTTCCAAGATAGTGGTCATCCCCACCAGTTGCTAGTACCTAAACCCTAGAGCTAGGGTTTTCATTTACCTTGCACCTTAAGTATCCTGAAGCCCCATCTGATCTTCTTTTGGTGTCTAGGTCTGATATCTCCTGTCGGGAGCAGATCCAGGTCTCCCCCATTGTTGTCTTGGACTAGGATAACATAAAGTGAAGGTTGCCTTGATTGACGTGACAACTATCCATTTGGGAGTCTAGCCAGTTGTGGTTCCACCCCTTAGTTGCTTGCCCCTCTACCATCCATCCCGGATCCACCTCACACAGGCAACTACAAGGCGGGTGATAACAGTGTCATTGCGATCTATGATTTTTGTCTTGCTATTTTTCTGTAGCATTAAACTTTTTTCTCATGTGGCAACAAATCTGATATGGTTGACGTTTGTTGTGCAGGAGAGAGGGCGCTTTGACTCCTTGGGGCAAAACGTTGGACATAGAAATTGCTCAAAGCTTCTCAAATTGATTGGGATAGCAGGGATCATCACCGTCAAGGCATCTACAAGGATTTCCAGGTAAGATCTCAATCCATTGACACATGCTTTTCTTCATTTTATTGAAAATTCCATAATAATAAAAGAACCAAAAATACTAAAAAACAAACCGCTCGATCTCTGGACAAACCACTGTTGGGTTTTGTAGATCGGGTCTTCCCCTCACCAATTCATCCTCAATGTTGCGCTAAAGCTGCCTGGTTTGCTTTAGATCTGAGAAACAGTCCTCCCAAACCCTAGCGCTCCTCACCATTTTTCTGACTTTTTTCAAGATCTGATTTTTCTGGCAAAATAACTTAGTGGGTTTGTAGATCGGGTCAGCCTCTCTCCATTTCTCATTCAACGCTGAGCTGGAAGTCTCCAGATTGCCCTAGATCTGAGAAATCGACTTTTCAAACCCTAGCGCTAGCGACCTCGCTGCTGGTTTTCCTCGTAGACTGACTTTTTCGGCCAAATACCTTTCTGTGTCTGTAGATCGGGGTATCTCCCAGGTGGGTCTCCTTCAATGCTGGGTAGATAGTGACTCCATTGCCCTAGATCTGACAGGCACTGATCTTCAACCCAAGCGCTACCCCCTCTTTGGCCTCCTTTCCTTGGTGACTTGGGTACTTTGCCTCTGTCATATCTTTCATCGAGTCTATCCATCGGTACTAGATAGCCCCACTCCTGTCCTTGACCTCCCTGCATTGGTCACATTTCCCAAGGAAGAGGATATCCTCACTTGTTGCTAGTACCTCAACCCCAGATCTAGTCTTTACCTTATAGGTCACCCGTGTCCCAACTTGGATCGAACCTCATACTTCCTAAACCCTGATCCAAAGCCTTGGCTCACCTCGTGACATCATCCATAGATCTAGGGTTTCCACTACCTTACACTTTACGTACCTCAAGTCCATTTGATCTGATTTGGTGTTTAGGTTTGATCTCTCCTGTCGAGAGTGGATCTGGGTCTTCCCCTTTGTTGTCTTGGGCTAAGATAACATAAAGTGAAGGCTGCCTCGATTGGCGTGACAACCATCCATTTGGGAGTCTAGGCAGTCTTGGTTCCACCTCCCTAGTTGCTTGTCCCTCTACCATCCATCCTGGATCCACCTCATATTGGCAATTGCAAGGTTGGTGATAACAACTCTCCTTGGGGAAATCCTAAAAAATGTCCTAGCATTTAATTTTTTATAAAAGGCTTGACTTCCCAGACTTAAGCATTAAGCCGACTAGCCTAGAGTGTTTTTTCCCTTGGTTATTATTGGTTGTTGAACAAATGACTAATAATTTCTAAGTTTTTCACTCACACCTCCAAAGTTGGGGTAGTCGTCTTGGTGTTTCGGCCTTAGGAGGTTATTAGAGCCTTCGTGTCAGTGTTTTTTTAAATGCTAGGCATTGAAATTGAGTCGTATGGACATGTGCTAGGTCCCCAAGAGTTTCGTCTGATTCTGAGAAAATAATTTTTTTTTGCAAAATTATGCCATTTTTTAATGGTTCAATTAAAAATTTCAAAATGTAATAAAAGTCAGATACAAAGTTCGTTTCTGATGTGGGGACACTTGTTTTCAGACCCAGAGCATCCACTTTACCCCAGGGACCACTTTCCACATCAGTCGGGCAGCTGGAACACCCTGTTGCCGCCTAAAACACACTTGGACACGAGTAAGTCTCTCAACCGCTCTATGTGTTCCTAAGGGCAACTTATGAGTTGAGAACTCATTGTCACCTCGGTTCTAACTCCTCCATTTAGACTGCAACTCCTAAAGGCCAAGGGGGGTAGTCCCTACTTACTAAATTTCTTTTTTTTGAAGAATGTTTTTTGAGAGTTGTAAATTACAAAAATAACAATCAACGTGCAGTGATGCAAATATTTCAATGTCAAGCAAACCTTTTAACAATCAACCAGTAATGTATGAAAGAGAAAAACAATCAAATAATCAAAATTACCAGTGCCGTCTCTACTCGGGCTATGGAGTCACAATAATCAACTTCAAATTATTTTCTTAAAGCGTCAACTCATTTACTTCAACAAATATTCAAGAACATGATGATTTCCAATAAATGAGCAAGTTAAAATAAAGTGATTGCAAAGTAGAGAAATGTGAATGATTGTAACAATGTTATGCAAGTGGTCCTGTAAGTTTTAGTAAATTTTATGTCTCTCTTTGACTTAGGGAATTAAGGTGTTTGTTGCAAAGAAATGAACTATTCTAGATGTCTGCCCCAAGAGACTATCTCCTTCGATTAGAAAGAGAATGTCGGGTGCTCAACATGGGAACACAAGGTTCCCACCTAGATCCACGGGTCAAACTCGAAACTTGCTGGGTACTCAACTGAAGGACACAAAATGCCACGAAGCTCCCTACGACCTCTACCCCGCTAGCTCCACAAGTCAAGCCTCTTTTTCTCCTTTCTAATGAAGATACTTATTTAGAGGCCTATTAAACTAGCCAACACAAAATTTTGCCCTTTCTCGTCACCCTAGATCGGTCGAACCGACGGGGGGAGATGATACAGGGCAAAAAATGGGGCTTGGTTTATTTTAAACGAAATGAAGAATTTAACAATTATTAACAATGCAAGCCAACACCATTTCACAAGGATGACAAAGCCGAATCACTTGCAAGGTGTGGGCAAATGAAAATAACAAAACAAAAAAAACACTAGCCGACACGATTTTGCAAGGATGGCATAGCCAAACCACTTGCAAGGTGTGGGCAAAATTAAAGAAGATAATGAAAACAAAATGAAACTCTAACTAATCTAAACCCACGCCAATCAACAATTGCTTAGGCAAAGGTGGGCAAGCCCAACTTCTATTGCTAGCAATGGATGGTGTTGAGGCCTGGAAATTCGCAAGCGGCAACAGTAAGGGATTCTCCCCAATCAGCGTTCCCAACTAGCCCGCTGACTGTTTGGTATAGGGAATCCGTCCGGTTTACGGTCCGGCTACCGTAGGTCAAAGTAACAACAAGGGTTTACCGGTTGCGGCCCGGTCCACCGGAATTTGTGTTTTGACTTAATGTATGCAATGCATATGCCTACCTTAACCATGCAGGGTGATAAAGATGCAAGGAACGACACAATGTGCTGCGCAGGTTCTTACCTCTCGTCTTATGTTCACAACACCTAAACCACATATGCAATCAGGAAATAAAACAACTAACAATCTAAACACCTAACTATCTATCCCCGGGGGCCAGAAAAGATTATTAACGAGTAATGCATTATTTCCATGTATGATAAACACAATTACAGGTAGCTAATATTTATGTCTACAACACATGAACCAGAATATATTCTAACAATCAGATAGCTAACTGTTATATGAAACACAAGCATTACTCTAAATGAATTTTCCACAAAACAAATCGGAAACCATTCAACAAGACATAAGTCACTGAGTTAGAACGATCTCACGATTATGGACACAAGCCGAAAAAACAAAGTAGTTCATCTTTTCGCCATCCATTTAGTAGCATTTGGAAACTTCACATATCTTTTTCCAACAGGCAAACTAAAATCTTTATTGCAAAAGGAAGTAGTTCTTCTTACAATGGTTCCTCAAGTCTTCCTGGGAAAAAAGCCCCTTTTCTGTCTATCTTCCCTAGTTTTATACAAAAAGCAAAATTGGTTGGGTTGCCCAAAGTGACCTTTGGGCTTCCCAACGTTTCAATTTCCTACAACCTTTTACACATTATTTAAATATACAAAAGTTTGACCGGTCCTTCTCATGAGGAGGGTCCCGCTTGGTCTTCCAAGAACTTTCTCCAGGCTGCTGCTTCAGCAGCGAGACTCTCAAACGAGTTAGGTTCCAGGACCTGAATGTTCAGTTCGAATTTGTCAGCTTGCTTCCGAATGGCCTCAATTCTGGCCGTGTTCAAACGTACCTGTTCCTCCAAGAGCTGTATACTAATGGCTGCGTGGCCTATTTCGTTTCTGAGGATTGGTTCATCAATAGCTCTGATGCTTTGCACTTTGGCTTCCTCATCTTGTTGCCTTTTCTGCAACATTTCTGCAAATGCATCATGAGTTGGGAACTCTTGTAGTCTCTGCTCAGCTTCTGCCTGACAACGGTTGTATGCTACCAGGGCTCTCCTGAAGAATTCTGCGCATGCTCCCTTCGTTTTCTTGACATTCTTCTGGAAGTCTTCTGCAGTGTTGACGGCGAATTCTATCAGGTCATGGTCCCGTTTCAAAGCTTGTTTATCTTTGACCACTAGCTCAGTTGGGACTTCTTTGTCATCCTCCACCCTGGTTATCCTTGAAGTCAGTGCTTCAAGTATGTCTTGTGACCTGTCCACAAAATAAGAAGCTGTGTCTAAGATCTCATCCAGTCTGCCATCAACCTGGAGGACCTGACATCTTTCCTCCTCTAGAGCAGTTTGCAGGTATAACACCTTAGCTTTCTGAGCCAAGATGTGTTCTTTAACTGGTTGCATATCAACCTGCTGTGCCTTTGCTGCTTCTAGCTGCTTCTCCAGTTCCTTAACGCGCTCAGTATTGGATTCATATATGATATTTTGCTGCTCCATCAGGTCTTCCATCTTTACCCTCAGCTGCTCTTTTTCATCCTTTAAATTTTGAATCTCCTGTTGTGCTTTCCCCAGGGCTTCTTGTGTCGTTTCTTTCATCTGTACTTCTTGCTGAATGGCGTGGATTTCGCTCTTCGTGGCCTCCATTTCTTTAAGCACATGCTCATACTTTCTTTTCAGCCTATTGCCTTCCTCTCTTTCCCTTCTCAGGGTGTCTTTAAGTTGAGAGGAATTTTTCTTGGTTGAATCTATCTCCTTCATCATTCGATCCACATTATCCTCCGTAGCGTCTATTGCTGCCTTTCCAGCCCTTATGACAAACCTTGGATCTTTATCTGTCCCGACCATCACGGCTTTATCCGTTATCATCGTACTAGCCATTCCTTCGGACCCTATCTTTTGCTCAATTCTCCTCATAATCCTTTTGGTAGCCCTGTCATAGTATACTGTGCTAAAATCAGGGACTTCTTCCCCCTTTTTCTGTGCAAAGGGTACTAACTGAAGCATGGGGGTTGTAGGAGTGATAGTAGTGAGCACTTGCAGGGTCTGCACCTCAGGGTTTTCCTCACCCTGACTTTGTTCTGGTGGAGTTTCAGAAGCGGATTGTTGTATCAATTTTGTCTTCTCTGCTTCTTGTTCCCGAAGCTCTTCGTCCAGCTTTCTCTGGGCTTCCTCAGCTGCTTGCCTAGCAGCTTCCTCTGCTTCTCTGGCTGTTTCTTTTACTCTTTTGGCTGCATCCTGGGCAGCTTTCCTCTTTTCTTCTTCTCCTTTCCGGAGCCATTCTTTAGCCTCCTCTTCTAGTCTCTGGGCCTCTTCTCTCATCCTTTGGGCTGCTTCTTCAGCCTTAGCCTGCTCATCCTTCTCTTGTTCAGATCCCTTCCCACCTTTGGTGGAGTGCTTCGGTTTGAACCTTTTACTGAGTGCTGTCATGTTCGAGGCTCTTCTGAACACGGATTCATCCTTGTCGAAATGATGGGTGTACTCATAAAACACCTTGTTCTTTCTGCAATGCTCAGCCATTCTTTCATGAGTGTCATTTCTCCTGAAGGTCATCTCCTCAAAATGGAACTTCTCTAGTTCCTCTATAAATTCAGGAGCTTGTTTCACATTGGCGAAACTGTAACTGCCTACCTTAAATGGTAAGGGTGGATAGACAGCCTTCTTTTTCTGAAATAAGAAATGACCAACTCCGTCAATAAACACCTGCCTAACAGCCTCCTTATGGATGATATAATCTGTTGCATACTTGGGCAGCAGATAAGGTGTCCTTGACCCACCAAACATTCTAAGATACATTCCGTTCTCTGTCAAGAAATAATCACCATATTCCTCTATTACCTGCATAGCTTCTTCAGACATGCAGTCACATTCCTTTCGGAAGACAAGAGTGTGCAGAGGCATGATAAAATGCTCACAGATTTCTCGGTAGTAATTATGGTATTGATGAGCCCCCAGTAGCTTAAAGGCTGCATAGACGGGCATTCTGTCCCTGTCCCAAACACATTTGAGCCCGGGGAAGGGTTGGTGGCATATTATGCAGTCAATCAGGATCGAGCTCATATAAAACTCGGATTTTTTCTGTTGTACTCCTCCTTTTGCTGCAGCTATACAAGAAGATAGACTACTAGATACCAGGCTGGACCAGTTGAAGATGGTTCCTTCTGTGGCCACATAGAAAATTAGGGGTACCCATTCGAATTTGAATAATCTACCATTAGCCCTCCCGAAGATCCTATTCAGCATTAGAGCTATGAATCTGTAGGGGGCTCTAAGGGTGGCTGTGTCATAATCTTCAATAGCTCTATGTCTGTAGAGCTTCCCTGGTAATAGCATCCTCCTCATGGTTTCTATCAAATCCATCCTGAGATTGTCCAACCACTCATTGGACAAGAAAACTTGAGGCTCAGGCAAGTGGTAGGCTAAGGCTACATATCCAGGGCTAAAGGAAGCATAGCCCTGACCTTCAACATTAGAGATAAGCATTGAGCCATGGTTTGTGTGTGGCAGGATCCACCTCATCAACTCAGCACATGGAAACATCTTCGGCCTGGTGGCAACCTTCATAATTGCAGATTTTTCTATGTTTGCGTAGATGTGTTCCTCCTCCAGGCCCATATCTGGGACTTCCCTGCGGGAAATCAGCCTGTGTATGTCTCCCCACTTATACTCAGGGTCCACCCATGTGACACACTGTGTATCCTCATATATGTACTCAGTTGGTAGGACGGCCTCTATTGCGGTTTGCTCTTCTACCACAGGGGCCTTCGTTTTCTGTCTTCTGGACATTTTGAAATCCTCCTGCAATGTAAACATCATGATATTAAACAATTTAAATTTGTGAACATTTAAGAAGCAGTTTATTCTTTTCCATTGTCTATGTGACTATAATGATATCAGATATAGGCTCTTTAAATTGAAGGATCTGAACTGGTCATGCAATCTTTTGAGCTGTGTTATTGTCTTGCATCAATGTGTAAGTAAGAGAGTAACCCTCACATGCAGGCACAACCAATCTATATACTGACTATCTGAAACTATTAGCACACGACTTAGACTATTTCTGTAATATAGCGAGCAAGGTCCTAATGCTGCGGGATTAAAATTAGAATTATTTATCCCATGGCCTATTATAAAAAATACATGATTTCACAGGATGCCATTTTAAATAAATGATATGCGGTGCAAATACATAACTCTCAAATGCGGGCACATGACTGCAAAAGATTCGAATTCAAACATGGCTCTACGGTAAAACTCATGTTATCGCGGGTATGGATTTACATTGTTGCGACTATCAACCGCGGGATTCCAAAACAAATCCTTGCACAAGGGAACCCCACCAGTGTCATTACTCATTCTACTCCCAAAACTTTGAATAAGGACTGCGGCATGACCCTAGGGTTTCACGGTGGCCGACAATGGCGAACTGCGCGGCGCGGAGGCTAAGGTTAGGGCTCGAGGAAAGGCAAACGCATAGGGGAATCGACCAACCGGGTGTCTATCATGAAAAATCCGGCGAAAACCCCATCCAAGACGTTTAAGGACCTCATCATACAAGAACTGAACCAGGTGCAGGCGGCATAACGGCCGCCTGCACCGTGTCTTCCTCTATCGCTAAGTGCGAACTAAAACGGAGGATGCAAATGAAACGCGGGCTTTTAAAGAAACCCCCCCCCCCTCTAACCGCACAAGCTATCCAACCCCAAAATGATAAAACGCGGGCGCAACTACTGGGAAACGAAAACGACAACCCTAGCCGTGGGTATAAAAACACCGCTTGTGAGCGAAACAGAACTACGGGCCGTAATTTTGACACTACTCCACATAGCACAAGTCGTCCATACCAAACTGAGAAAAAGGAGGGTAAAGATCCTACCTGGCAGTAGCGCACAACTGAAGTGGCGACCACGATGGAGCACTCAAACAACAGCTGGATGCGGGTACCGGTACGATGCTTCCACAAGACTCGCGAGCTTGACAGCGTTGACAGCTTGGGTGCGATAAAACAACAATAAAAAAAAACCAAAAAACATGCCCCCGTATATATAAAAACCTCACACGTGCGACAAGTCAACTCAGTCGGGGCGTATATGAAAGTCTTAGTCGGGCAACCAAACTCAGCCCTCTCCGCAACGGCGGACCGTCCTTAGCATAAAAACACCCGCAACGGAAAACATAAGTCATGTTATCAAGAGCTGCAGTCGGGCGACGGCCTATATTGGTCGGACGACCAGGAGTTCGGCCACCCCCGCAACGGCGGATGCAACGGGGAAGTCAACACTCTACAAGGCTCCGATACACGTAGTCGGCAGTAAACGAAAACTTTGGAGTCCCCAACGACCCGCAACGGCAGAGACGGAAGTTTTAATCCCCCTCCGACGCGGAATGAAAACACGTCTGCAACATAAAAGAAACGTCCACTCCCCCGCAACGATAAAACAAGACCTCCATCCTCCGCAACAGTCGGCGCGAAACAAACAGTCGGGAGCCGGAACACACCCGCAACGGCGGCCCGGACACGAAAAATAAGAGCTGAAGAACACCCGCAACGGCGGGACAGTCAAAAGAAATACCTCCCGATACAAGCAAAATTTGCGATAAAAGCCTTACAAGTTTTGAAAAACAGCAAGAAGCCCAATTTAAGATGAAACTCAAGGCATGAAATGAGGAAAACCAAGTGATTTGTGGCAATCAAAATGTCTGGGAGACACTAAAAAAAAAAACAAAAGCCAAAATCAAATAGGCTGAAAACAAGAGGAAATCTGACTAATTCAAAGTAAAGGGAGGGTCCCAAAATTTTAGAATTTTGGGAAAATTGTTGCGGCTGCAACAGATGGCAAATAAATTAGACTTGACTTAACTGAAAATACAAAGCAAGAAATCAAGTCCAAGAGACTCTTTTGGACTTGTTACAAAGGCTGAAAATTTCAGCGTAAAGAAAGAGGTAAAATGAGTGAGAAAAATCGGGTTTTTTTTCTTTCTTTCTTGAGATGGCCTTGAAGCTCTTCCTTTGGGGTGGCCTTAAAACTCTTCTATGGCTGAAATTTGACAGAGTTTTGCCCTGTTGTGTTACTAACCTGCTAAAAACCAACAAACAGAAAATGATAAAATGTGCCCAAAATCACTTTGGGGAAGTTAGTATGTCAGTGCAATATATATACAAAATTTATACAAAGTTGCCAGGAGAGTATTGTTGAGAAAATTTGAGTGAATATGAGTAAAAATCAGACTTGAAGAACCCAACCAACTAAGACTAAAATGCAGAATTTTTTTAAGGAGTTAGTGTGCTCTTTGCTCTTCAAATGGTTGAAGAAGTGGGGCATCTAGCCAAAGAATCACACTCTTCAATCCGGATAACCTGCAACTTGAAAGATAAGCTAAACAAACACAAAGAGAGGTGAGATTCTCACAATGATTAAATAAATCAAACTATTCAACTAAGAAATGCTTAAAATTCTTGAATGCAAGAGAGAAAAACTCATAAGATTTACATAAACTAAGAAGATCTTACCAAGGCAAAATAGTTTGCCTCTTTGGCCTCACTTGTACTTGAAAGAACTTGAGAAACGGGAGCAAGTCACCACCCAACAACACAAGATCTCCTCCAAAGCTTTTTATTAAAAATGCCCAATGGCTGGAAATTATAGTAATCTCAAAGAATGAGAGAAAAATGCAAGCAAGAGAGTGAGAGCATGAGAAATTCTCTCCCAAATGAGGAGGGGAAGCCTCTTTAAATAGGAAAATGAAAGAGAGAGGCTCTTTGCTTGCTAGACAAGTGTCACAAGGGAGAGAGGGGGGCGAATTTGCTTAAGGAGGGCAAAACCAAGGTTTGAGATCTCCAATATGGGGAGAGAAACCTCCAATTTAATGCTTTTAATCTAATTGCTATGTCAAATGGGGAGGAAACCACCATAGCGGGGCCCTTTCCATTGACTTTAGCTCACCCAACCAATCAAAGAGAGAAAGGGGCACCCCCCTAGAGTCGGCAACTCAAAACTTGTTACTTGTTTGCTTGGGGGACCCCCTTTGGGTCTTAAATTTATCTTAGGAACCTAATATAAACATTAAAACCTTTACTTGGCCACTCCAAGTGACTATAGTCATTTTTCCAAAATTTGGCTCTCTAATTAATTGCCAATTTTCTTGATTTCCTTGGCCGACTTTGGCAAAAGTGACCAAAACATAGTAATACTTGTCTGGATGACTTCAAACTTGGCCCAAGGGTGTAGTGGGTCTCATGCCATTTGTCTTGAGTACCCATATCCCTATACAACATTAAAATGGACCAAGTAGCCCTCTTTTACATTACAAGAAATTGTCTTGAGTGACAATTTTTAATGACCAAAAAAAAAAATCCTATGCAAAACTTAATGAAATTCTGCAAGACTCTGGATAATGTCTAGCATGGTAATATAGAACATTCCTAGGCCCCAATCACCCCATGGAATCGATCACTAGAACACCTTTCACCACTTTGGAGGTAATTTTGAGTGAAAAACTCAAATAATTAAAATCTTTAAAAAGAAATTTTAATTATCTAAGTGAAAAAGACTCGATGAAAGGACTTCCCTAATGACTAAGTCTTAGGCGATTAAGTTACAAAAAACTAAACCTTCATGCTGACATATCCTTACAAAATCCCATGCAGGGGTGCGGAAATTTCATAAGAGAAGAAGAGAAGAAGAGCTACCTCGCTTGATATAATTATTAAGTACTTCATTCTTATCTTCAAGGCACCTCTGACATGTGCATGGTACATCGTTGTCCACCTAGTTGGTTTTGGTGGTCAACACACCCCATAAAGCATTATTCAGCTAAAGATGCCGCAAAAGAACGTTTTAATGCTAAATCAAGACATTTTGGCATAAAAGACAAAATTGAAAAAAGTTAAAAAAAAAAGTATTAAGATATGGGGTGACATGGCCTGGGTCCCCTAAAGCATGCTACCCTTTCCATGTGATGTAAAGCATCTTAAACTTTGGTTTAGAAGTTTGAGTGGTTGGTTTTATTAAGTAGCGATGTCAACATGAGGGGAGAAACGCTATTTCAAATATGAAGGTTATGAGTATAATAAGGGTGGACCCCTCCCCATTTGGAGTTTCATTCTATGTGGGTTTAAAAAACCTTGGTTTAACATATGGATAGCGAGTATGATAAACATGAGGGTGAAGTCAAGCATTCTTCATGCGAAGTAAAGACTTGCATGAGGTGGAAAGTGGGGGCCCACCTCTTTCATCATTTCAATTTTGATTGGTGGTAAACCTTGGTTTATTTAAAAGCTTGTTTTATATGGGAGCTAGCGAATAGTGAATCATGAGGAAAGGGTGACATCACCCACTTCACCAACTCTCATGAGCTCACGCGTGAGGAGGTTTGACACCAAGCTTGAATGGTGCTTGGTGTGTTGGCGAATGATTATGAGTTAACTGAGAGAGGTGTCAATCATCTCTGCAGTTCAACTCAGTCCCTGTTCATTTCAACTTAGTTCAAGCTTAGATAACCCTAGGTGTATCTTCAGTGTTGGTAGCCCCCCAGGGGCTTGGCTCTGGCGATAAATAAAGCACAACCTTCTCCATTCCAAGCTAGTTAGAGTTGGATGAAGAGCTGTTGCCATTGTAATACTGCTATATTTTTTCATTGTGAATAAAGAAAAGCTTTGGAGGCTAAATTGTAATATCCCAAATCCCGATATTTTCTATTTCTAAGCAAATATGCTGATACAAATGGGCATGCAAACTGCCATGCAAAAATCCCTATTTTATAGCAAAAATTAGGGTTAGGGTTTGTGGGATAGAATGAACACTTACCACTAATAAGCCGGCTAGATTGCTCTTAAGAGAGTATGCAAGCACCGAGAACTGAATCGGAGATGGACAGATATCTTCTGCTTCCGGCGAAACCCCAGCAGCAAGAACCCAAGTCAAAAAAGGGTGACGCTTTCAGTGAAGGAGGTGTCCGATGATGCTGTCGATTTGCAGGACTGATAGCCTTCCCGTGCCGGAGAGAATGCCTGGTACATGTGGAGTTTTTGAGGTCTCTAGGAAGGATAGCGACTTGCTCCAGAGAGGCAGCTGCTCACGCCCCCTTGATCCCGAAATAGCTGGTAACTGCTCCGGATGAGCACGGACGGATCTGATAATCACCGGGTACCGGAGTATGATGCTGATGATGAGCATGGTGCCTGAGTTTCGGAGTAAAGCTGAGATCTGAAGGCCCAGCAACTGATTAGGGCTTTCTGGATGAAAACCCCCCTTACAGCTGCACACGTGTCTTTGCAACGATCTATACCATATACTGGATAACTTATGAATGAATGTAAGAGCAAATGGTGAACCTGTATGGCTTACCCTGAATGAGACTAGGACAGATGTTTCACTGCCGAAATTCCGTTAGCTGAAGACTCCGTCTCCAACCCCAACTACTGTGCGGCACGCTGTGCTGCTATCCAAGAGCTCCCAAAATAATAATCATCAAAAGTGAAGTCTCCTTTCGCTTTATCCCTCTTTTATAACTTTCAACTGCAAAAACCCTAATCTTTGACCTAATTAGGTCACTTTATTTTCTAATTTGCAGTTGACTTGCATGCATGCGGATGGAGACTTAAAGAGTGCATGCATCATTAAATAATGCTTGGATGGCATGCACGGAGGTGGCCTTTGGCCCCGGTGGCCCTTCTTGACCTAATGATGATGCCCTAGATCTTCTATGGATGGCATCAGTCCTTAGCTGATTTCCTAGCTGTCAGTAACCGCTCGAACCCACAGGAATCACATAGGTTAGCGGTTTTGGGCCATTGGAAGAGGACATTACATAAATGCTGTAAGGCATTCAGTTGGATGAATATTGTTGCTCATGCTTGAGGTAACCTGTATTTGGTGCATTTTTTTTCTTGCTTGATTTGTGAATCTAACCTTGTCAAGATTGCTCCCAATCGAAAGGAAAGAGTCTTTAAATAAGTTTATTTATAGATTCAATTGTTCATAAGTATGTAAAGATCAAGATCTGACATTTTGAATAAGTTTATTATCATGCTGCTCTAGTCTTTTATATGTATATAATTGGATCTCACAAATCTCTCTGCAAGTTTTATTTGTGCTAGTTACAGGTTTCCATGGAGAAGGTTTTGAACAAGTTTGTTCCTTATCATCTTAACCTTTTCATTCTACATAGTCCAACTGCTTGCATCAGAAGCTCTTTCGTTGATCTTCACAGCCACAAGCTTGCCCTCTTCTCTTTCTCCTTTTAAAATTTAAAATCTACTTGGTTACTTGGTTCATAGCTTTAATTTTTTAGATTTATCATCTTAGATTGAAATTTAACATAGATCTATCTTCTTAAAGCTCATAATCTAGATATGAAAGTTTCGTACAAAAGATTCATCTTTCGTTAAATAGATCAAGTTAAATCTACTTTCCTTGGCATGTAAACTTGAAGCATATTCTTAATTTGTCATTTGAAAGTATTTTGCCTAAACCTTTAAAGTTGAATCTTGCATTTAAGTGCATATCGTATTGGCTGCCCAAAAGGCAAGCCAAGATCCCAAAGAAAGCCTTGCTTTCCTTTGTCATTTTTTGCATTTTTTTTTCATCATTTTTTAACTTATATTTTTTAGAATTTTTTTTTAGATGTTAAAAGACACTCTTAAAGTGTTTTTGAGCATCTTTTGGGTTTAATAGCTTGCTGGTTTTTAGCAGGTCCGTCCGAAAAAAGGAGGGGGTGCTATCCGAAAAACATTTTTTGGGCCATCCGGAGACCCCCAGGGGCTTCCCCATCTTCCGTGTTAACTTTTGGACCATTTTGTAAACCCTTGGGTTCGTCCTATATAAGAACCAAGTGGCACTTACTATCAAGTTGTAATCAAGTTTAATAAAAAATAATTTTGAGTAAGCTCTTTCGAGCCCACTCCCCATCCCCCAGGAGGGATCCATGTATTTTTTTCCTTTTTTCCTTTTTTTTCTTTTTTTTCTTTAGTATTAGTTTCATCCATCCATATGCAAGTAGTGTACTTTGTTTTATATTTACAAAATTGTTTAAATCTTTTAGTTTTGCAAAGTAAATTTACTACTTACCCCACGATTTCTTGAGTGACCCGAAAGGGGAAAGAGATTCGTGGTATGATAATTAGATAACCTTGTTTTGTTTTTCTGCACTTCAATTCTAAATTCAAAAGTAAAAAACATTAATAAAATCAACCCCTCCTTGCTTTCCCGATTGCGCTTCACTTGAACCAAAAGAGATTCTTGGAGGTCACTTTTTTTATTTTTTTAAACAACAAAACGATATTTAAAATCCTTAAAACTTTTAGACTCTGTTGTGTATGCTCGCTACGGTTCGTCCAATCAGCCTACTACATCAAAAGCAACGTGGGCGACTAGCTTAATTAGTTCTCACTTTTCAATTAACCTCCCCATGTGAAAATCCAACGCCTCGATTTGATCCGTTGCGATGGAAAAATCCACAAAGGGAGCGGGAACAATTGGGTAGTGACCTCAAGAAACTGTTAGGCTACATCTTTGTTGGTGTAGTGTTGAACACGTCTCCGAGACTCTAACCAGCCCACATATTCCTTGCGGGGAGCCGCATCGGATAAGGGTTTTGGACATACTCTCGTACCTTCAAGTATATTTGGAGTTCCCTCCCCCCTAAGTTAATTCACTCATTTTCCACATTAACTTAAAACTTACCAAGAGACAATTGCAAAACATCTACTTCAGAATCTTTCAACACACACATTTTTACGATTCCATTTTTAATTTGGCACTGATCTTCATTATTTCTATCTGCATGATCTATGAGTTGAGTAATTTTATAATTCCTTGTGCTATATATGTTGTTTAATCAGTTTATCTTTCAAATCTCTTGTTTTCCATTATTGATTAAAAACTCCTAAAAAACTTACTTATCCAAATCGATCACCACTAAAGCCTAATCAACCTTAGCAACTCTTTTAGGGTCTACCCCCCCTGGCTTCGTTAGGAGTTTTCCTAAACAGAGGAGTCAAGAACAAGGTGAAAGCCTTGACTCGAGACTTGCACCCAAGGACACACTGAGTGGCTTGAAGATTTCTGCCATGTCCCCCCCAGGTGTGTGAAAGGCGGCAACAGAGCAAAACCCATAAATTTACAAGCTTTACAAATTGTAGGGTCAACATTAAAACACTTGTACTTATTTCACTCCTCAAGCTATCTTTTTGATTTCTGTGCCTGAGTTTGACTAAAGACTGTAAGGATGTACTGTTTGCTATCTCAGCAATCAACCTCGAGTTCTATGCCAGATTCCAAGTATTATACGGTCACTGTAAAGTACAGAAAACACCTTGAACTGCATCCAAATTATGTTGGATTTCTGTGCAAGAATCAGGCTGTATGGACTGCAAGATTCCGATTGTATGGTTCAATAGAAACTCTGTTGTACGAGTCAATGCTGCTGCTGTACTTTCTCAGTTTGTGTGCCCTGCTAAATCTTGGGATTTTCCCCCTTCTCAAGCTCCCTCTTTCTTCTTGCACTTCTTGTCAATGCTCTCTCTTCAACTCTCATGAAGAATGAATAAAATAAAAAGATTGTGGCTTTTCTCAAGTTCTTTTTATAAACTTTCATTATGATAACGAACCAACACTAAGATTTAGTGGCTTAGATTGAATCATAGCCATCAAGATCAACGGTTGTGTTTTCATTCTTTGTTGGCACAATTTAGGGCACCTTAAGTCACTTTCTCATAAATATTAAATAAAAAGTCACTTTAACTTTATATCACAAAGTTAATAACTTAGGATCATGATGGACACTTTTCCTAGGCTATGCATTGTTGTCACCCAAAACTGACATGCGTGTGCTGAAGCCCAAAAAGTAAGCACACCAGCTCGATGACAACTCTCAAGAGAGAAGCCAATGTCACCACACTCCTCTCTTCCTCGCTTTAGGTTGGCTCTTCTCCAACTCAAGGGGGGTTTCCCTAAGGTAGGATCGCTAAGGCAGGTGCAACGAAGGGCAAGGTGACCTGAAGAGGCTGCCTTAGAGAAACAATTGTAATAAAAAAGGTATTTTGATTGAGTGATGGGAAGGAAGGGAGGATCAGTCCTTGAGGGAAGACCAATGTCAGTACCAAAAGGGAGAATGGAGTCAAAAGAGGACTCAAGGGGGCCTTGCGTTTCACACAAGTAAGATTAATCTAGTACGTTCCATAATCAAAGACAAGGAGAATATAAGTATAACTGACTACTGTCTATTGCTCCTAAGATATTTTGAAAACATAACGTCAATAAACAACTTGACAACTGCAAATGCTTGCCCAATGGACTAGAATATAGCCTTCTATGTTAGATTTACTGTACAGCTTATAATGAAACATGCAACCATGAAAGAGATGCCCAATATGTATCCAAAAACCTAACATGATTTTTTTATTCAGCTTAATGGGAAATAATCCTCCCAACTTTTTTCCATCCTTGCAAAGAAAGAGGCTATCCTCTTTATAGGCCTCTGACCTTTGAAAAATGTAAAATAATAAAATAAAATAAAATGAAAGATGAGAAAAAGTAAACTAAGATACACCTTTTTCTCAAAGGAATGCCCACAAACTTTACTTTATTAAAGGGCACTCCTAGTCAGCTGAAGTTCCAACCAAAAAGTGTCACAACCGAACATAAAAAATGAAACTCAAACTCCCACTCTTTTAATTTTGATGACTCATAGAGAGTGGAGTTCCGAATGGATGGGGTTTCGAATGAATGGAGTTTCTTTGAGCCACGTGTGAATGCCAAGGAGAATAGTCCATGATCAAAATCCTCTGCAGCTTTACAAGAACTACACGTAATAGTGCAGGTAACCCCACACATTTGTCAAAAAATCCTTGCAACCTGGCAATCGATTAAGTAGGAGGATAGACGCTCCGAGCCAGGGTTGCGCCAGTTGTCTCATCCAGAGGTGAAATCGAGCGGGCCAGTAAGTGTCGCTCCAAATAATCCACGGCTTTGTGTTATCTATAAACCACTGCCAGACAGAAAAAACCATCAATGTAATCAGTCGCCAACGTCACTCTCTTCAGAAACGGTGGCTTGATGTTGAACCGAAAGGAATTCTAACTCGGCGCTCCAACAACTGCCAAAAAGGATCAACCATCAAATGTCTTTAGGCCTTGAGTAGATGCTTCTAGGCGGATGAATGCCATAACTCGAACAGTAGTTCAAATGGTTTTGCAAAAAATGGGACTGCAGCGTGATTGTCAAACCAAATTCGACTTGCAAACGGACAATCTTCTTCACCTAGCCATCAATGTGGCTGTGGGTTTAGTCCCACGCTAGAGCAAAAATACCACCAGTCATGTGCTCCCAACTCCACGTGATAGAGCAATCATCTCCACTTGGTTGTTGGCGGCTCAATCATGATTTCCATCAGTCGCAACAGATTACGTGTCTGTGATTTCTTAAGCTATTTTCCAATGCAATCTAAGGTTTTAATGAAGAAAAGGCATACTCGGTGGATAAGTGTTGTTCCCGAATTCCACGTAATAGTAGTAAAAAAACAGTTCCACGCGCTTTCATTCACGCAATCAGCTAGAAATTGATACGATCTCCCTGCAGCTTTCAAATAAAACACGAACTATTAACGTCTTTACACTCCATTACAGATTGCTCCACGTGATCATGTGAAGATATAGGGGCCTGCCAGTGGGTGGGTATGAACTCTGCCATCCGTGAATTGAAACTACACAGCGTGGAATCTGTCCATGACTTGGTTATTGAAAGGAAAACTTTGTAATTGGATGCCAAAAAGGAATTGTAGATCGGATATAAACTCGACATGAAAAAATACAGCCAGGCTTGGGCATGTAATGCATATTGTGACTTCCATAATTCGACACCCTCGGTGAGATTGTCCACAATTTAGATACCAACCACGAATTCTACCTGGAATGACCGCCATAGATTTTCGATTCCGGGACCAACGATTATATATGTTGGTGTGGTATCATGAAGAAAATCACACTGTTGATGATCTTTTATTGCCAACTTGATCAACCTTCATATTTTAAAAGAGAAATTGCTTTAGAAAAATATTTACTGCTTCTTCACAGACCCACGTATTATCAACGCAATGCTCCCAGCCTCTAATACACCCCCGGTTATAAAATGCAACAAACTTTTTATCAGTGCCCATGTCTGTTATAGAGTGACCCCCATACTAGAAACCCTGTTCTCAACAGAGTTTTGAATCTCTGTCATCAATTTCCTTATCAGATTTATGGATTCTGAATGCAAACAAACATTTCTGTTGAATTTTCAACCCTGGGTAGAAGTTCAAGAAATGCTGAATGCCTCAATATGATGTAGATGAAGTCCTTTCTTACAAGCTCTCAAAGTGAACTGTGTGGACATCCATGTCAAAATGGGGGTAACATCTGGCTCCATAGGGACGTGTGCTCTCGGAGAGAGCACATGAGAACCTTGGACTCTCTGAGTATCAGCAGACCAAAACTTCCAAAAAAAAGAAGAATGGGGTGGGGATGGCTAAATACGCATCCAAGAACCACATACTTATTACAGAACAGAGAAAATCTCATTGAAAACTTTAAATTCTGGGACTTAACTTAACATGAGCCTACCTACACTAACTTAACATGAGCCTGGGACTTGCTAGGTATATGCATACAACCAGTGGAGCCATTTTAACAACTTTTTCATGCCAAATTTCCTTTTTCTGTGTTCTGTTAGAGACAAAGATGAAGCGAATAGTTATTCGCTTACACAAATAATATTACCAAAAGACTTGGAATATTAAATAAGCCATAATAATATATAAATTGATGATAGAATTGATATGATACATTTACAATGGTCGGACTTATATACGTCCATTCGTGACTTTCCAACCTACAGTCATGACTCTTTGATAATTATTGATTATTAATTAATAATTATCTATTAATATTATTTTTTAATATTTATATATTTTATGTTCGTTACATTGCCTTTCCCTTAAGGGAAGCTTTGTCCTCAAAGCTTGTTTAGTGAAGGACTTCTCAGTTATGAATAACGTCTTGCCATGTCTCTCTGAACTTGTAACTTCGACACTTGATGAGACATGGTGATATAATTTCCGAATCCCTGAATTGAATTGTCTCATTTCCTCAGGAGTGATCCATCCAAGATTTACTTTCATCCAAGCTGCCTGTTGGTCTCCTTGCTGGATAAAACTTCTTGTTTTTTGTTTAGGTTGTAGATTTTGTGTTCCTTCGCATTTGACATCGTAACCTCTCTGTTTATGTACATTTTGACCCTGTCGTTGGTCAAAATGACTTTTATAGTTAGGGTGTCGATAAGGAGTTTTTATTGTTTGTTCGTTTGCTGGATTGACTTCTTTTTTTATCTGTATTGATGACTGGATTTGTATTTGCTTTGTTTTCCTCAACTTATTTTTTTGAGCCCAAAAGTTTTGATGTCCTCTTCTGAATGTGCACCAACTTGTTTCCGACTAAATCTTTAGCATTCTTAAGATTCCTGATCGTTTCTTCTTGCTTTTTAGCATTGTCTTTAAGCTCTAATAGTTTTTTATGTAGATCTCGATTTTCCTCTTCTATCTTTTGATGGTCCTGTGCCCTATCTTTCGCCTTCTTGATTTGAAAGGGCAACTTCTGATTATGATCTCTTAAACGAGATATCTCTTCTTCTTTGTCCTTGATGACTTTGTCGAATTCTTTCTGCATCTTTTGTCTTGATTTTTGATGTTCTTGTGAAATCATCTTCGAAATGTCTTTGAAACCTTCAGATGACACATCCTCGGAATCCGATTTCATTGAAACATCTTGCAGTTTGATTTGTTTCTTCTTATATGGAAATGTTAAAAGCTTTTTCTTCATATTTAAGATGATTGCTCCCAATGTTTCCATCCACGATAAGCCGAGAATGATGTCAACTTCATTTAGATAAATACTCGTAACATTGAATTGGGATGTGAACTTATACTAATCAATTGTCAGTTCTAAGTCCCTAATGGCATATTGCTTCCCACCATATTTATCTTTCTTTTCGATTATACTTAGTTCTGGGATGAGTAATTGATTTGCCAAGCTGACGTTAATGTGATTTTCCTTGTTGGTTGGGCAAATAGCGATGTTAATAGGTTTGCTTTGAATAATCCCTTCAAGTTTTAGAATGTCAATGGCTACCTTTGAGTCGGTCTTCTGGAATCTTCCTTTTTTGTCACCATGAGACTCCATTTTTGTGTTCGAAGGTGAATAGTCTTCGACTTTCGGCGATAATTGATCTTCCTTTGACTTCTTCGGCAATAAATGGTCTTTGAATTTTTCGATGATAGGAGGGTCTTTGACTTTGAATTCTTGAATAATAATGGTATTCTTTTTTTTTTTGTATTAAATAATAATTGTAATTATTACAATTATTAATATTAATAATATTTTTTCATAAATATAATAATAATATTAACAAGGCACTTGGATCTCCACGTTGGTTAACCTTTTGATTTAGATTAACTTCTTTGTGGATTGTGTGTAGAATAGGTGGTTGAGAAGAATGATTGTTAACTTCCCCACCCAGGTTCAAATCTCACGTCTTTATGCACTTCTAGCTTTTATGTTATTTAATAAAGAGAATTAAAGACTAAACTCAACCTAATTAAGGTATGAGTTATTATTTAATATCCAATAACCTTTCAATAAGTAAATAACTTAATTAAGGTGTGAGTTGGTTTGTTAATAAAACCAAGGGTTTGTTTTATAAAACCACGGGCGTTTGTTTTCTTCTTTCCTTTTTTTATGGGATCTTCTCCCTTCTTCTCTTTTTTTTATTTTTATTTTTACTTCTTCCTTTTTTTCTTTTTTCTTTTTACTTTTTATTTTTTTACGTCTCACTTTTTTTCCTTTTACTCACTATTTTTATGGTCAAAGATCCAATTCAGGAAACCTGGAATAATGGCTAAAAGCCGATAAAATGGCCAAAGGCCGGAATCTAGCCAACGAGGCTCTGATACCACTTGAAGCGAATAATTATTCGCTTAAACAAATAATATTACCAAAAGACTTGGAATATTAAATAGGCCATAATAATATATAAATTGATGATAGAATTGATATGATACATTAACAATGGTCGGACTTATATACGTCCATTCGTGACTTTCCAACCTACAGTGATGACTCTTTGATAATTATTAATTATTAATTAATAATTATCTATTAATATTATTTTTAATATTTATATATTTTATGTTCGTTACAAAAGACAAATACATACTTGCCATAAAACAACTATGCCTTGCAATCTGCTCATGAATAAAGTTGAATTGAAACATCAGATTGTTAGGAAACAAGAGATTATAGCAGGAAGAATCAAACTGTGCACAAGAAGCCTCTATGCACTGTTTGATAGGGATCACATACAAGTTACAACCCTTCATTGTCAAATTGCTCAAGCTGATATGTTAAATAACTATTACTATCTCCATTAATGAAGTGAACCTGAGGCAGATCCGAATCTTCATCATAAAACTGTTCGTGAACATTTTTAGTGACATAGGCTTGAGGTAGCTTCAACTCTTCATCATGAAGCTGTTCATAAACTTGGGGCAGTTTCACATCTTCAATGTTTTCTATTGTAGCCATATCCAAGATCTCTTCAGTAATATCTTCAACCAAAGGCCTTTGTAGCTAAGTCACATGGTTCGAATTCGAGAACCATTTGATTCGGTTTGAATTCGAATTTTTGGATGAGGTTCGTTTGAGATTCGTCTTGAAATTCGAATATATATATAAATATCTATATAATAAAATTGTTAATGAAATATGCTATTGAAATAAATTTTAACTTATAAAATGAAATATATTATGCAGCATGCTTAAATAGTTTAAAAAATAAACAATAAAACTGAAATTCCTGGGTTTTTTTAAGATTTTTTTAGATTTTTTATTTTTATTTTTTATCGATTTTTTTATTAAATTCGCCTTTAAATTCGAATTTGAATTCGAAAAAATTCGTTTTTAAAATTCGGCGAATTTAATTCGAATTTTTTTCTTTCTTTGAAATTCGGCGAATTTCGAACCTCAAGGTTCAAATTCGTCGAATCCTGTGACTTAGCTTTGTAGTGCTTCCTCGATTGGATCTTCAATGGTATGTTCTTTAAGCTCAGGATGGACCCTAGGGATGAGAGCATCATATTCTTTAGCAAGCTGCTCAATCTCATCAATTGTTCCATCATGCCAGCGAAGGAGAAAACTCTTGAAAAACTTTGCCACTGAATCTATGGATTCATCCAAAAGGCCATAGAACCAGATTATTGCATCCCCTTCCAAAGTTATAGCAAAAACTATCATAATATCATCCTCATGATGAACATTAAAATCAGACATCAGTTTGCAGAGAGAGGCAATATGATGGGTGGCTGAAACACTGTTATTTCCATGGAATTCGGGAAGAATGTCATGCACCTTCCCACGGTCGTAGCACTTATTAGGAAATCCACGGATTTTTGAGAAATCCAACGAGCTGTAAGCTTCGTGCAGAAGATCACGCAGTGTTTCCTTATCATCATCCATAAATCAAATAATGAGGTACTAAATCTGAAAAATGTATTTAGTCATACCTCGTACCAAATTGTGGAGTCGCCAAGGTGAGCTTGAAACCCTTCCAATGAGTGTGCTCACCTGTACACCCAATATGATCTTTAAATTTGCAAAAGGACAAGGGCTCTGACCCTTCGTGGAGTCGCCATGTGAGAAGAAGAATCTGCAATGTAATCTCCCACAAATGTCAATGAAGCACAATCTTCAAATTTCGGGACTGGACTTCGTCCCCGACAACGGCGTCAAAATGTTGTCACCCAAAACTGACATGCGTGTGCTGAAGCCCAAAAAGTAAGCACACCAGCTCGTTGACAACTCTCAAGAGAGAAGCTAATGTCACCACACTCCTCTCTTCCTCACTTCAGGTTGTTGTTCTCCAACTCAAGGGGGTTTCCCTAAGGTAGGATCGCTAAGGCAGGTGCAACGAAGGGCAAGGTGAATTGAAGAGGCTTCCTTAGAGAAACAATTGGAATAAAAAGGTATTTTGATTGAGTGATGGGAAGGAAGGGAGGATTAGTCATCGAGGGAAGACCCGTGCCAGTACCAGAAGGGAGAATGGAGTCAAAAGAGGACTCAAGGGTGCCTTGTGTTTCTGTAACAAATATTAAATAAATATTAAGTAAATTAATTAATTAGTATCCGAAAGGGTGTGACCTTTCGTTGTACACAATCAAGCCTATAAAGGCGAGTACCAATTGTAATATTCACCATCTTCAATATATATCATAAATTATTATTTAAATATGGATTTCGTGTCCTGAAGCTGATTGCTTCATTTGGATGAAGACGCGTTGCATCTCCCTCGCGCCTTCATCCACCGCACGCCTCCATCCACCCTCCTCCATCCGCTACTCCCCCCAACTACTCCATCCACCACCCCCCAACTACTCCCCATCACTCCACGTCACTCATCCTCTACGTCACTCATCCTCCCACTTCACTCACGTAACTCATCCTCTGCCTTAAGTTAAAATAAGATTAACTTTATTCACCACTCTTTTCAACAAAAGAAATAATATAAAAAAATAAAGTTAAATAAATATAATTATTAACTTTATAAATTTCAAATAATAATAATTATTATATTATTATTATTACTATCACTTGATTTTAGTCAAGCACACACAAAAAAAAAATCCCCCACAAATATTACTCGTCCTCCCAAACCAAAATTGGGTCTAATTATTCACCACCACACCTCAGAAGCATGACAACAGAGTTAAAGGCCCAAATCGAAAAATTGGATAAGGATTTTAATGAGCGCATTAGTAATAGTCAAGAAGATTTAAAGGAAGAAATAAAAAATTGCAATACAAAGCTGAAAAATGAAATCAGAGAGGAAGTCGTTTCAGTGTTAGATAGAAGGCTAGATGACAAATTAGACGGGATGAAGGAAAAACAAGACCAACTGAACGACAAGCTAAATACTCTCATGGGGATGATGGAAAAGAAAAAGACAAAAGATCGCCACAAACAAAAATACGATTAAGATATGTCGTGTACTTCAGCCAGCAATTTAGGATCACCACCACGCAACAAGACAAGAAGGAATCAGCGTTATGTAGTGTATCCCCCCAAAGCAAAAATAGAAATGTTAGTTCAGTGGAAATGACGAACAATGCATAGTGTGGTTAAATAAAGCAGAAGAATACTTCGATATCTATAACATCACAACAGATGTAGAAAAGGTGAAGTATGCATCTATGCATCTTGAAAACCATGCCTATAACTGGTATATGTGGTGGAAAGGTGACAACTTCGCATACACATGGAATTTGTTCAAAAATGATTTCCTCACAAGGTTTCAAGGAATCAATGAAGACGAATTTTTCTCGAAGCTTACTAGGTTATAGCAAAAAAGAAACGTCGAATAATTCACACACTAATGGGAATCACTCGCTACCGGAGTATTTGGATTAACAGTCAAACAACGACTAGAAACTTACGTGGGAGGACTAAAACCTTACATACAAAAAGAGTTAAAAATGCATGACATACCGAATGTTGAGGCAACAAGACGAAAAGCAAAAGCAGCCGAGGCCAAATTTGACAACTTCCAATCAAACAAAGGGAAGTCATATTCACAGAGAAACATCGAGACGACTCCAGAGGACAATACAAACAAATACATCCCTACACCTAGAAGGAACAACAGGAAGAACCTTGAAAATCAACGAATGAGGGAAGGAAAATGTCGACAATGTGGAGACAGATGGAATCCTAAACATAGGTGTCGCCCCGAGGACAACTCAAAGAAATTATATACTTGTGAAGCAGAGGAGAATAGTGAATCAGAAGAAGAAGAGTCAGAAGATGAAGAGGAGGCGACTGCAAATATGGCATCCGGAAATGACGAGACCCCCAAAATCTCCCTAGTAGCCATGACAGGCATTAGTCAACCACAGACTCTCAAGTTAAAAGGGCATATAAAAAATGAAAATGTTACAGTGCTAGTAGACACTGGAAGCACTCACAACTTTCTTGATATAAGCGTCGCTAGAAAACTCAAGTTGTTTGTACATCCAGTTTCGGACATGAAAGTGATGGTCGCAGATGGAAAGAAAATCGAAAAAGTCGGAAAATGTCACAAAGTGAAACTCCAAATTCAGGACTTTAAATTGGAATCAAAACTATACACATTACCATTAGGTGGAGTGGATATCGTTCTGGGAGTCCAATGGTTACAAACATTGGGAACATACTTTGCTAATCACCAAAAACATTTCATCAAGTTTAAATGGCAAGAAAAAAATTATAAACCACATGGTTTCCAACCACCAGGCACACAAGTAGTTTCATCTCAACAGATGGAGAAGCTCATTCGAAAAGGAGCATCAGCATATGTGATCCAATGCCATCAAATGGAAGGACAAGAATGCAAACAACACAATCTCAAAGAAGAAATCCAAAAATTACTCCAAGAGATATAAACAAATATTTGAAGGAAATTTCTATGGATTTCATTGAAGGTCTACCCATATCAGACGGGAAAGACAAAATACTAGTGGTAGTAGATAGGTTAACCAAATATGCACATTTTATAGGAGTAAAGAGAACTGATTCTGTAAAGGAAACCACAGAAGCCTTCTGTAAAAATATCTACATGTTACATGGCTTCCCCAAGATTATCGTGAGTGATAGGGATGCCAAATTTAAAGTAATTTTTGGAGAGAATTCTGCAAGCAAATTGGAACGACACTTAACATGAGCTCATCTTATCATCCTCAAACAGATGGCCAGACAGGAGTCGTCAACAAATGCTTAGAGACCTACCTTCATTGCTTCGTAACTGACAAACAAAATAAATGGGTTCAATGGTTACATCTTGCAGAATGGTGGTATAATTCTACTTATCACACATCAGCAAAAATGACACCTTTTCAAGCCCTCTATGGATATGCACCCCCAAAATGGAAGGATATCATTACCAACCAAGCAAGGGTTGCCTTAGTAAAAGACCATTTAGAAGAAAATCAAAAGGTTGTACAAATACTTAAAGAGAATCTAAACACCGCAAGGAATAGAATGAAACAACAAGCAGATCGACATCGAACAGAAAGAGAATTTGAAGTTGGAGATTGGGTATTTGTACGATTACAACCCTATAAACAATTGTCACTAAAAAAAAACGGAAAGAATAAATTAGCTCCACGATTTTATGGCCCATATCAAATCAATAAGAAGATCAGCCACGTGGCATATGCATTGGAGCTACCAAAATCAAGTCGTGTCCACAATGTCTTCCATGTTTCATGCTTAAAAAGGATGATAGGTCAACACCAATAGGCACAAACACTACTTCCCATGTTAGATGATGAAGAAGAATTATTTTTGAACCAGAATATATCATTACTACCAGAGAAAGAAGATTAAGGACAAGAGTAATTAAAGAGTACCTTATAAAATTGAAAAACCTCCGGAGGAAGATGCCACATGGGAATCTAAACAATTCCGACAACTACATCTTTCTCTAACATAGCTTTGAGGACAAAGCTCCCTTAAAGGGAGTGGCAATGTAACAAATATTAAATAAATATTAAGTAAATTAGTTAACTAGTATCCGAAAGGGTGTGACCTTTCGTTGTACACAATCAAGCCTATAAAGGCGAGTACCAATTGTAATATTCACCATCTTCAATATATATCATAAATTATTATTTAAATATGGATTTTGTGTACTGACGCTGATTGCTTCAGTTTCACACAAGTGAGACTAATCTAGTATGTTCCATAATCAAAGACAAGGAGAATATAAGTTTAACTGACTACTGTCTATTGCTCCTAAGATTTTTTGAAAACATAACGTCAACAAACAACTTGACAACTGCAAATGCTTGCCCAATGGACTAGAATATAGCCTTCTATGTTAGATTTACTCTACAACTTATAATGAAACACGCAACCATGAAAGAGATGCCCAATATGTATCCAAAAACCCAACATGCTTTTTCTATTCAGCTTAATGCTATGTTGCACGAAACGTGCCCCCCCCCCCCACGTTTCCAGCCCGTTTCCTGACAGAAACTCAGAAACCCGTACCGTACGGAAGGGAAACCCATTTCCAATTGATGGGGACCGTTTCGTGTATCGGAAACTCGTTTCCTTAAAACGGAAACCCGTTTCCAAATCGAATTTCATTAAAATCCCATGTTTCCTTCCACAGTCCGCCTAAAACACTTGTTTTTTTAATTTTTTGGGTTTTGGTCTTTTCCGGCTAGGGTTTTAGAGGCTTCCAGAATGTTCTTTATGCCTTGGGTTTGTTATAAAATAACACCCATGTCTCCTTTTTTCCATCACGACTTATCCCCAACACTCATTGGCAGCTCACAGTCCATTGGCATGGCTAACAGTGCATCGGCATAGCTCAAGGCTTACGATTCATCATCACGGATCTTTGGCTTTAGTGTATACATTATCTTGGGCAGGATGGCTCATCCTCACGGCTCTTTGGAAGCCCACGCCTCCATTTCCAGCTCAATGTGGTGGTGCAAAGGTCACGGTGGAGGCTCAAGAAGTGGACATGGTGTTGGCAACTGGTTGGGTTGTTGAATATTGACAATTTGGACACGGTGGTGCCATTTTGTTTTGTAGATTGGTGGAGGATGAAGACGAGCCCGAGCATGATGACTATTAGTCTTCGGTCTGCAGCTCATGTTTTCTTTATATTTTCATTGTTCATGTTGATGTAGTATTGTACTTGTAGTCTTGTATATAAAGGTTGATTTTAGAATCTGGATATATATGTATTAGTGGCTTAGCCTCATTTTGAAGGTTGTTTTTTGGCTATTTCCACTTGCATTATGGAATCGTTTATGGGTAAAATCATTGTGTTGTTTTTGGATATTACTACTTAGTACTTGCATTATGGAATCACTTATGAAATTATGAGTAAACAAGTTAAATGTGATGTTGAATTTAATCTGTAAATAATTATAATATATATATATATATATATATATATATATCGTGTTTCCTCGTTTCCTAAATTTTTGGGGTCACGTTTCCAACACGTCCCCGTTTCCTCGTTGTGTGCAACTTAGGCTTAATGGGAAAGAATCCTCCCAACTTTTTTCCATCCTTACAAGGAAAGAATCTATCCTCTTTATAGGCCTCGTATCATCGCTTTGGTAATTAAGGGTCTTTGCAAGATATGCACTACATCACCCTCCATATCAACTATCAGACTATTACATAGCCCTTATGTCCTGCGGGTTAGTACTTTGCAAACATGCATTCATAACAATGTCTACATTTAATCAACAACTGGTCCATATTATCAACATCATTTCCTTCATCGCATAAAATCATTAAATCAATCACATAATGGGTGGGTATCCATGTACCCCATCATACATATCGCATCATATCAAGAACGACAATCGAACATACATTGTCGTTATGAAATAAAGGAATCTCATGATAACTACAACATAGTAATTGCATAAGCATAGTAGGATCATGAGAATGATAACATCATAACATTATAATGAGAGCATCCGCATAAGCATAGAAAATGATAACACCATAACATCATAATCAAAGCATCCACATAAGCATAGTAACATCATAAGCATAGTAGCAGCATATAATCAGGTCTAACATGCCGAAATATAGTTTACTCAGTCTAGCTGAGTCCAACAAATAATAAGCAAATACATTGTAATAAGTCTGGCTGGTAAACATGTCTAGTCAAAATATGGGGCATTACATGCCATACTTACAAAGTTTAAACAATTTGCCAGTGCTGGGTGAGGATAGAAAACTAGGCTAAGAGTAAAAGGGTGATGACCTCTAGTTGATTTTGACCATATGCTCTCTCCAAATGATGACGAGTACACACAACCATAATGACATATGCATGACAGATAGCAATAGGGATGGTGGTGTCTCACAAGTGAATAAAGTACTTGGGCTTGTTTCCTTTAGACTATAACAAGTTTTCCATTTAAGAAGATTTAACAATTTGCAGCACTAGTAAACCTTCAAAGGCAAGTGCCTTGGAAAGCCTTCTTGGCTTCCAGAAAATGACAAAGGCATAACCCTGTGAAGTCAGCCTCACCTAGTTTCCTTGTAGGGGCAAATGCGACATGCATTACACAATGAATGAGTGCTCATCCTTTGACCATTTACTTTTCAACTTTAAGGCATTTAACACAAGATAATAGTCAGCCTACAAAGGCAGGTGCCCTAGAAAGCTTTCTGGGCTCCAGAAAATGACTAAGGCCTAGCCCCGTTGCCAGCGAGCTTCCATAGCCTCGACAGGTTTGCCTCACCCTATTGCCCTTGTGGGGGAAAATGAGCCTTACACTATACAACGAATGAGTGCCCATCCTTTGGCTGTTGACTAATTTATAACAATTATATACATGTATTAGCGCTTAAAAGCACTACTAATTGTAGCTTTCCTTTTGCATCATTTAGATATATCATTTATGCGTTTCGATGCATTAGTGTCTAAAAACACTGTTGGTTGGACCACTTGTTTTGAGGACTAAAGGAAAACCATTCGATGAACTTGGCCACATTGACCAAGCCACATACTTCATAGCCAATCTATAGAAAAACATGGAGTCTATCATGCACAAGGGTCAAGATGCGGCAAAGGATCTTCATTCTCACAGGTCTCAATCAAACGTAGGTCACGGGAAACAATCAATCATGGATGAGCTGGATGGATGGGGACAAGTAATACATGGAACCAATATAGCACTAAGGTCAAAAAATTGTGTAAAGCATGGCATAAGCAATAGTCTTCAACATTAGATTCTCTAATCCTTCTCAACACAAATTAATCACTAGTTAGCCTTATAATATAAGCATAGGTCACCATCATCATCATAGCATAACAAGTCAAAGGTGTTAGTATACATTAGAGAGAAAAAATCCTACCAAGGAGCCATATACATGATTTCACCATATACATGTCTCTACCTGATATGCCCATTTGTAAACTGTGTACCATATCTGCTGCTCTGCTCGAATGAACTAAGTCACCACTGAAGTCATCTCAAAGGACAAGGAGATCTCAGTCCTGGCAAGGAAATACTATGCATCTGCTACTAAATAGAGGCTTTGAATGGCTCATGTTGGAAATGATGATCCATGCTGTAACCCCCATCTGAATGTCTTGCTCAAAAAAGTAGAGAGATAAATCTGTATGCTGCATGCTGCATCATGGTAGCCCAGGTACAATATATCTGTGATAACATGATTAAATCTTTATCATGTGTTGTGTAAATATGCATTTATGGCGTATTATTCTTGATTCAATGACTCCTTTATTTAAATTTGTCTTAGTTAACTAGCTCACTGAAATTTCTTCTTTTAATCTCCATAAACCTACTTAGATCATTGGTTAGGAAAAACCAAGTAAATCTTTGCTAGGACTTCATTATCATCTTTAGATTCATCCTAGCCCAACTAAGGATCTTAGATTTAGTTCTCTATATTTGCCAAAGTATCCTTAGTCACCTCTCACAAAAATCAACTTGATTAGTAGTTGAGAAAGCTAGCCCACGTTGTGTTGTCTTCTTTGGGCTTGCATGTGGAATCTCTAGTTAGTACCCTAGAAAATTTGGTTCGGGACACATCCTGTGGTTAGTCTAGATTTCCTTAGGAGATTTAGGAGACCTAAAGAGCGAGAGAGAGCTATCCATGTGACACTTGGGGGTAGGTCTCTGAGGTTTTGCAGGTCTAGTAGTTGATTTTCCTTATATCAATGGATTGCTAAATTGTGCAGCAACAGGGGCTCTAAACACACATGCTAGGTCAAGCTGTAACAAGTTGCAAACCTGGAATAATATCATCGTAATCCTCCATTAAGGTATTGCACCTCTCCTCCAATGATCAACTAGAAGTCATACAGATGGAAGAAACCAATGCAACATGACTAGCATATCTCCTAGGAGGTATTTTCGCCTTCATTGAAGATCTAGACACTCCTACATGCTCTCAAGACTCCTACAATGTTTGAGTGAGCCATCTCGGTTTCCTGTGGGCTGGAGTATAAGGTGAGGGCATATCTGAGCCTAACCTCACCTCATCCATAGCTGAGTCTGACTCATTACGAATCTTAGGATCTGTTACTGAAACAACAGACTCCACATTCTCTTCAATTAGTGAATGATAATTCTGTGTACTAGAAGTTGTCATGTTCACATCAAATATCACATCCCTGCTCACCACAGTCTCACTGTTCTAGAGTATCAAAACTATAAGCTGTAGAAGTATCATTGTGCCAAGAGGGTGAGCGCCCCATTAGAAGCCCCAGTCCAAGTCACAATAAACCTCTCCAAGTGTGAAAACAAACCCAGTGAGCTAGGGCACTCTGTCAACAAGCGTTCAAGTGAGTAAAAGGGATGTCAAACTAGGTATTTAGTATGCCTATGAACTTTCATTGTATTAAACAGAAAGAATGCTGAAGTATTTGCTTGAATCAAAATACAATGAATGTTGTGCTGTGGCATTTATGTACATGTAATACGAGAGAATACTTTTTCGAGTGTTTATGCAAATGTTGACTTATTTTGAGGTATTGTTAATAGATATATGTTGTATAACTTTAACAAGCCTAATGTGGCGCTAAATAACAAAATACTTGTAAGAATCTAAATTTAAATAGATCTTCTGATTATTATTGTTTTTAAAACTTAATACTGCGGCTTTGAATGTATCTTTAGATAGGGCATCTCTGAATTTCATCTTCAGCTGCTTCATTGGTACATTTTTTTTTTGGTTTGGATGAAACAACAGGAATATTTTGCAGATGAACTTGGTGTTTTGTCTCCCGGCCAAATGCAAGTTAATGAATTGTATGCTGGTGAGGTAAGAGCAAATTAACATTTCCTTTTACTTTCTTTTCCTTGTATTTATTACTTTCAATCTAATACCATGTTTTATTACTATAATCTATTCCTAGTTTCACTGATGTTAATGTCATTTGTTTCTAAATATGTACACTGTCTACCTTTCTCAAAATAAGAATCTGAAAAATATATCTAATATGTCAGGACAACTTGTAGATGCCGATGAATACTAAGTGTTGATTAAATCATGTGATATGACCCAAAGGGGGGCATATTTGGGGTTAAATGTATATAATATGACTCCAAAACATTCCTATAATCATTTCTCATGTCCTCAACAAGGACTACATTACTTTTATATATACGCCCGCTCATTGCAAATCATGCCTCTTCATTAGGCTGACGTTATAACATATACATTTAGCCCCAAATATGTACCCCCTTGCGGTCATATTATATACATTTAACCCATATATTCCCCCCTTGGGTCGTATCATCATGTCCATGTGGATAACATTGTAAACCATTTATCATGATTTTATAAAGTTGTTTCGATTCATAGTAATAGAATATCTTTTCTATAGTTAGTACTTCTAGGGCCCAAGATTAGTGTAATCAATAATTACGGTTATGTTTTTAATATTTATTAACCATCACAAATTCCCTTGGACTTTTAAAACCTTTTTCAAAGTCTTATCACTGGATGTTGAATGATAATAGCTTGATAGGTTCTTGCTGAAGAAATTGAATTAGACAAGGGTAACTAGACAGTTACATTTTGTATGTAATTTCCAACTATGTACTTGAACTTGTTGATGTCCTATTTTAATATATAACTTTGAAAAACTTAGCTCTATGGAGCCATTCCAAAAGTGTTTAATCCTCTGTATGGGTTATAGAATGGATGCAGATTGTCCACAGGACACCATTGTCCAGCATGAGCACTACAATGAGCACTACAAGTAGGCTACATTACAAGGCAATTGGTTGCCTCTGTTTTTTGTAGTAATTCCTCCTCTTTCCTTTTCATTCATGTATTTCATACTATAGAATGATGAGATGCAATAGAACATTGCATGTTGAATCATTTTTATAGGTTGCAACTCTATAAAACTTTGCTTAGGTGATAAGTCAGAAGTCAAGTTGCTCCTAGAAGCTCATACTAGTGGCATGCCATTTGTCCATTTTGCATGTTGTATTTACCATAGTGGAAAAAATCGACATCGGCAAAAAATCGATGAGGGTCTAGAAAACATCTTCTCGGCAACATCGGCAAAAAAATCGGCAAAAATTGGGATTACTGCATATGTGATTGAGATGCTTCTGAGTGCTAAGACGAGAGGTAAGAACCTGCGCATCACATTGTGAATGCTCCTTGCATCCTTATCACTTTGCATGGTTAATTAGGCATATGCATATCATACTTAAATAAAAAATACAAAAATACACGGTGGACCAGGTCGCAACCGGTAAAACCTTTGTTTTTGTTACTTTGACCTACGGTAGCTGGACCGCAAACTGGACGGATTCCCTATACCAAACAGTCATGGGCTAGTTGGGAACGTTGACTGGGGAGAATCCCTTGCTGTTGTTGCCTGCGATTTTCCAGGCCTCAATAGGAAGTCCCCTCGTTGAGTGTTTTTTCCCTTCCAATAAATTTTGTTCTTTAACGATTTTTATTGGTTGGGTTTTCACTCAAACAATCCTCCAAAGTGGTGGCGGGCGTTCTAATAATCGAGTCCATGGGGTGGCTAAGGGTTCAAAGTGTTATTCATGATCATACTAGACATATCCTAGAGTCTTGCGGAATTTCGTTGAGTCTAGTCGGTCTTTTTTTAATTTTTTAACCTCACCGTCAGGGGTTAATTAATTAAATTTTTGATGTAATAAGGTCGTCACTTGGTCCTTGGCATTTTGTAATAGGGGTATGAGTGCAAAAAAGAAATGCCATATGAACCCCTAAGCCATAGGATCAAGTCCCATGTCATTCGGACATGTGGTTGGGATTTTAGCCCACTTTTGGTCCCACTCAGGCAAAAACCAGGATTAATTAATTTAATTGCCTAGAGTGAAAAATGCAAAATTCTTATTTTTGGGCCAAAAGTCAAAGTTAGGGGCTCTAATTTTTCCTAAAGTTCATTCCTATGAAGGTTAAGGAGAAATAAACCCAAATGGGGCCCACTCAAATGGAAAAATGAATTATTTAAAAGAGGGGACGTTTTTTGCCTTATGGGGTTTTTTCCATCTTAGTATGGAGCCCCTCCCACTTGGCCATCATCCAAGGGCCTTCTCTTTAGGTTTATAGCTATAAATAAGGGGCTTCTCCTCTCATTTTAGCATGAAGGTTTTTCGTAGCATGGTTATGCTGCCAAGATCTTTGCTTCTCTTCTCTTCTCTCTTTATTTTAAGATGTTGCTCAAGCCATTCTTGGCTCATCTTTGTATTGAATCTTGCCCTAGTAGGGCCTATAATAGAAAAAATTCTTTAGAGGAAATCTCTTCTATGGTGTGTTGGATTCCCTCTTCAAGCATTGAGGTATTGTTGTTCCATTTGTGAGTATTTACTTTCATTTTGTTAAGCATAGATGCCCTTTGCAAAGGGATTGAATGGTAAATGGTTATTTGCTTTTCTTTGTGAGTAGATTCACTTAACTCTACAAAGGTTTTTGTAGAGCTATTTATTTTGCTCATCTCTTTGCTTGCATTATGTAGTCTTGCTCACCCATTTCTTGCAGATCCAAAGGCTTGAAGGAAGGCTTCCAAAGCCAAGCTCCTAATCTCTTTGTGTTTGTCAATCTACTTCTTTTACTGTTTACATTGTCGCTCATAGAGTTACGGGTCTAATAAAACTTGGTTTTATTTATTGGTTAATGAATAAAACCCTTGTTTTAGGGCGTTGACTCATTATATATTAGTATAGTAGCTTAAATATATTGTTTTTTACATCAATTAGGTGGCTGGAAATTGCATTTTCAGCCCTCTAAACTTTCAAATTGTTAGTCATTTTCAAATCTAAAATTTTCTGTAAATATTTGTATTTTTATACTAACTTTAACAACATTGTTTTTTCTGAGTTTACTGTAAATTCCAGCAATCTTTTGCTTGCTGGTTTTTGACAAGTTTTAACAGGTATTAAGGGGAGGTGCTGCCAAAAAATTATCAAAAAACACCCCTCTTGTACCCGCTTCAAAGAGGGTCCATTTCTAACCTTTCTCCCTCATTTTTCATAGTGTTTTGAGGCTTGAAAAGTCTATTTTCTGTAGGTGTTTAGTTGCCGGTTTTTATTTCATTGTAAATCATAACATAGCATAACATAACGTAACAATCTAATCTAGCTTAGCTTTTAGTTTTCAAGTTCACCCACCTTTCCCTTTGGGGATTGTTGCGAGGTTAGAGTAGTACTTGCTTATTAGCTTGCTTTACTTTTTCAAAGTTTTATCTATTTCAAGCATAAGCATTTGTTTTAATTGTATAAGAGTAATCATACAACTCAAGTCTTTCGGTGTATCCTCTGCCCTCCATTATCTCCATTAAGCATTTGTTTTAATTGTATAAGAGTAATCATACAAATCAAGTCTTTCGGTGTATCCTCTGCCCTCCATTTTCTCCCTTCGGGGAACTCGGACCAAAGGGTATGAAAAGCAGAAGGATTTTGAGGCTTATTTTAACTAGATAACTTACTTTCTGCTACAAATCTTTCACACATTTACTTTTTTCAGTCTGGGGTTCAAGTACCAGCATCTCCCATAAGGGATACCGCTTGGTTGACCCTGTTGATCGTTCTAAAATAAACCTTGCATGCTCAACAGTAACAAGATCTAAAAGTAACCCTCTAAAATAAACCAACAACTTCTTTGGCCCCTGTTTGTCTACTCGGTTATCGCTCTGCAGAGTACTCACGAGATACGACAGGGAGTGGAAGAGGTTTTAGTAATAGACATCCACCATAATATTGTCTGAACCAATTAAAAATCGGTGACTGTTGGAAGCTACGGGGGGTGAGAGACCGAGGGGGGTCTCACGGCGTTCGAGTCCCACTTGATGAGCGCCTCGGCACTGGGGGTTTTATCTACGAGCTACAGGTGGACTGGTTTCGACTGTTTTGAGCACAGCAACACTCCATCTTTGGTTTAAGAGGATATGTGGTCGAGGTAGACACATCCCTTAGTTCCAAGACATTAATCGAATATTTAAGGCACCCCTTAAAATCTATTAAAATCAACTAAGAGACATTGCAAAACGTTTCACCAACAAGATACTTCAGCAGGGATTGTTTCACTCTAGCATTTCACTTTGATTTCAAGTATTTATTTCCAACTCTTGCAATCTCATGTGTTGAATGTTTAAGTAATTGTGAATCTTGCATATCCGAATATCTCATCTTGGCATTTACATTGGGGTTTTTATTAAGGCATTAAGTGAATATCTTGTGGTGTGGTGTATACATTTCTCTTTGCTTTATATGTGTATATTGTATATCTTTCTTTAGCAATTGTATATCTTTTGTAAGTAATTATAATCTTGTGGATCTTGCTTAGATAACTGTGGCTAATCTTAGCTTGTAATATATCGACTCCATTCTTTATCTAAGGCACTGGTCTAATAATTTAATAAACCTTAATAATTAATCCCTTTAACTAGTTTGTTAATAAATCTAGGAACTTAGCATTTCTTAGGGACTACCCCCCTTGGCTCTGTTGGGATCATGCCTAAACAGAGGAGTTGTGGACTGTGGTGACAGTGGTCCCCAGCTCTCACTTTCCCCCAAGGACGCACATAGTGGTTGGAGACTTTTCATGTTCTAAAGTGCGTATTAGGCGGCAACACATGGTATGTGCCACTCCCTATCTTTTCATCCTCATCATTGCCACCACCAAATATACTTCCCACCACCACCATCATGAGAAGAATCAGAACCAAAAACAAAAACCACATACTCATCATACTGGTTGATTCAATATGAGAATCACTTCTTGCCTACAATAGAATGATGGAGAAGAAGAAATTGGAAAGACTAGGAAAACAACACATACAAGATTTAAGATTTTAACATAATGACATATATTTTTCAAAAAGAAACAAAGTTTGGGTTTTTAGAGCCTACCTCTTTAACTCTTCAAGGATGGTTGAATGTCTCTATGGAAGCCTTCAATCTTTCTTTCAAGCTCTCACGAATAGAAGCTTTCAATCTTCCCTCCAATCTCCCTTCCAAGCTCCTACAAATTTGCTCTCAAACAACTAGCAAAGCCACTCAAATTCCTAGCAAGATAAATGAAAACAAGCAAATGAGGAATAGAATGAGTCGAAATGGAGGCCAATAGTGTTTATAAACACTAATTAAACCCTAACCAATCACAATTTTTTTTTTTTTTGCAAAAATGAAAAAAATGAGATTTTTTTTCCCAACTCGCGGAATCGCTCAGGGAGCGTTTTCGGGAGCGATTTTTTAGGCCTGGAATCGCTCAGGGAGCATCGCTCCCTCATCGCTCCCTTAGCGATTTCGAATTGGGCAGGGAGCGATTTTTTCCTCGAAATTGCGATTCCAAAAAACGCTTCCGGGAAGAATCGCGATTCCAGGAGTGATTCCTCATCTATTCCTCCTGGAGCGCGAATCGAGAGCGATTCGAGGGGGGGAGGAGTGATTCCCCGCAGCCTTGCTCCGGGTTATTTTTTGGCTCTCTTCGGGAGTATGTCCCCCATAGGGCGAAATTGGTCAAAATGGCCAAAATAAAATTGTGTAAATCAAGTTATATCTTTAGAAATATGTATGGGGGGACCCCCTAATGACTCCCCATGTCCCGTAAGTGCCAAACTTGCAAAAATAATGATTTATTATCTTGTAAAATTGGGCTTTATGAGGTAATTTGCCCCCCTCTTGACTTAGTCATATTGATCCATGTATTGATCCGTGTAAAAGTGATCTCCACGGTTGATGATGTTTTAATCTCAACTGTTGGATGAAAAAGTAAGTTAGGGTTTGTCTGTCTCGAAAGCTATATAAAGAGGAGACACCCTTCATTGTATCCCATCAAGAAATTTTGTACTCTTGTCTCTGGATATTTGAATAAAGATATTTTTGCAGAAATTCTTGGATCTTCTTTGTGGGATATTCTTGTTTATGATTGAAATGTTTATCTTGCTTTGCATTTGAAATATTTTTCTAGGTATCAAATATTTTTTCGAAGATAGTGTTTTGCATGCAGGAGGGCGTTTTCTCTTGGGGCATTTTTGTGGATCTCCCAACTCGTTTCTGTTGAAAAATTTTTCTTAATCAGGGGGTTTTTTAATAGTATCTTTGATCTTTGATATGCTCTCTATTTTTCTTGCATCTATAGTTCATTTTTCTTGCGTAGCAAATCTCACTTCGGTAGTTTGACTGTGCAGGGAAGAGGGGCGCACTACCTCACTTGAGCAAATCAATTTGACTTGGTGCTTCATTCAAATTGCTTCAAATTGATCGAGACGAAATAAATCATCATTTGCAAGGCATCTACAAGATTTTTCGGGTAAGATCTACTCTATATCTCTTGTTTTAAATTTCTATTCCA
Source organism: Pseudotsuga menziesii (assembly GCA_001517045.1). Classification (NCBI taxonomy): domain Eukaryota; kingdom Viridiplantae; phylum Streptophyta; class Pinopsida; order Pinales; family Pinaceae; genus Pseudotsuga; species Pseudotsuga menziesii. Next base: position 164,971 of record LPNX010807136.1, read on the forward strand.
TTAGTTTAAAATATTCTATGGTGAAACCCATAGTTTTAAAAATTGGAATCGGACTCGGAATCGGTCAAGGGTCAACTCGGAATCAGAATCGGAATCGGTAATGAATCGGCCATAAATCGGCCGATTTGAATTTAATGAATCGGTTTGTTAAAAAATACATCAAATATTTAAATTTTAAAGAAAAACAACATTTTCAAGATTATAATCCATGATTCCAAGGCATTGAAGACAAAATAACCAAAATCTGCTCATATATATACCATATAAGAGTCAATATATCAAAATGGCACAAATATCAGCACATATAAAGTGGTATTAAATAATTTAAATGGACAAGTTTCAAATTTCAAACCTTCATTGACTCATTGTTTTCTTTAGCGTGGGAATTTCCTTTAGTCACAGTTCATTGTTTTCTTGTTGATATTGATTGGTGCACTGTTTATCCACTATATCACATAGAGGTCATGGGATCAATAGCTAGAGAATCCTACTAGGTGTAGGCAATTGAATCCGCCTCCATCCAGATATTCCGGGGAAAAGGGAATCCAAAGGACTTGTTCTTTATAAATACATATTTATGTGAAATCTAAAAGGCATGGAATGAATAAATATCCATTGCTAAAGCAGATACCATGCTAATTACTACTAATTAACCAATACATACATCCCACTTAGCCCCACTAAATCCTGATATACAGTTTTCTACACAAACATCCAACAAATGCATACTACACACTTCACTACATAGGATGGGAGGAATTCATTTTCCATATTAGGAAATCGCTGGAGTTTCTTAGGGTTTACTTCACTTTTGGGGGGAATTATTTACTTGTTACAAAATGGAAATGCTGTTCGGAACTTCTTGTGAAACAAGATTCAACTTGCAAATGTGCCCAACAAGAAATTTCTAAAAGAAGCACATCCCACTCAAATCCATGCAGAAGCATACATCTGTAAAAACAATGACTTTCAATTTGAAAATCTGGCAAGTATTTAGCAAATTGACATATTATGACCATCTCTTATGTTGCACATATATTGTAAGATACATACACTTACCAATCTCATCTTACTATCTTACGTACATTGTAAATTTGTAATAATGATGTTCAGTATAAAAAGTTAAAAATAATACATACATTTCAGATTAAATCCTACAGAATTGTATTGTTGTCAAATGGCCATGATCCAAAAAGATGCCAACATATCAATTACTGAGTGAGGGCCAAGATCTAACCTTCAGTTTCCGGACCGGTCAGAGGCTAACTCGGCCGGTTGGACCGGTTAGTTACCGGACCGGACCGGTTTGGTTACCAACCGGCCGGTTCGGTAACTAACCGATCCCCGATCCGGTTTACCAACCGGTTTGACCCGGTTTGGTACCGAACCGGTGAACCGGCTGGTTCCGGTTCCGATTTTTCCGGTTTTTAAAACTATGGTGAAACCCTCATTTCTTAGATCTGTAGGTTCTAGTTTGCGTCAGGATATAAAACTCAAAACCCACTTTGGAATGATCATAAAACCCCTAAATATAAATTTTCACGATCATCAGACTCCATTTTCCCACCAACACATTAGTCTGCCTCTTAGGGGAAGACACCCTCCTTGGGAGGAGCGGGTATTTTCAGATCCGCAAATTGGGTATTGCTAGTTTCACCTCCAATCACCTTATCTTATACCTAGCAATAAATCCGAGTGTCCAATTTCACTTAATTTCCCCATTTACCCCTAGATCCAATTTTCCATCCTTAAAACCCTAGGGTAAATTGGGGCTTTTTATATGGACACTCGAAATCTCTTAGTAACCGTGCAAAAGTCTAATTAAGTATAATACTAAGAGAGATACTTAAGTTCCCCTAGATTATTTGCTTTCATTCCTCATTTTTAGGGATCTTGGTCATAGGGACGCCCCCTGGGCTTAGTATCTTCAATGAGTCCGAAGGGTCGATATCCTTGACTGGCGTGACATCTGAGCTCTTTCAGAGGTCTTGGATATTGTAGGTCGTGACTTTAGTTGCCTTTCCTCTGCCGTCCTGAATAGGATCACCTTACGGGGCAACTACAAGACTCGTGATAACAATACCTACTGCTGTAATTTACATTGGAAGGAGATCCTCTGTTGAAGACAAATATTCCAGTGGGGCGCCGTCATCTACAAAAGGGCATTCATTCGTGACATTCATTCTCATTTTCTTAGTCTCAATGTCACCAAAGGCTGCTGAGTTTAGCATTGAGTTCTGAGTTTGCACCGTCCACAACGTGAAGACATATACAGCCACCATATGCCACTGAAACTGTTTATTCTTGGGTTGAATTGAAGGATTTGTCCTTGGTACCTGTAGGATGCTGATTTGCTCAGCAAAGAGAACCATCTATAGCTGATTATCAAACTTGAAGTGAGGGTTAAATTTTGTGGATTGGGATCCTACCTATACTGCTGAGCATACATGTGCCTATTGTCCATTATTCATGACTTTCTACTTCATTCTGAGTAAGATTTATGGGGCTGCTACAGCACAACAGAGATCTGCAATTATTTGTGGCACCTGTAGGACTTATTACAACGCTGTGGTACAATCGATTTGAGGCCAGCCTCTTATATGCTTATTTAACTATCTTTGCACTCAACAAAGAAGGACACTACAGCTCTACAGGAACCTTGAAATCGTATCATATCTCTTACAGGTCAGATATCTAATATTATATGATATATTTGGAGCATAATTACAGGTGCTTGTTTTTGGCTTGTCTATTGTTATTCTAGTTGAGATCTTTGCCTTTGTGGTTTGGCATTATGTTATGAATTTCCTATAAGTCTGGGTATACCACATTCATGGCAAAAGATAACTAATGTTCAATCTGAGATTCAACCATAAATTCAAGACCACGCCACTACAGACCAATCTAAGTTGGGATACAAGGAATTGTCATCAAGGTGTTTTATCAAAGCCATGAACCAAATTTAAAAGCAGTGAGTGAAATTTTTTGCCCAGCATACGTTGAGGGAAAAGATAGAGCGATATCTAAGGATAATATTACGTTCCCTCTCTACTTTCTGTTAGTATCCCACTTAAAGGTGTCTTCTCTCTTCATGAGATAAGTGTTTAGATCAATGTTATCGGAATCGGACCGGTCATTGAACCGGTGAAGCCCAAAATATGAACCGGACCGGAACCGGACCAGAACCGGATAAAAAACCGGCTGACTAAAAAATACATAAAATATTCATATTTTGTAAAAAACATATATATTCATGTGCATACATATGAATCCAAACCATTAATACAGANTTCATACATATAGCAAATATGGGTGCAAATATCCAAAATAGCAACTAGTGCAATACATCTCTGAGGTTCTGAACCAAAGTACATTAACAACGAGGCTCCAAAGTACATAAGCAAAGTTTTATTTTGTGGTTTTTAAAAAAAAAATTGAGTTTTGTGAGTCCCCAGTCCAGACTGGCCGGTTCCGGTCGGTTCCATACCCGGTTTGGAAAAAAATCCGTTTTTATGATTTTTTTTTGCTGACCGGACGGCCAACCCTGTAAACCGGTCAGACCGGCCGGTTTTGCCGGTTCCGGTCCAGTTCCGATAACACTGGTTTAGATACATATCTTAGTCTTTACAAGCCCCACCTCGCGTTGAGGCATACAAGAGGATCACTTCTTACTTCCAGGTTCGTTTTTTCGATTGGGGAAACAAGCAATATGCATAAGGATATTTCAGCCATAGTGAGGCCCTCGGTGTCGTCTCAGGTTGCTCCACAACCCGCCTATTGGTGGTTGACATACATCTTTGAGGCCTATGAGTAGTTTTCATCCAAATCGCACATCACACATCACCTGATCAATAGACAGATTAGATCTAGAAAATATTAGAGGAGGTGAAATCCCAATCATTGGACTAAACCCTAGCCATAGTTGGGTGGCTAGGTCTCCTTTGGGAGGTTCTTTCCCTTGACATTGGATGATTGGATATCAAGGCTTCCTTGTTTTTTCACCCCTTCCAAATAGATCGTGTAGTTGATGCCCATCACTCCTAGTTGCTCCTCCAGGGAGATCATACATTAGAGTATCACAGTGATTGGTGACAATGACAACTGGTTCATATCTGAGTCGGATCCCTTGCCTCTGTAATTAGGACTTTTGCAGAATTTAACATGTTCCATCTGTAACATAGCACCAAGACCCTCATTGTTGGTTCTTCCTTATGCATGACATCTGTACTTATACTCTTCTTATTTCTTTCCACTGGAAAATTAGTTTTTAGTTCTTAACTAGATACTTATCTCCACTTTTACTTTGATCATTAATCTAGGGGTTGCTTTCAAACTCCTACATTATATTCACACTTTAATGTACTTGTTAGTCCCTTTGACCTACTTTTGTGGTCTCTAGTTGGACATTAATAAAACTATCTTATCTAGCATGTAATCTGTTATCATAGTGTCTTTGCATTAAACAATCTTTATCATCTTGATCAATACGATGAACTGGTCACCCATAAACAACATGAAAAAAATAATCTAATGCAGAACATGCACCCTGGACAGCTTCTGTAAATATAATAGACAAAAAAAAGAACTAAGACAACAACTCACATGCTTTCTCTAAAGAATTGTACCATTGCAGGAATATGAAGCACAAATTAGGGGATGAAATATCGCTAACCACTTCAGACAAGATGAGATAATTTAATAAATGTCGTTGACAGACCAAAAAAAGTAGGCTATTGTGACTCAAAAGTACAACCAATAACAACATCCTGTGGACATGCCAAGGATACCCCGGAAAATGAAAAGAATAAAGATATCAGGAATTCATAGAATGTGGTGTATAGCTGATCTTGGATGTCACAATTTCACTGGTGTAATCTTCTCTAACCACTCCCTCCTCCGTCCCATAAATTGAGGAAGCCAATGAAGAGTGTTTTTTTGAAGTTTATTTTTAGAGTGTTCTCTTCTGTTTAGTACTCTATTTTGCAAAAGATGCATATGCAGCGAAAAAGAAATCTGGCCTTTTCCTAAAAAAACTATATCCCTTTCATTCTTCATCAAGAACACGTTTTACTAATATGCTCTTCATTTTACCGAAAACATCTACAAATGCTAAGTTTAAGGACTGTTACCAAGATTTTTAAATTGTGGTTTTCCTCCTTGCTCACTGTCACAAACATAATTACTTGGCCACTACCCAGTATTTTGTATTCTTGGCAACCAGTGGCTCTTTGTGAATACCTCACAGATGGATATGTAACTAATCAGTTGAGGTCAGTTCTTGAAATGTTTTTCTTTTTGCCACATAGTTGACTAGATCTTTCATTGCATTCTATGCCTGATGATTCAGGAGATTGCTTCACTCCCTCATTATGGTCTCATTCATCTGATTGAATGCTGTATGGACGGCATCATTATTTGTCATTTGGTCATTTATTTATGGTTCTTTTCTATTTTCTCAGGTTGGCTACTTGGCAGCATCAATAAGGTCTGTAATTGATGCAAGGGTTGGGGACACTATTACAAACTCTGTAAAAAGGGCAGAAACTTCCCTGCCAGGGTATAAGGAAGCAACACCAATGGTGTTTTGTGGTCTTTTCCCTATTGATGCTGACCAGTTGAGCTTTCTCCAGCCTTTTATTGCTTTGCAGAAGTTATTTTAGTTCTCTTTCTCTTAAGTGACATTTATACTGTGGGAAAATCACAGTAAACCTTATATGTTGACAGTAATAAGATATTGTTTGAATGACTGTGCACACAGGTTTACAGAATTACGAGAGGCTTTGGAGAAATTACAACTAAACGATGCAGCGTTAAAGGTAATCTCTTTTGTTAGTCCCATTTACCTACTATTGAGGTCATTTATTGGACATTAATAAAATGGTCTTATCTTGTTTATCTAGAGGTTATCGTGAGCTTAAAATGATATGCAGTACCTTGTAAATTTTTCTTTAAAGCTGAAACTAGGGCTAAACAGTATATTTAATTGTTTTACTAAAACAACCACACATGAACTTCTTTACTAGTATTGCAGCGGAATATAAATACTGAGAAACATTCACAACATCACATCAAATATAGACATAGATAATTTGGGTATGGAAACCCTCGGATAAAACCCAAGATGCGAAAATCGGTGCAGCGGTCAGATATGGAATTGCTATTAAGAAAATATGAAACAGTTACAATCCAACAATTTAATCCACCCAACTTGGAAAAATGATCCTCTGCAAAATCATTGGGCAAGCCCAACAACAAGACATGACCCCTGCGCAGTTGTACGGTCTCTGCGTCAGCAGTGTGACCCAACTGTATGGATCCGTACGAGATGACATCAGCAGTACGGAATCCATATAGCCACTGTATGGAAGCTGTACGGTCCTCCCTCAGCGTGATCTGTGTGGTCCGACGTTCTGCCTGGTAGCTCAGCGAATCTTTCGGATGAGTGTTCCTCTGTCTTCTCAACAAACGTCTCTGTCTGACTTCTTCTCTATCTGTATCTCACATGTGTACGTGTCCTCTCCACCAAATCTCCTTTTAACTCAATGGCTAAGCAAAAACTCTAACCCTCACTATGGATCTATGGATGAGATCCTCCGGTGAGATTCAATGGCCAAGATTAAATTAGCCATCACTTAAATATTTCACTTTTCACTTTATTAAAGTGATTCCATTAAGTCAAAATCAAATTAGAATAATTAAAGTATTTTCCTAAGTTAAAACTTAGGAAAATCACTTTAATACATTTGACTCCCTATTTAATGTCTTTCTAGCATGCAAGGACACTTGCAATCCTAGAAGACCTTCCTTGTTGCCATTTTCTAACACTCCCTCTCAACAAAGAAGGGATATGTAGCAACCCCAACTTGTCTCGAAAGTATTTTTTGAACAAGGTTTTTCTGATCAAAAAGTGTAAATCCCAAGAACCTCTTTTCAGATTCAGTACTCGAGCAAGCCCTTATCCACGAACCTGTATTCGGGAAAGCAAGGGAGTTTATTTTAAACTCACTAGTGCAAAAACAAATAAAGTTTTTCTAATTACTACATTGCTCGAATCTTTTCCCTTTCGGTACTTCGGAATAGCGCAGTGAGTTAGTATTCGAATTACTTTTGCAAATAAAACTTGAAATGTAAACTGAAATGGTAAAGGAAAGAACAAACTACACTAACAACATAAAACCATGAAAACGAACACCGAAGCGAATCCCCCAAGGGGGGATGGAGACCGGGCTCTTATCAGTCTACTCAAGCCTACTCAAGAAAACACACTTTGTTCCTCAAATCGGGATCCAAAGGCTTACAATAACATGAAAATATAATTTTCTTATAAAGGGGAGCTCCGTTAGTCTTCTTTCACTTAAATTTTTTGATTTTTTGGCAGCACCTCCTCCTCTTTTATTGTCAGACCTGGAAAAACAACAAGCAAGTATTTATTAAATGCGCTCAAAAACACTTTAAAAAAGTTAAAAAAAAATCATTTAAAAAAAAGTAAAAATAGTTAAAACTAGCTAAAAAAGTGACTGAGAAAGTAATCTAAAAAGCTGCTTTCTCAGGGTCTTTGTTTGCCTCTTATAAATGACAAACAAATGGAGCACCAAAACGCTAGATATGAAATTGAAATCAAATACTAACTTATAGGTTAAGTCTTTTGTTTTTACTAGAAAATTGACTTTGACAAAAAAACTAGTATCCTAGATCTAAACTCTGAAAAGATAAAACTTTGCAAAACCTAGTTAGATCTACAAAACAAAAGCATTCAAGATTTGTAAATATGAAATTATCTTAGATCTAGAAATGCTTTTCTTTTGAAAACCACAAAACCAAAATGATATTTATAAAAATGGAGAAGGAAAACAAGGAGAACGCTTGGAGAGAAGAGGGTCTTGAAGCTTTGATGTGGTATGTTGAGGAACTCTTTATCTGTAGCAAAAAAGTATTAGAAATAGGAAGACGTGATCGATCAAGCAAGATCTTTCATGTATCTCGTCACGACAACCTGCAAATCTCACACCTATGCACACTGTTGCCTCCTAATTCGCACCTCAGGTCACGTGGCAGAAATCTTCAAGCCACTGGGTGCGACCTTGGGGGCAAGCAAGAGTCAAGTGATGTCACTTGATCTTGACTCCTCTGTCTAGGCTCTCTTCTAGCAAAGCCAAGGGGGTGGTCCGTCTTGACTCCTATGCACACTGTTGCCTCCTAATTCACACCTCAGGTCACGTGGCAGAAATCTTCAAGCCACTGGGTGCGACCTTGGGGGCAAGCAAGGGTCAAGTGCTGTCACTTGATCTTGACTCCTCCGTCTAGGCTCTCTTCTAGCGAAGCCAAGGGGGTGGTCAGTTCTTGGTAAATTTTATTTAATGTGGTAATGATCTTTCTTATGATGGGAAGATGGTATTCCAGATATACTCGAAGGTACGAGGAATGTGTTCGGAGTTACCAAGAAGTGGCTCTCACAGTGACATGTGGGCTAGATGGAGTCGCGAGGCTGTGTTCAACACTACACCAAATGAGGGTGTAGCCTAACGGTAGCTTGTGGTCACTTTCTAGTGGTTTCCGCTTCCCTTGCAGAATTTCCCCACAACTTGGTAAAATCGCATAATTGCTGGATTTTCAATTGTAGGGATTAATTGATGTGTGTTACTAATTACTAGTCACTTCAATCACTTTCTGATTGTCCCACCGATCCAGCCAAAGGCCTGCAGTGGTCACAAGAGCATACGGGGTTTTGAAGTCTTGGATATTTTAAGTTTTTTAAATCTCGATGCTGATACTCTCGTTATCGAGAACACAGCCAGATTGATTAATTTTACTTTAGGAACTTAAAATAAACTAGAAAAATTAAAGAAAAACTAAAAAAATAAAAAAAGTGAAACATTGCGAATCTCCCCTGGGGGGATGGGGTGTGGGCACTTGGCTGGTCACTTGCCTCTCTTTTTACAATGATTAGAAGAAAGAAGTAATTGTGTTCCTTTGTATAATAGGAACACCGAGTTTTTAAGAGCCTTTAAGAAATGGTCAATGAAAGAAGTATGAGAAGAGGGGTGTCCGGTTTGACTTGGATCTTCAAAATTCCGCTAGAGTGCCTCTTTATCAGATCAATCTCTGCTGCAAAACAGCAAACAAATTGTGATCAAATATGTTAAATAATTAAATTAAAACATAAAAATTTGATAAAAAATATTCAAAAACTTAAAAGATAGAAAAAATTAGAAATTAACCTAGTACTTGCTTGTAATCAAATCTTGTAAAATATAACTTTAATAATCAGATCTGAAACTTAAAACTTGCATATGTAAATAAGAAAGTTAAGATATTCCAATTCTTCAGTGAGATTTAAATATGCAAAATAAAGAACTTAGTAACCAAAAGACTTGAAATTTTGTGACCGAAAGGTATCACCAAGCATGAAAAATGGCGAAAGAAAGGCAAGAAAGAATCCACGAAGTGTTGTCGGTGGGATGAAATCCTCTCTTCAAAAGCTACTTGGAGTGAAGGTAGAGCTCACATGCTCATCCAAAACTCGAGCTTAAGCAACCTGTAAAAGAAATCTACAAAACCTTGCAAATGGCGATTAAACGCCGGTGTTTATCCAATAATGAATGCTCAATAAAAATATGAAATGAAACTAGAATCATAAACTCATAAGCATTCTTTAATAATAAGTAATCATAGGAGTATTACTTCCTATCTTACCAGAAAAACATTTATGTTCAAAACCAACAAATCCCGAACACATACAAGCTTAAGAAAATCCATAGGTTACCTCAATATTACCAATGAAAACACATCCAAACACCATAGAGCACACTTGCTTTATCCTCCAAAGCCTTTATTTAACTCAACAATCGAAATTACATATCACAGGTGCAGATGTTCAATGCCCAAATCATCCGTGAAGAATGAAGAGAGGTTGCCTGCTTAAATAGAAATCTCGCAAAGAGAGGGGAATGCATCTCCTCAAGGATGTGCTAGCTCCAAGTGAGTTGGTTGTGGGTTGGAGAAAGGTTGGAATGAGTTGGATAAAGGAAAAAGGAGAAGCAACTTCCAAAACTTCGGAATCCACATCACCAAAAATCATCCGCATCACCCAAACTTCCATCTCTCTAGGGATTTGCGCCCCCACATGGAGAGGAAAGTTCCAAACTCAAAAAACTCTTCGAATTGGCAACATCTGACTTGTCCCCCTTTCTTGGCTACTTTCCAAAATGATTTGCCAAGTCACCCAACTCTTTTTTGGCAATTCTCTTTTATTTTTTTAATTGCCGAATTTTTTAATATTTCATTTTTTCTTGGGTTTTTNAGGTTTAATTAATAAGATGATTATTCCAGCTTTGGTGGTTTGAGTGAAAAACTCGAAAATTATTTATCGCTTAAAAACAATAAATAATTAACAAGGAAAAAAACACCCTGGACTAATGCATTAATAAATAAGTCCTAAGAAGCCAAACCTTTTACATAAAGTTATAATGCTAACTCATTTTATTACAATTCCCCAATGGGGTATGAACATGTTAAATTTAAAAAAAAGGGCCTAGGAAGGCCTGCAAGGACTTTTGAACTTGAAAATTTAACAAGTAATTGTTCATCTTTGGCGGCTTGGTTAGAAGTCCAACTGAGTGTAACTCAGGTGGTAACATCTGGCTCTTACTGCGGGACGCGTGCTTGATCTGGTCTTTAGGCAAGGAGAGCATGCGAGAACCATAGAATCTCTGGTTTCAATAATCTGGAAAAAATATCTCAACTTGACAAGCCAACCTTAGTAGCACAAGATCTTGTAAAATCCAACGAACCATTAAGTTGCTTTATTCGAAAGTAAATGGAAAAACAAAACTTTAACTAAAGAAAAAGATTATTATTCCTAAGTACACAAAAGAAATGGAAAAAGTAAATGCTCACTTTAAGGAGCTTATTTTCCTACTCTAAGCATAACATAGTCAAAACGTTAAGTGAAACGATAAACCCAAGGCAACCACCTTAACATTTTATAAAAATTTAAATTTTTTCCTTTGTCTTTGGTTAACAGCCAAAGCAAGGATATATTTATTAGAAAGTGCAAACCTGCATGGATATTCAGGTTGGGCGTGCTGGATGGGAGATCATAATCATATAACGCTTCTTCAAATTGCTTCCCAAACTGGTATGAGCTTCCGCAGGCTTATTCTATCCAATTTTGGATAGCGCTAATGCACACATTTGCATGATGAAGCAGGTCAACAACTCCATCACATATATCAAAAGGGATTGTCGGATGGTGATTCTCTATGTAAGCCCCAGGTTGCTCCAAATCATAAGTAACCTTTGAATCAGAAAATGCAGGCTCAGGCTGACCCTCCATCGGCTGTATCAAATTTGACTCTTCGATGCATTGCCTCTCAAAGTATTCATTGCTAATACTTGTGTGTGATTCTGGATGATATGGCTCTGAATGATCATATGAAAACTTTGCATGCTCCTCTTCCATATTGAGATTTCCCCAAGTTCCTAAGTGAACACTGCCTTCCATGGACATGTCACAGATGGGAGTTTCAATAAAACCTCCAAAAGATTCTAAATAAACACTCGATTCTCTAGACATATCGTAGATGGGATTTCCAATCAATTTCCAATAGTCATCATACCCATCCATGTCATATGTGGGGGACTCTTCATCCATGGCATCATGCTCCTGGCTATCCATGTCTTCCTTGTATTCACAACAATCTTCTTCAGAAGATTTGGTTTCAAAAATGTTACAAGGCAACAAACTTTCCAAACCTTCATCAACATGTGGAGAACAAGGTTTAGTGTCATCACACACCATACAAATCTTATCATAAGTTTCTTTCTAGGATTCTGTAATGGTTTCTTCTTGAGGTAAATCTGGAGAAAAACTGTGATCATTATCAATAAAATTAATCATGAGAACACTCCAAATTTTCAATAGTTTCTATTATGATATCAGGAAGATGATCTTCAATAATATCTTCAATCAAAGAAACTTTATGAACATATTCAATGGGATCACTTGGGATGTACTGCTCAATGGGTTCCTCTAGCTTTTCCAAATCTTCATTGTTTTCTGTTAAAGTGATACGAGGATGGTTTTCAACAACGTATCCAAATAAGGGTTCTTCGAGAAACTCTTCACCGGGATTGTCATGGATGTGCCTGTTATCACCCGCCTTGTAGTTGCTTGCTTGAGGTGGATCCAAAATGGATGGTAGAGGGGCAAGCAACTAAGGGGTGGAACCACGACTGCCTAGACTCCCAAATGGATGGTTGTCACGCCAATCAAGGCAGCCTTCACTTTAGGTTATCCTAGTCTAGGACAACAATGGGGGAGAATCGGATCTGCTCCCGACAGGAGAGATCATACCTAGACACCAGAAGAAGATCAGATGGGGTTTCAGGGTACTTAAGGTGTAAGGTGAATGGGAACCCTAGCTCTAGGGTTTAGGTACTAGCAACTGTCTTGGGACACGTAACTATAACAGGGCAAGCACGAACAGAGTTGGGACTATCTAGTACCTAGAAATCAGACTCAGTAAAAGGTGTTTGAGCTATCAGTGAATGTTGGTAGATGGCAAAGGCTAAGAGCCTAAGGGCAGCGCTAGCTTGGAGATCAGTGCTTTGTATGCATTGGGCAATGGAGTCAGCAGTAAGACAACGTTTCAGGAAACCCACTTGGGAAACACCTTGATCTACGAACCCAGAAAGCAATTGGTCCGGAAAAGCCAAGGTACAGGAAAACCAACTCAGTAGATGGCTAGCGCTAGGGCCTAGGAAGACAAATCTGAAGTTTTAGGGGGTACCGGAAGGCTGATGGCTCATCGTTGAGGATGAGAAGAGACCAGGGAGACCTGATCTACAAGCCCAAATCAGGAAAACAACAGAAAAATCAGATCTAGAAAAGTGAAAATCTGATGATGGGGCTAGGAGACTGAAAACTGATTTTTTCAGATCTAGGACAAACCAGGAGGAATTAGGTCAGCGTTGAGGGTGTTCTGGGATGCTTGGGACCCGATCTATCAACCTATCATGTCAGATTTCAGAAAAACCTACTTCCGGAAAAGGCCAATTTTCAGTGAGGGCGCTAGGGCAGTTTCTGTCTATTTTTTAGATCCCGGTCAAACTGTTGAGCCTCTTGACAGCGTTGGCGTTGATTTGGACTGCCCAAGACCCGATCTATCCGTCTGTGAAGTCAGAAATCAGAAAAACTCAAAACCCTAGCAGGTCAATTTTTTCAGTGGGGGGTTATGTTGTTTTCTGTTGAAAAATCAGATCTAGGTCAATCTATGAGGAATTTGACCAGCGTTCCAGCTGATTTAGTTAGGGGGAGGCCCGATCTATGAAACCCAGAAATGGTTTGGCAAAAGATCAGACGGTTCCCTGATTATTTGATTTTTTAGGTTTTTATGGTTTAGGAGTTTTCAGAAAAATAGTTAAATTTCAGCAAGGTACAATGGAATAAGATCAGAAAAGAAGAACTTACCTCTGGATCTTACCTAGATAAGCTTGTAGAAGTCTGTAACAGTGATGATCCTAGCTATCCCGATCAATCCTGGAAGATCCCCGTGATTTCTATGGCATAAGCAAGCTCCAAGCCATCAAAGTGCACCCTAACCTGCATGACTGGTCCGGTTCCGATAACATTGGGTAACACACACACGATCAAATGTAAGATAAGATAAGATAAGATAAGATAATTTTTTTAATGTCCACTAATGACCACAAAGTAGGTCAACGGGACTGTCGGTTACAATGATAATGTATGCATGTGGGAGGATCAAACGATCTCCCTTAAAGGAAATACAATATAAGCAATGAAATAGAAAGAAGTAAAGATGTATAAGGCGAGCTAGGCAAAGTTTAATAAAGCAAAGTAAAGCATCCATAAACAAATGAAGCATTCACAACAATCATCAAATATATATTCTCAAAAGTTTAGACCATTAAAAAAAATAGTTAAATTATATAACCAAAATTGAAACAAACCTTTTAGTGAATTGCAAATATTTCAATGCATGCATAAATCTTTCAGATACATATTACCTCCATACTGCTAGAAGAAAAAAAATTCACTCCACCAAGGCACAACACAGTCTAGACCTCCAAAGTTTCTTTTATTTCTCATATAAGGAAATATTACAACAACTAGGCTCTTCCTAGTACATTCCAACTAGTATTAGTTTTATAGAAAATCGGGACCAAGAGGGCGCCTTTGCCAACTGAAGAAGATTGAGGGAGAATTTGAGATTGAGAGTGAGTTTATCTTTTGATTTGGGCGAGTTAGAGGGAGGTACACTCAAGAAAAATGTGCCACCTCTCAAGAGGTTGGAACAACCCCTCTTTGGGATCTCCGAAACATGCCAAATGGGTGCCACATGAGCAATTATGCCCCCTTCTAAGGAGAAAAACGCACCCTTAATCTGGCAAAATCGCAGTAGCCTCAATCAACACTGAGGCTACATCATCAAACCGCTTCCCAAACTGGCATGTGCTTCTGCAGACTTCTTCTATCCAAACCTGGATAGGGCTAATGTAGATATTTATATGATGAGGAAGATCAACAACTCCATCATACATATCAAAAGGGCTTATCGGCTGATAACGCTCTGTGTAAGCCCCGGGCTGCTCCAAATTATGAGGAAATTCTGAATGTGAAGATGTAGGATTAGAATGACATTCCATCGGCTGTATCGAATCTGACTCTTCATTGTACTGCTTTTCCAGGTTTTCACTGCTAACACTTGTGTGTGATTCTGAATGATCTTATGAGAACTCTACATGATCCTCTTCTATACCAAGATCTCCCAAGGTCTCCAAATCAACACTTCCCTCTCTTAAGACATAAAAAATTGGCTTCTTAATGTATGTCCAATAATCATCATCCATACCTTTGTCAAATATGGGGGATTCTTCATCATTGGCATCACATTCCTGGCTATGGTCATCCTCATGTTCACCATATTCTTCTTTAGAAAGTCTGGTTTTAGAGATGTTACAAGGGAATGAACTTTCCAAACTTTCATCACCATGAGGAGAACATGGAGGAGTGTAATCATACACCATATAGACTTCATCATAATTTTCTTTATAATTTTTTATGATGGTTTCTTCTTGAGGCAAATCTGGAATACACATGTGATCACCCTCGTTGAAACAATCCTGAGGATACTTCAAATCTTTGGTAGTTTCTATCATGGCACATTGAAGATGACCTTCAATAATATCCTCAATCAGGTGGCCCTCATGAATATCTTCAATGGGGTAGATTGAGATATGCTGCTCAATGGGTTCCTTTAGCTTTTCAACATCTTCATTATTTTTCGTTGATGTGACATGAGGATGGTTTTCAGCAATATCTTGAAATGAGGTTTCTTCATGAACTTCTTCAATTAGATTGTCATGGATGTGCGTATCTTCAGAATCCTGCTGTGTATTGAGAGAGGCATCGTATTCTTTAATAAGTCGTTTAATCTTTTCCTTACTAAAATAACTTAGAGGGATTTCCACACATTCGACGTTGTCTATGACAACATGAGGAAGTTCTTCAGTAGGAGTATCATGGAACTCTTCTTCACTTAATTGTTTTGGAAGTAATTCCAAGTCTTCAACACTTTGTATCATGGCAAAAGGTTCGTCGTATGTTTCTGTATGATACTCTGTCCCAGATAGGTAGAAGGTAAAGATATTTTTAAGGAATATTTCCAAACCATTCATACTACCCCTACCATCATGCCATTGCTCTAAAAACATCCAAAGGAAGCTTGGAAAGGAATTTATACACTTATTAGGAAGGCCCTGATAAAACCAACAACATGCCTCTCCCTGAAAAGTACTAGCAAACATTACCATCATATTGTCCTCATAAAGAACATTGGAGTTAGCCATCAATTGAAGGAAAGACTTGACATGCCAAATGCTTGAATCACCATAATTTCCATGGAAGACTGGAAGCCATTTATATGTGTGCCCTACACCTTGACCAAAATTAGGAAAACCTGGGATGTTTGAGAAATCGATGGGATGAAAAAAATCGACTATCGAAGCATCACATTGCTCCCTCAGTTCATCCATATTAGAAATCAACAATGTGCATTTGATATCACCATTGAACTTTGTACTATGTTGTTGCCCAAAACTAGCACGCAAGTGCTGAAGCCCAAAATGTGAGTGTGACGGCCTGGTGACAACTCTTGAGAGAGAGGCCAATGTCACCACACCCCTCTCTACTCGCTTCAGGTTGGCTCTTCTCCAACTCTAGGGGGGTTTCCCTAAGTTAGGATCGCTAAGGCAGGTGCAACGAAGGGCAAGGTGATCTGAAGAGGTTGCCTTAGAGAAACATGGGTAACAAAAAGGAAAATGATTGTTGCTTGAGTGATGGGAAGGCAGGGAGGATCAGTCCTCAAGGGAAGACTGGTGTCTGTATCAGGAGGGGAAAATGGAGTCAAGAGAGAGTTCAAGAGGGCCTTGTTATATGCGACTGAGGGGGAGAGATCGCATGATTGATCAAACCCTGCTCAGTCTAGTGTGAAAGATCAAGATGCACTTCTTCCCTTCTAGCTACGGGAGGTGCACTATACAAATAAGAGATCAATATCACACCATCAACTTAGATAAAACGTGAAGATCGATACCCTTATAAGCATGCTTACAAAGGAGAGGAGGATGACAACTGCTAAGATCCTCCGCCTTCCATTGTGCTGAATACAACCCTCTATGGCCTCATACATGAACATAGAAGACAAAAAACACAATCTAGTAACTTTTACACATATTGAAACTCATCAAGATAATGCCACACATAAAAAGAATGCTCAATTAAACATCTAAGAAACACCTCACTGAGTTTTTCTATTAGCTCCGGGGAAAAATCCTCCCAAACAATTTCCATCCTTTACAATGAAGAAGGCCTCACCTTTTATAGTGCAAAAAGCCTTAAGTATTTTTCTAAACAACAAAAAAGAAATAAAATAATAAAATATTGGAGAAAAAGTAGGATCCTAGATCCATTTTTCTCTCCAACTAATGACTAAGGGAACTATGACATAACTAAAAGGAACTTGCACATTGACTAGTCGTTCCAACCTAAAGGTGGACAACCAAGCATAAGCTACAGCTCCCAACTTCAACGTGGCTGCATGATTAAAACCTGGGACTCTCAATCATGATTTGATTGGATTTTAGGAAATAACATCTCTCCAAGCACCATACCCCCATCGACGGCTAGGATATATCCTACGCTTGGGGTAAAAACAAATCGTTCCACCGCAGACTACTCCATAACTTAGCCTGTGAACTGCTTTGAGAAGATCTTGAATGGATGCCTGTGATAGATTGCTCCCAGAAATCAGTGGTAAGACAAAAACGCGGGCTCGAGCCGGGCTCCATGTACTGACGATATACCCACGCCGCTGCATAACAGAGATAGCTCCCACGTCATTTGCTTGTTAATTAGCTGTCACGACTTGACTGCTCACTCCAGATCCCATTAAACTTACTGCCAGATGACGGAATCGACTGCTAATTCATATGGTGGATAGGTGTTGGTCCATGTAGCTACCCATGAGACTTATTTAATAATTTATGCGCAACGAAATGCTGAGCAACGCCAATAATCGGCGAGGACATCTTAGCCGACCGTCAGAAAACGTGGTTTTTGACATTGCAATGGGCTCGGCTCCAAAAATTAGCTGCTCTACGACCGTGTAATTGGCACCCTAGGCTGTCAATGAACTCTCTGCTGCAACATTGGCGTGAACAACTGCTTCAGAAAAAATACTTCACAGAGCCATGAAGCACTCCACCGTAATCAACTCTGCTTAAGCGATTTAGGAGTGTGCTTTTTCCGGCATCGGTATAGCCCACCAAAGATACAACTGGTACAGGAACAGAGGATCGACGGTCTTGATATTGTCTGCGATGCTGGCGTATATATTCCAATTATTTTCTCAGATTTTTTTTTATTTCCTCCCAAACAGTCTTTGCGTCATCATCCATGATGAATTTGATATACAAGGTTGACATTGCAAATAAATGCAGAGAAGAGTTGCTGAAAAAATACGTGATGTGGCCCAGCGGTTTCCATAAAAGGAACGTGATCTCCATCCACGTGAAGGGGTGCGGGTTCTATCTGCAAATTTTGATTTCATCCCTTAAGACTGGCAAAGATTCAGTGCATAGATGAAAAATAGAGACTGTGTCTAATCTTGTCGATCTGGGTGGCCATGTGCTTGCTAAAGAAGAAATCCACCAAAGATCTCCTCAAGCGGCTATTGCACAATCAATCAAATTGTGGTATTTCTAGAAATTCATTGCCAAAGCAACTGTGGGTCTGATCCATGATTTTCTTACAAAAAGTGCTTCGGATTCTAGAACTGGGAAATCAACCACCTTTCCATTTTCAAAATCCCTGACAGAGTTATCATCCTCTTACCACGTGACCGTTTATTATGAGGATCATTTGGATCCATAGTCTTTAGCAGTTCGAGCATAAATATTTTTGGTATATGTGCTGTAACATATTTTAGAAGAAGAATTTGCATTCCCAGCTTGTCATGTGTATCGACCTTGTCCCAATCATAGGTACAAAGTTCAAGAACTTGAGAATTAAGATCTTCCACAGCAAAGGTGAACAACTCATTCAATTCAGAATTTAGGTTACTCATTTTAACTGTTGTTTTCTTTGATTCTAACCTGTCTCCTGTCAGTTTCAGCTTCACATATGGATCGGATTTTCCCAGAAGATCCATCTTCTTCAAGTTAGCTTCCCTAATAACCTTTACATAGAGCATACCAACAGGTTTCTTCGTAGCTCTGTTGCTGGCTGTTTGAAAATGCTTCCTTCTTCCTGCGGGTTTGAATTTTACCCCTACCAATTAGGAGGTAACATCTGGCTCCAACTACGGGATGTGTGCTCTCAGAGAGAGTACACGAGAACCTCAAACTCTTTGACTATTCGCAGACCAAACTGAAAAATGTGTGTGGTGGGATGGCTTCATTCGCATCCCACACTTTATTACAAAACAAAGAAGAACATACTGAAATTTTTTAATGCTCATGCAAGAGCTTATTCTGCCTACCTACACTAACTTAACATGAAACTAGCACACGTCACGTGTATGCATACAACCAATGGAGCCATTCCAGCATCTTTTCCATGTCAAATATCACTTTTCTGTGCTGTGTTAGAGACAAAGACCAAGATATACTTGCCAAAAAACAACTATGCCTTGCAATCTGCTCATGAATAAAGCTGAATTGAAACATTAGACTGTTAGGCAACAAGAGATTATACCAGGTAGAGTTAAACCATGTACAAGAAGCCTCTATCCATTGGTTGATAGGGCTCACATAGAACCCTTCATTGTCAAACTGCTCAAGCTGATTTGCAGAAAAAATAGTATTACCTTCAATGTGATGAACTTGAGGCAGCTCTAGCTTTTCATCAGGAAGTTGTTCAAGAACTTGGGATAGCTTCACATCTTCTATTACAGCCGTATCCGGGATCTCTTCAGTAATACCTTCAACCAAAGGCCTTTGTAGTGCTTCCTTGATTGGATCTTCAATGGTCTGTTCTTTAAGCTCAGGATGGACCCTAGGGATGAGGGCATCATATCCTTTTGCAAGCTGCCCAATCTCATCAAATGTTCCATCATGCTAGTGGAGGAGAAACCTCTCGAAAAACTTTACCACTGAATCTATGGATTCATCCAAAAGGCCATAGAACCAGATCAGTGCATCCCCTTCCAAAGTTATAGAAAAAACGACCATAATATCATCCTCATGATGAACATTAAAATCAGCCATCAGTTTGCAGAGAGAGGCAATATGATGGGTGGCTAAAACATCGTCATTTCCATAGAACCTAGGAAGAATGTCATGCACCTTCCCACTGTCGTAGCACTGAATAAGAAATCCATGGATTTTTGAGAAATCCAGCGGGCTGTAATCTTTGTGCCAAATATCCCACGACTTTTCCGTATCATCATCCATAAATCAAATAATGAGGTACTAAATTTGAAAAATGTATTTAATCATATCTCATACCAAATTGTGGAGTTGCCGAGGTGAGCTTGAAGGCCTTTTGATGAGTGTGCTCACCTCTACACCCAATAAGATCTTTAGATCTGCAAAAGGACAAGGGCTTTGTCCCTTCATGGAGTCGCCACGTGAGAAGAAAAATCTGCAATGTAATCTCCCACAAATGTCAATGAAGCATAGTCTTCAAAATCCGGGAACTGGACTTTGTCCTCGACAACGGTGCTAAAATGTTGTCGCCCAAAACTGGCACGCGAGTGCTGAAGCCCAAATGCGAGCGCGTCGACCCGGTGACAACTCTCTCTCGAGAGGCCAATGTCACCACACCCCTCTCTCCTTGCTTCAGGTTGGCTCTTCTCCAACTCTAGGGGGGTTTCACTAAGTTAGGATCGCTAAGGCAAGTGTAGCGAAGGGCAAGGTGATCTAAAGAGGTTGCCTTGAAGAAACATGGGTAACAAAAAGGAAAATGATTGTTGCTTGAGTGATTGAGTGATGAGAAGGAAGGGAGGATTAGTCCTCAAGGGAAGACAAGTGTTTGTATCAAGAGCGAAAAATGGAGTCAACAGAGAGTTCAAGAGGGCCTTGTTATATGCGACTGAGGGGGAGAGATCGCATGATTGATCAAACCCTGCTCAGTCTAGTGTGAAAGATCAGGATGTACTTCTTTCCTTCTATCTACGGGAAGCGCGCAGTACAAATAAGAGATCAATATCACACCATCAACTTAGATAAAATGTGAAGATCGATACCCTTATAAGCATGCTTACAAAGGGGAGGAGGATGACAATTGCAAAGCTCCTTCGCCTTCCATTGTGCTGAATACAACCATCTATGGCCTCATACATGAACATAGAAGACAAAAAACACAATCTAGTAACTTTTACACATATTGAAACTCATCAAGATAACACCACATATAAAAAGAATACTCAATTAAACATCCAAGAAACACCTCACTGAGTTTTTCTATTAGCTCTGGGGAAAAATCCTGCCAAACAATTTCCATCCTTTACAATGAAGAAGGCCTCACCTTTTATAGTGTGAAAAGTCTTAAGTATTTTTCCAAACAACAAAAAGGAAATAAAATAATAAAATATTGGAGCATATTGGAGCAGTTCGAGCATAAATATTTTTGGTATATGTGATGTAACATATTTCAGAAGAAGAATTTGCATTCCCAGCTTGTCATGTGTATCGACCTTGTCCCAATCATAGATAAGAAGTTCAAGAACTTGAGAATTAAGATCTTCCACAACAAAGGTGAACAACTCATTCGATTCAAGATTCAGGTTACTCATTTTAACTGTTGTTTTCCTTGATTGTAACTTGTCTCCTGTCAGTTTCAACTTCACATACGGATCGGATTTTCCCAGAAGATCCCATCTTCTTCAAGTTAGCTGCCCTAGTAACCTTTACATAGAGCATACCGATAGGCTTCTTTGCAGCTTTGCTGTTGACTGTTTGAAACTACTTCCTTCTTCCTGCAGGTTTGAATTTTACCCCTACCAATTAGGAGCCAACTCCTAGCGAAGCCAAGAGGGGTGGACCCTAATGAAAATAATTCTAAGGCTGTTTCTAACTATGAAAGATGGAAACAAAGATTTTCTAGGAGTTTTAATATGTGAAATGAAATTAGAGATTACCAATTACTGCAAATAGAATTTACTTTCACAACCCTTAGTCAAAAATAGATACACAATATTCAAGATACATTTGCAGAATTAACTTATGCAAAACATAATAGAATAGATTAGTGCCATAATGAAAAAATGTGCTTTGCAAATTGTAGGTTGCTAGTGTAGTCTCAGTGAAAGTATTGCAGTGTCTCGATTGGTAAATTTTAGATTATTAGATGAATTGATTAAGGAGTGGGTAAATTCTTGGATGATTTTATTAATGTGGTAATGATCTGGATTGTTAGCAGGGAGGGGGATTCTCGATATACCGTGAAGGTACAGGGAATATGTCCAGACTCACAAAGTGTTTTAGCACACGAGGAAATGTGGGATGAATGGAGTCATGGGGGATGTTCAACCCTACACCAACAAGTATGTAGCCTAATAGGACCCCGTAGTCAGTTTTTAGTAGTTCCTGCTTCCTTTGTACAATTTCCCCACATGAAGCAAAATGCAACGCTGGATTTTCGTTGTTAAGGGAGATTGATTAAAAGTTAAACTAATTACTATTCACCTAAACCCTTTTTTGATACTACCAATTGATCGGACGAAGTTGCAGTAGAAGTAGAGCATACGAGGATGAAGGCCTTGTAAATTTAAAGTATTTTTTGAACAAGGTTTTTTCTGATTAAAAAGTGTAAATCCCAAGAACCTCTTTCCAGATTTAGTACACGGGCAAGCCCTTATCCATGAACCTGTACTCGAGAAAGCAAGGGGGTTTATTTTAGAACCCACAAGTGCAAAAAACAAAAAAGTTTTTCTAATTACTACACTACTCAAATCTTTTCCTTTCGGTACCTCGGTATAGCGCAGTGGGTTAGTATTCAAACTACTTTTGCAAATAAAACTTGAAATGTAAACCAAAATAGTAAAGGAAAGAACAAACTACACTAATGGCATAAAACCATGAAAACAGACACCGATGCGAATCTCCCCAAGGGAATGGGGACCAGGCTCTTATGAGCCTACTCAAGCCTTATTTGCTTTTTACAATAATGCGAAAGAAAATGCACTTTAGTCCTCAAATCGGGATCCAACGGCTTAGAAGAACATGAAAAAATAATTTTTTTATGAAGGGGAGCTTCGTTAGTCCTCTTTCAGTTAAATTTTTCGATTTTTTGGCAGCACCTCATCCTCTTTTATTCTAAAACCTGCAAAAACAACAAGCAAGTATTTATTAAATGCGCCCAAAAACACTTTAAGAAAGTTAAAAAAAAGAAGTTATTTCAAATCTTTTTTTCTAAGTAAAAACAGTTGAAACTAGGTAAAAAAAGTGACTGAGAAAGTAAGCTAAAAATCTTCTTTCTCAAGGTCTTTGTTTGCCTCTTAGAGATGGAAAATAGATAGGAGCACTAAAATGCTAGATATGAAAATGAAAGCAAATACTAACTTATAGGTTAAGTCTTTTGATTTTACTAGAAAATTGACTTTGACAAAAAAACTAGTATCCTAGATTTAAACTCTGAAAAGATAAAACTTTGCAAAACCTAGTTAGATCTACAAAACGAAAGCATTCAAGATTTGTAAATATGAAATTATCTTAGATCTAGAAATGCTTTTCTTTTAAAGCCACAGAAATGGAACGATATTTATAGAAATGGAGAAGGAAAGCAAGGAAAACGCTTGGAGAGAAGAGGGTCCTTGAAGCTTTAATGTGATCTGCTGAGGGACTCTTTATCTGCAACAAAAAGTATTGCAAAACCTAGTTGGATCTACAAAACGAAAGCATTCAAGATTTGTAAATATGAAATTATCTTAGATCTAGAAATGCTTTTCTTTTAAAACCTCGGAAATGGAACGATATTTATAGAAATGGAGAAGGAAAGCAAGGAGAACGCTTGGAGAGAAGAGGGTCCTTGAAGCTTTAATGTGATCTACTGAGGAACTCTTTATCTGCAACAAAAAGTATTGGAAATAAGAAGAGATGATCGATCGAGCAAGATCTTTCATGTATCCCATCATGACAACCTGCAAATCACACACTTATACACACACGATCAAATGTAAGAGCATAAATATTTAATAAATCAAAGTAAAGCATCCATAAACAAATGAAGCATTCACAACAATCATCAATTTTTTTTTCAAAAGTTTAGACCATTAAACAAAATAGTTAAACTATATCACCAAAATTGAAACAAACCTTTCAGTGAACTACAAATATTTCAATGCATGCATAAATTTTTTAGATACATATTACCTCCATATTGCTGGAAGAAAAAAACATTCACTCCACCAAGGCACAACAGAATCTAGACCTCCAAAGTCTTTTTAATTTCTCAAATAAACAAATATTACAACAAGCAGGCTCTTCCTTGTACATTCCAACTAATTTGAAAGGGAGAGAGTATTGCATTTATAGAAAACCCGGACCAAGAGGGCACCTTTGCCAACTAAAGAAGACTAAGGGAGAATTTGAGATTGAGAGTGAATTTATCCCTTGATTTGGGCGAGTTAGAGGAGTTACACTCAAGAAAAATGTGCCACCTCTTAAGAGTAGGCACAACCCCTCTTGGGATCTCCAAAACATGCCAGATGGGTGCCACACAGGGTTGCCGAAGCTTCCCCCCCCCCCCCCCCCCCCCCCCCCCCCCCCCCCCCC
>LPNX010807136.1:191022-202583 GCA_001517045.1 Pseudotsuga menziesii
ACTTCAAAATACTATCATATATCATGGCTTTCAACCCCAGCAGCAGGGGGTGGGATAAGAAAAAACCACACCAAGATTCAGAGGTTCAAACTGGTTATATGCAAGCATTAGAAAAAATGTACCCAAATAGTAAGGAGTGTGATAAGATTCGGCGACAGTTGAGCCAGTACATCAGTTGCACTGGTGCCTTTGGGAGCAACTCTGCATATAGAGATAGAGCGAATTTGCCTTCTCTTCAGTGGTGGGACATGCATGGCGCTAATACACCAGAGCTATGTGCTATGGCAATGTGGGTTCTTTCACAGGTGGTGAACACTTCTTCAGCAGAGAGGTGTTGGAGCACATACAGTTTCATCCACAGCGTCAAAAGGAACAGGTTGAATGTACAGCGAGCAGAGAGCTTGGTATATGTGCATTACAACTTGCGACTGTTGTCCCATTACTGCAATGATCCAACCATAGAACCAACAAATAAGATGTGGGACTACAATCCAGAGGAGGACAATTTGGAGGATGGAGCATTGGTTTTGGAGGAGTTGGAGAATGCTCTTTTGGAGGAGGATGAACGTGCTGAGATGCCACGACCTAGTGCGACTGCGAGGCCCCGTGGAGGGCCCCCCTTGAGTACAGTTGTACCAGTACCTGCATTAGAAGGACCTCCACAGTTAGCTGCTTCAACTTCACAGTCACTACCACCTCGCGTACCCCCACGAGGCAATCGCGATGGTGGAAGTGGAAGGACTTCGAGGAGATAGGAGTAGGAGAAATAGATTGTTTTTCAGTTTACTAGTCTACTAGATTTCAGTTTAATTATCATTGTAGTACTTATGCAAATAGCCAATTTTTGTAAACAAAACTATTTGGCCATGGCTCATGTCAACAATTGGTGGATAACCTTTTTCATTCCATAAGTTAATGATGTACTTCCCTATTATATGGTTCTAAAGTTTTTATGTTTGTAATTGCTAGAATCTATATGGTTTCTATTTGTATTTGTAAAATGTATTTCAATTTGTTACTTTGTACTTTGTAATTGTTAGCAGCTAGATGGTTGATGCTTGAATGATTATTCATTAATTTACTACGTAGTATGGATGGAATGATGGATAATATGGAATCTAGATGGCATTTCATATATTGGAAGTATCACAAACATACATGTTTCATAAATTTTGCATCTAGTTTGACATTCTACATGTTTTCTTTTGAATATATATATATATATATTTATATATATATATATATATAAACGCTTCCGACCACGCTTTGCTTCCGGCCATTTTTTGAAAAACACGCTTCTGCGCACCCGCTTCCCGCACCCGCACCCGCTTCGTTTCCACGCTCTGGCAAGACTGGTGCCACATGAGCAATTATGCCCCCTTCTAAGGAGAAAAACGTCACCTTAATCTGACAAACTTGCAGTAGCCTCAATCAACACTGAAGCTGACGCTTTAATCAACGAGATGTATTTCCTTAAATCAGGGAAGCCGATAGAAACCGATTTCAATCAAATCGGACAAGAATTCACTGATTTAGGAATTTGGATATTTTCTCCAATTTAATTAATTATTAAATTTTTAATTGATTTTTTGATTTTTAGGAGATTTTTGACTGAAGTGATAAATTAATCACTTAAAACTTAAGAAAAGTGGGTTTAGGGGTACAACGGGTGCACTGAGTTAGAAAACGAGCACCCTCATGGCCAAATCCGACATCTAACCACACTTTTATGACATTAATAATTTTCCCAATTAAACTGTAAAAAAATAGCCTAAGTTTTGCGGGAAAAAATATTTGTCTCAAAACATGAAATAAAACCTAGGGGGACCTAACACATGTCCATATGACTCAATAATAATGTCTAGCATGTTCATATACATTGACCCATGAACTTTAATAACCTCCTAAGGCCTAACCATCAAGACGACCATTCTAGCTTTGGAGGAGCGGTGAAAATCTTGGAAATTATAAGTTGTTTATTCAACAACCCATAATTACTAAGGAAAAAAAACACCTTGGAATATTCGTGTTGCCGCCTAATACACACTTTAGGGCACAGGAAAGTCAACAACCTGCTATGTGTGTCCTTTGGGGTAAGTGAGAGTTGGGGACCACTGTCACCACAGTCCACAACTCCTCCGTTTAGGCCAGATCCTAACGGAGCCAAAGGGGGTAGTCCCTACGGAAGACCATATTCCTAAGTTTATTAACAGTTGAGTTAAAATGATCTTTATTATTAATTTATTAGGTGAAAGGCTTGGGTTATACTATTTACTAAGGATGACAATCAACCAATGCAAATGCAATATTTCTCAAATGACAATCACGCCTTTATTCAAATACAACCAGTGCCTAAAGAGTGGAGTCAGAGAATGCAACCTTTAATGAGATGCAATCTAGGTTAATTATCTCACAGGTTAAATGTTATCTAACAATGAGATGAATAAACAAATAGATGATACAGTTATAAACAGTAATGAATCAAGATATCTAAGCAATGTATAGATGATCTAAATTTATCAGTATAAACAAATGAACAAGTAAAATAGTTACAGTTTAGACAAATATGAACCAGATTTACAAGTTATAGACAAGAGATAGCAGAAGGAAAATGCCTTAAATGAAATTTATTAAACCAACAGTAAATGAAAATGGAAAGACTTTAAGTTGAATTATTTGAAGCAGTTAAACAAATGTTATTGAGTTATTAAGCATTCACTACATAAACAATTGCAGAACTGAAAGTAAATTACACTGAAAGTAAATGAGACTGAAAGTAAAGTGCTGGAGTGCAATGCTGGAGTGAAAATGTACTGTAAATCCTTGCTGGAGTGTAGAGCCTGTTTTGCAATGCTTCTTGTTCTTTTTTAATAAATTTTATTACAGTTTTTCTTCTTGTATTAGGTTTTCAAACAGTGGTGTGTCTACCCTTACCATGTATCACCTTAATCCAAAGGTGGAGTGTTGCTACGCTCAAAACAATGGTAATAAGCCCACCTGTAGCTCACAGATCAAACCCCCAGTGCCAGGCGCCCAACAAGGGAGGATGCGAACGCCGTGAGACACCCCTCGGTCTTTCACCCCCCGTGGCTTCCAAAGGTCATCGGTTTTTCAGTTGGATTAAAGCAATAATGTGATGGATGCCTATTACTAAAACTCCTCTACCCCTTGTCGTATCGCGTGAGTATCCTGAAGGGTGATAACCGAGTAGAGGAACAGGGGCGAAATTCGTTGTTGGTTAATTTTATGGGTAAATTTTAAATCTTATAGTGGTTAAGCATGCAAGTAAATTTTTAAAACTATCAACATGGCTCAACTAAGCGGTATCCCTTATGGGAGGTGCTGGTACTTGAACCCTGGATTGGTAAAGCAAATGTGTTTGGTACAGAAATAAGTAAACAAACAAGGCAGTGTTATCTAATTAAATCTAAGCCCATGCCTTTCTGCTTTTCATACCCTGATCCGAGTTCCCTAAAGGGAGATAACAGATAGGGATAGATGATACATCGAAAGGCAAGCTGTAAAATTACTTCTTTGCAACAGAAATTAAATCTAACTAAGTGCTTGGAAATAAAAATAACAGAAATGAAATAACTACACTAAACAATTAACCTAACCACACATCAATCCCTCTAACAGAGATGGTGGGTAAACAGAAAGCAAAAGACTAGATCTACTTGCAGAAAAGTAAATCTAACAACTAGTGTTCTACCCTATCACTACTTTAACTTCATACACAAAATTTACAAATGATTTTAAAGAGCTTTAAAGAATACCCCAAGAGTACTACCCTTTGGGGTTTACAAATGATAGAAAAGAGAGGAAAAAATGGGGTTTTGGACCCTGAAATGACAAGTAAATTGCAGATTTATAACACCAAACTAATCTACTATGAATGAAAGCCCTAAAACAAGGGTTTTATGCACTATACAGTGAATTAAACCTAGTTTTAAAATAGTGACAAAAATATGAGCGAAAATGCAAAATACAAAATGAAACCCTGAATAAATGAATGGATCTTGAAGATAAAATGCAAGATAGGTGCTTGGCTTGGGAGGCCCTCTTCCAAACCCTTGGATCTGCAAAATAACTGTGAAAAATCTACAAAATACAACAAGAGCTAAGCAAAATAAAAAAGATCTACAAAGACCTTTGTAGATCTAGCTAAAACTACTCACAAATAGATGTAAATAACTATTCACAACTAAATCCCCTTTGCAAAGACCTTAGCAAGGGGTATCTATGCATGTATAACAAAAAATAAACTCACAAATGAAAATGTTATACCTCAGATTTGAAAATGAAAAGCCAACACCATGAGACAAGAGTTCCTCCAAATATTTCACTTGATTATGGCCCAACTAGGGCAAAGCTTGATACAAAAGAGCCTCTTAGGGCTTGAGCAAAATGAGCAAGAGAAATGTGAGAGAAGAAGAGGAGAGAATTTGGTAGCATAACCCTAGCATGAGAAAATTGTGTGGAGTGAGGGAGAGGCGCCCTCCTTTTATAGTTGAAGAGGTCCCAAACCTACTCCTAAATCAAGGGTCCAAAACATAGATCTAAACTTTAGCTCTCCTTTACCCTTAGATCTAGGTTTGTTGACTTTGCAAGCCATCCACCAATTATAAGCAAGGAGGCCTCTCAAAATGAATGGTCAAAAAGATAGATCCATGTCACAATGAAGCTTAACCCTTAGATCTAGGGTTTCCATGACTCAAGTGGGGCCTCCTTTGACTCAAATTTTGATTTTATTATTTTTAATTTTTATCTTTTTTTTTATCTTTTATTTTTTAATCTTTTAATATTTTATTTTTAAGTTTTAATCTTATATTTAATCTTTTATTTTTTAATTTTATCTTTTAATTTTTTAATCTTTTATTTTTTTATTTTTTATTTTATCTTTTATTTTTTAATTTTTAATTTTTTTTATCTTTTAATTTTTTAATTTTTAATTTTATCTTTTATTTTTAATCTTTTAATCTTTTATTTTTTATCTTTTATTAAGATAAGAGGGGCGCCCCACTTATGAGATATTCAAACATTTATTTTTGACCATAGGGGGGGTTTATTTAAATGAAATTTTGACTATGCTTAGCCACCCCCCAAACTTAATTACCATGGCCTTATTTGATTTTTTCCTTCAAAATCAAATAATTTAATTTTTCACCCTAGGAAATTAAATTAATTTCCTAGGAAAAAATACCTTGTCTTAACCAAAATTGGTCTAACTTTTTAATCCCTTGTCAGAATGACATGAGATTTGAACCAATGGTTTAGGGGGTGTCATAGCATTTTCATTTGCATTCATAGTCCCTATTACAAAATGCCAAGGTTCAAGAGATTACATTATTACATCAAAACTTAATTAATTAACCACCAAATGGTAAAGTTAATTAATTAGGAAAAATCAAAATAAAAGTTAAAATCCTAAAGAAATTCCGCAAGACTACAAGATATGGCTAGCATGGTCATGGACACAACAACTTGAAACGCTAGCCACCTAATGGGCTTGATTATCAGAACGTCAATCCACCACTTTGGAGGATTGGTGAGTGAAAAACCCAACCAATTAAAATTGTTAAATGACAAAATCAACTGGAAGGCGAAAAAACACTCAGTGAAGGGGACTTCCCTGATAATAAAGTCCATGGTGACATCCTTAGAGGAATGACCCATGTTGACATATAAAGTTACATTAATTATCCCACGTAGGGGAGCGGACGTTTCGTGTACAAAGGGGCAAATTGCCCTGCAGGAGTGAAAAATCCATGGATTTTTCCATGGTACAAATGCACAATAATGTACATCTGTAATGTACATGAAGTTGCCACCTAGTCGAAATAGGTGGGCAACAACCCGGATTGATGTTTAAGTCTTAGGAATCCATGTTCTTTAAAAAAACCCATGCTAGCACATTTTTTACAACTTCTCTGTAGGGTATGAACATGTGGTAAAAAAATGAAAAAAGGGGCCTTGGAAGGCTTGAATAGACTTATGAACTCTTGAATTTGAACTAGTATTTGTTCTTCTTTGGCGGCTCACTGAAAGTCCAACTAGATGCAATCTATTCGGTAACAGCTGCAAAAGAACTAACAAAGTTATACTAAAAATGATAGATTGATCAATTAAAACATAAATTTTTTAGCATAAAACCTTAAGTACTTTCAAAAGATAAAATTTGAAGTTTGTAACAAGTACTTACTTAAAGCTAGATCTATAAAATTTTACTTTAAAATCAGATCTTAATTGTAAACGTAAATCAGATTAGTTTATAATTTATCTTATCACAGTAATTTGATTAACACTTCTTAAAGAAACTAGTAACCAAAAAATCTTAAATTTTATTGTCAAAAGGGTATCACCAAAGTTTGAGAAGTAAGGAAAGAACAATGGAATAGTCGTTAAAGTGTGGTCAGAGGGATGAAACCTTTTCTTTTAGATTTACTGAAAGAGAGGTAGAGCTATCATGCTCATCCAAACTTCTAGCTTAAGCAACCTATAAAACCTTACAAACACTTGCAAAGGGGTCAAATACCGATGTTAACCAATAAAAGAAACTTGAGAAAATATGTATTCAAACAAGAATGATCATAAATTTCTAAGCTGCCTTCTATCAAATAACAATTAGAAATAAACAACAAAGTATTACTCCTTATCTTACTAGAACACAGTTTCCTTCAAAAGCCAACAATCCCGAACATATACAAGCTTTGTAAAAAGACACAAGTTACCTCAATATTTCACCGAATATAGCACATCCAAACACCATTGACAACACTTGCATAAGCCGCCAAAGTCGTTTAAGTTTTATTAACAATGAACTTGATAGAATTACAACACTAAGCAAGCAGAGGTTCGACACTTCAGATGATGAAATGAAGATAAGATAAGCTAAGATAAGATAAGATAATTTTATTTATGTCCTAATGACCACAAAGTAGGTCAATGGGACTGTCGGTTACAATGATGCTTGTGCATGTGGGAGGACCAAACAATCTCCCTTAAAAGGAAGAGAACTTATTTGTTTAAATAGAAAAACCCAGCATGAGGGGGTACACTTGGCCAAGAGGGTGTCAAGCTTTGTGTGAGTTGGGATGAGTTGGATGTGGGCTAGGTAAATGGAAATATTTGATAACAAGCTGCCGCATCCTCAAACCTCGACTTTTTCCTTAATGAATGCGTCCCACTTGGAAAATGCGCCCCTCTTGGAGAGATGCGCTTGGGCTTTCATGAGGAAACTTCCATCTCTTAACTTGGCCGGAAGTGGTAAGCTTTGACATTCCAAAAACCTTCGGATACTTGCCGTTTTACACTGCCAACTCACGGAACTCCTTTTTGGCAAGTTTCCATGTTTTTATGAGTTGCCGAATGTTTTCACTTTAACCAATTTTTTTGTCCTTTTTGGGTTTTTCAAGTAATAATTAATTTTGGAGATAAATAATTACTCGAAAACTTAGGAAGGTGGGTGCTCTGGGTTAGAAAATGAGCACCTCTATGAAAAAAACAACCTCCTAGCCCCACTTTTAAAGTTTTATGACTTAGGGAAAAATACTAGCATTTAACTTATTAAAAATAAGCCTGTAAAAACGGAATTTTTTATTTATTTTTATTATTTTTTCTGAAAATTAAAAAAAAACTATGGGCTACTTAATACATGTTCATAATGGCCCAAAACAATGATTAGCATGGTAATATACATTGACACTTAGGTTTTAGTAACCTCCCAAGGCCTAGCCACCGAGACAATTATTCCAACTTTGGAGGCTTGAGTGGAAAACTTGAAAATTATAAATTGTTAAAAAACGATAGATAATTAACAAGGAAAAAATACCCGGGAATACAAACCTTTCACATAAATTCATCATGCTAAGTCATTTTATTAAAATTCCCCGTGGGTTATGAACATTAAAAAAAAATTAAAAAAGGGCCTAGGAAGGCCTGCATGGACTTCTAAACTTGGAATTTGAACAAGTAACTGTTCATCTTTGGCGGCTCACTTAAAAGTCCAACTTAATGCAACCTAGTTGGTAACAAGGAGTACGCTACAGTGAAGAATAAAAGAGGTTGTCTTAATGCTGGATACCCACAGTCACATTCTGGGCCATTCACAATGATTGGGGTGCCAAGTGAAGGAGAAATAGCCATAACAAGAGCAATCCATGACACCAATGCTTTCCAGGTTTGAGATTTGTGTAAATCTGATTTAGTTGGAGATGAATATCGCTGTTACTATCAGTTTGCATTGACCAAAGTTTGCAGCCAACGATTCACTGCTGTTACGGTCATCATATTTTATTGTTAGCTTTCACTCATGACCTGTACTGTCATTTCCTGAGCAAACAAAGTCAATATATCAGTTCTGGGTTGTTTATTAACTGTTTATCATTAAATTTCTTCATAATCTATGAGATGTGTATGGTGATCTGAATGCAATAAGAAGGCAATCTTTTGGCACTTTTTTTTAAAATCGTTGTACTCCATAATGTGACAATTGTTTGATGAAATGTCAAACAAGAAACACAAGGAAGCGCAGTCAAAGACCATAAATTGCCAACCAGCAAACCCATAGTACAGTACGCATAGTGTTTGATGAAACGTCCAAACCATACTATATCAGTAGTCAATGAAGAAGTCAGCCAAGACTTAGCAAACGGTCCTTACAAATTAGCAACTCTGAGTTCTGTGCATATCCAGTAAGAAAATCCATCACTTCCAGGCTTAGTGGAGGTCCAACACAGCCGTATATTATCCATTGTTGATATCAGGTCAGACTTGAGATAATTATCAGTTTCATCTTGATCCAAACTGCTGTTGTATTCATGGCTTATTCAATGTGATTTCATGATATCTGGGACTGCTTTTGGGTTTTGAATACAAGCAAATTCCTATTTCTGAGTGTGCATTTAATATGATAGACATTATGATGAAAAATCCTAAACTGTGTTCTTGAAATTACCAAATAAGAAGCACTTCTCAAACCAACACATCATTTCTCACAAACATAACAGCAGTAAGGAGGTTGTTATTCAACTGTTTGACGAAAAGTGTGAACCATCAGAACCATCTTAGCAGCAGTGAAACTTAGAAAATTTATCATCAGTATGAAGAGGGATATTACACTATTTTCATACAAGACCTTGGTTCCCCATAGGACCATTCTCTTGTTTGTCTAGGACATCTATGTTGCAAACAACGATTGGTTTTATAACAAGTGATCATAATTGTGTGGGCTAATTATTATAGGGGAGATGATATGGAAAACATCATGATCTATTATCACAATTTATCGAGGTTGTGTCTCTTGTAAACAGTTTTGACTACCAGTAGCATTCACTGCTAAATCTCTGTTTTATATCCCTATACTATCTACTAGAGCAATAATCCAAAAATGCCTGAGGAAATTCTGGTTTGTTACAACATATTGGATATCATTCCTACTCTGCATATTCTTATTCTTTTGAGTAAAGTTCTTTCATCATGTAATAAATTGTTCTGTCTATGAATACATTTGCAGTTTGAACCAGAAACATCAAGTGCGATGGGATTTGGTTTTCGATGTGGGTTTCTGGGACTGTTGCATATGGAAATTGTTCAGGTATCTTGATGCAATTGTTGTCTACTTTAAGCTGATGCTCAGAATCCTTTCTTGCACTTGAAATAAAATCCAAGAAATATGAAATATATGCTGGGCAGGAAAGGCTGGAAAGGGAGTATAACTTGAACTTGATAACTACAGCACCAAGTGTGGTCTACAGGATCCAGTGCACAAATGGGGAAATGGTAAAGTACTACAGAATCCCTTTTGTAGTTCTTTAGATTGTAACTGTGATCCATATCTCAATTTTTTTTCTGCTATTTCTAATTAAGTTTTTTATAACTTGGGTTGAATTCAACTTTCTAAAATGGGGTTTTATAGTTTCAACATTTAAAGTAAAGAGGTTAGGTAGTTGCAAAATTGTTTTAGAAAGGTAGAGGCTTTTGCTACTATAGGCTCCATTGATAGACTTAGCATAGTTTATTGTCATATCTTTATGCTTATTAGATATTAGTGTTAGATAAAAAAGTGACCTTAACAATAATGTAAGAGGGTCACATCTCACATTTATATATAATGTTAAGACATGTGAAATTTTAATTATGTCTTAACATGATACTAGTTGGTTGTGTGATTGATTGCCTCAGTCACGAAATACACGAGTTTTGAACCTGTTACCCCTCAGATTGCATGATGCTTATTCAAGGGGTAAAGCTACCCATGATGCAGAAGAAGTCCATTGTAGAGAAGCCAATCTAAGGTCTAGGACCAAGGGGAGATACATCGTTCCCCATTTAGGAAACTGAAAGTTGAAATGAAGGGGATATGGTTTGGAAATGACGCTGAAATGTTTCAAGCAGTATCCAAAAAACATAAACGTTTCCAAATCGTTTCCAGCCGTTTCTTGAAATGTTTGCAAGCTGTATCCAAAACACATAAACGTTTCCAATCAGTTTCCATCCATTTCCAAGCCATTTCCAGCCATTCCCAACCGTTTCCTAATTTTCTGAAACGTTTCAGTTGCTACAGGACACGTTTTCAGCTAGAAAAAGTGATTTTTTGACATGAAAGAAACAAACAAATAACGCTAAAGGCAAATTATAAAATCCTAACTCTAAATTAAGCCTCTATACCTAGTATATAGCCTCAAATCTTATAAATCAAGATTTATGCCCTAATCTTATTTTGATGAATGGTAATCTGAATTTTTGTCTTGTGTTTTTTTTCTTCTGATTGTATTTTTTAAACAATGATAGGGGCTTGTTACCACCTAAGTTGTATTTGGTAGATTTTTCAAGTGAGTCGGCAAAGTAGAACAAGTATACTTGTTCATTCTTACGAGTCCAGAAGTCTGCCAGGCTTTTTTTGGGAGTTTTTTCAAAGTATTTTGTAACACATGTTCATACCCCCTTGGAAAAATTGTAAAAAGTGTGTTAGCATGGTCAATTTTATAAAAGATTCGGCTTCCTAAACTCAGACATCAAGCCGGCTAGCCCAGAGTGTTTTTTCCCTTGGTAATTATTGTTTGTTGAACAAGTGACTAACAATTTATGAGTTTTTCACTCACAACTCCAAAGTTGGGGTAGTTATCTTGGTGGTTAGGCCTTAGGAGGTTATTAGAGCCTCTGTGTCAGTGTTTATAAACATGCTAGGCATTCGAGTTGAGTCGTATGGACATGTGCTAGGTGCCCTTATGTTTTTGTTCAATTCCATGAAAATAATTTTTCCCGCAAAATTAGGCCATTTTAATGGTTTAATTAAAAAATATGAAAAAAGCATAAAAGCTTCATTCGGAGTCCATTTTTGGCGTGTGGAGGCTCGTTTTCACACTCAAAGCGTCCTCTTCACCTCGATAACACTTTTCCTATGTTTCGGGCAGTTAATAAAGCCTGTGGACTAAGTTGCACTGAAATAGATAGGGGAATGGATACGGATACGGGGAGGGAAACTGATATGACAAATTTTGTAAAATGTCGGATACGATACGCCAAGGAAACGACAACATACTTATATATATATATATATA
>LPNX010807136.1:202929-220541 GCA_001517045.1 Pseudotsuga menziesii
TAAAATTAGCAAAGTCAAGTATTGTCTTAAACAATATTCTTCTAACTCAAGTGCCATAGATAAGTCACCCATTGGCAAGCATTTAAACAAGAACATGTCAACTACTTCTAAACATCGATTTCAAACCCTAAAATTACTTGATGAATGTGTCCAAATGTTACGATGTAACAAATATTACGCTGATTGCACCTCTAGAAAAGTGCTGAAATTTGTGATTAAACACAATTTTTGATGTAAGCCAGAGAGATTCAACTATGTTGTATTTGGGTCGGTCCACTCACTGGCAAGACAATCAACTAGGCAAGTGAGTAAATTGACCAACCGACTAGTTCAAAAAGCGACTAACCCGCTGGCTCATAAAGGGCCTCAATTCACAGGATTGTCTATGATTTGCAACCGGCTTGGATATTCAAATTTGACATAATCAACCATGTTTTAAGGGGATTAATTAAGCACTCAAGTATAAATAAGTGAGCTCATGTTTTACTGCAACTTAGGTGTGACTATGATGCCATGCAATATTGAAATCAATGCCATAATACTGTTATCACATATATAGTAGCCAGGCTACCATATTTTATTTTTTAGACACAGTACATTTTTCAGCCAGATCTCTTACATATGAGATGCTGAGATGAGCAGTTTTGATGGATCATTTTTGTATCAGTGGACTATTGTACTCTCCCATGTCAGGACTGAGTCCCAGGACACTCAGATTTGAGGACCGATGTAGCCATTTATGTTATTTCAGAACAGTCATGGATGCCCAGTGTTATATTAGTTCTTTCTCATTGGACAGATGGTGTCTCAGATGGATTTTATTGCATGGTTATGACTTAGCATTTTATATTGTGTTATGGTTATTATTGCTCTTATACTGATTCTTGTGACATATATTAACTTGTGGTATCATGATCTGGCGGTCATAATTATATGGACTTGGTTGTATCTTGTACTATGTATTGATGTCCTTGCTTAGAATTGGAAGTTCTTGATTTATGCTCATCGGTTTTGCCCTCCTTAGGGAGAATAGAGGTAGTCATTTCCACCATTGTTTTGGCTTGCTAGTGTTGGCTCCATCATTTATTGTCTTCACCCATCCATTACCTTCTAGTTTAGTTTTCAACCCGATTGACTTCTTGACTTATGGCATGGAGAATTTTTTTCCCCGCTAGAACCTTTGTTGGACAAGCTCCCTGTTTATATTGTGTCTTGGCTCTGAGTTGGTGACAAAACTTGCCTTGGTAAGTTGGATTGTATGCCTAAATCATTTTGGTTAGTCGTCCCGATGTTTGGCATTGTGTAGAATTCCCCCTAGTCACTTGAGATGTTGTTGGCTAAAACTGAAAGCTCATGTACTACTTGTATTGAAATATTGAATATGCGCCCATGGAAAATGAAAATTGTAAAACTGTGTTTCTTAACATATGTAGGGCAAGAGCAATGAAATGCTAAAATACTCCTTGAAGAGTATAAGAAAAGCTCCAAAAAAGCAATGGTTTAAAATGTGCTATATCCAAAAATTGCTGACCTTATTAAAATAAATATGTCCTAGATGAAAGCTGCGATTAGCTGTGCTTTTAAGCACTGCTGAAGTCCCAAAAGGGTCATATAGGCCAAAAAGGCCATGGAATAAAATGTGATCCTAATGAACTTGGATCAAGCTTGATGTAGACATGATGCCTAAGTTGAATAAGCACTCTCTAAACAACTCATCCATCTGTGAGGCACTGCCATTCCTTGTGTTGTTGTTTGTCCAACATTGGTTATAGTGAGTTTTCCCTTTCCTTATCCAAAGTGTCATGATGTTGAGTAGGAAGTCATCCTTTGCCTTAGCCTTGTCATTTTCACCTTTCACCCTTCACTAGCAAATTGGCTACAGCTATTGTAATATCCCAAATCCTGATATTTTCTATTCCTATGCAAATATGCTGATACAACTGGGCACACAAACTGCCATGCAAAAATCCCTATTTTATAGCAAAAATTAGGGTTAGGGTTTGTGAGATAGAATGAACACTTACCACTGATAAGCTGGCTGTACTGCTCCTGAGAGAGTGTGCAAGCATCAAGAACTGAATCGGAGATGGACTGATATCTTCTGCTTCCGACGAAACCCCGGCAGCACGAACCCCAGATCAAATAAGGGTGACGTTTTCAGTGAAGGAGGTGTCCGATGGAGCTGCTAATTTGCAGGACTGATAGCCTTCCTGTGTCGGAGAGAATGCCTAGTACATGCGGAATTTTGGAGGTTTCTAGGCAGGCTAGTGAATTGTTCCAGAGAGGCAGCTACTCACGCCCCCCTGATCCCGAAATAGCTGATAACAGCTCTGGATGAGCACGGTCGGATCTGATAATCACCGGGTATCAGAGTAAGATGCCGATGATGAGAATGGTGCCTAAGTTTCGAAGTAAAACTTAGATCTGAAGACCCAACAACTGATTAGGGCTTTTTGGCTGAAACCCCCCCCTTACGACTGACACATGTCCCTGCAACAATCTACACCGTATACTGGATAACTATGAATGAATGTAAGAGCAAATGGTGAACCTGTATGGCTTACCCTGAATGAGACTAGGGCAGATATTTCACTGCCGAAACCCCGCTAGTTGAAGACGCCGTTTCCAACCCTAACTGCTGTGCTGCTATTCAAGAGCTCCCAAAATAATAATCATCAAAAGTGAAGTCTCCTTTCGCTTTATCCTCCTTTTATAATATTTCAACTGCAAAAACCTTAATCTTTGACCTAGTTAGGTCACTTTATCTTCTAATTTGCAGTTGACTTGCATGCATGCGCATGGAGACTTAAATGAGTGCATGCATCATTAAATAATGCTTGGATGGCATGCACGAAGGTGGCCTTTGGTCCTGGTGGCCCCTTCTTGACCTAATGATGACGTCCTAGATTTTCTATGGATGGCATCAGTCCTTAGATGATTCCCTAACTGTCAGTAACCGCTCGAACCCACAGGAATCACATAGGTTAGCGGTTTTGGGCCTCAAGGCCTAATCGGAAGAGGACATTACAGCTATGAAGCAAGTATAGTCTTGAAAGTCTAAGTCTAAGTAGTAATAAATAAAGTCTTATATATGTATTGGTTGATGTACCGCCAGTGAAATGAACGCTACTTGTTGTGATTGTTACTTGAATGAGTTGTAGAGCATGTCTTAACCTTTTAACACTTGCAACAGATGGATGTATTCTGAGTTATTATGGGTATCTGATCAGTTATAGATGGTTATATTGTTTATTTGATGTGGTTGATGGTCAGATAGAAACCTATGAGGGGTTTGAGTATACACCTTAGATGGATTTGGACTCTATGAGTCCAATGAGACAGTTAATTTTCAGTTCCGGGCACTTACAGATGTGATCAGGATCATTCTTCCTTTCTGATGCATTTTTTCTTCACAGATTGATATATTTGAGCAAGGAGATGTTTCAGTTGGATCTCTTAGGGCGTTGTAGGGGCATAGGGGGGTGCAGCCACTTGTTTGTACCATAGTACCCCCATCCTAGAGAGCCTGGTGGGCTCAGTTTGACAACGCAAGCACCCTAGGAGACTGTTTTGGCAAAATCACGTTTCCCAAGGCAGATTAAAAAATGATTAAATGGCTATTGAAGAAATCGATTTGGGCTACTGAGGCAAGGAAATGACATGGGATGAGTCATGATGATGAGAGTGATGTCCTCCACACCTTCTCCAGCAGTTGCAGCTCCTGATTGGGCCCACACCTATTTTTTGGGCATTTTTTATTATTTTCTGGAGCTCTTTTTGGAGGCTCACGATTTCCTCAAGGAGACATAAAAGTCAAAGAATTGTTATATTATTCATTGTGCCATGGGGACACCCAAAGGGAGTTAGTCAAACACTCCTTGGATCCACCATGTGCTTTCATTTATTTCTTGTTGAGTGGGTTACTTTTATTTGGGTGGTTTAGTCCACTTTGGTAAATTATGGTTATATTGATCCATGTGTTGTATCTTGAGCTCATCTCAACCATTGATTAGAACATTTCATCTTTTAATCTTAGCCACTCGTTTTGAAAGTGGTTAGGATTTGGTTATGATTGAGGTTCTCTCATTTCTATTTAAAGGAGAGAGCTCCTCATTTGTAAGGGGTCTTTGGCTCTTGGATCTGAATAATAGAAAGACTTTTTTGTGGAATTTTTTTTGGATCTGCTTTGCATCTGATGTGCTCAAATGGTGATTAGCTAGTCTTCAGCTTCCTAGTGTTGTCCGCTGATTGCACACCAGCAGCAGAAATCAGTTGAAAGCTGTCTCCTCACTTGAGAAAGTGGGAGAGGTGTGACCTTGGGGGCAAGCACAGAGCTAGGTACTGTCACCTACTCCTAGCTCCTCCGTTTAGGTTAACTCCTAACGAAGCCAAGGGGGGTAGTCCCTAACAAAGAGTTTTCTATGGCTCAATGTTTAAGTCAAGTTTTAGATGTTTCGGAAGTGGATGGGTGTTGTTTTAGGAGTTATTGTGATTTTAAATGATTAATATTATGAATATTAAACACAAGACAAAGCAATCCACGTTGCTATCACCAGAATTAAAAGATAGACAATAATTTGAGAATTCACGAAATGATAAAGCATTCACAGATATAACTTATAATCAAAACATCCAATGGACAAATGGCCCAGATTATCAATAATGCGAAAAGATAGAACCAATGCCTATGGAGTCAACTTATTAGGGATGCTTTATGTATAAAGAAACGTGAATCCCAAAATGATGCCAGTGAATGTTAGGTTCTGCAAGTGCTCTTGGTGGGTTTTAAAGGTTTTTTATTTGTCTTGCTTACGGTAGTTGGATGTCCTAACCGGAAATACCTTCAGTGGCTCCGTTCGAAGACATGACGGACCTGTCTGGGGTTACAGGTAAGTGTTCAATAACTTAACTACCTGTGCCCAGATTGGGTTGCCCGGCGCCCACACTTGGAATTTGCCCACATGCCTCGGTATTTAAACGAAACAATGCCGGTGCGTTGGTTACGGGGGAAAAGTTTTAATTAAGTTACTCTTGTAAGGTTTAAAGATCCAGTGCCATTTCTGGGTATTCCGATCTGAGATCGGTCAGTTCATACTCCGGCAAGGAGGGAGGGGAGTTAATTAATTAAAGGGGTGTGTGTGTTGAAGATTTTATTAAGTAAATTAATTAGACTCTCCGACAGAGAGCGCTCTTGACCTTGTCTTATGACGAAGGTTCAAGAGTCTTATCTAATCTATATGATACTAATGCAAGGATGATGCAATGCTAGAGATGCTCTCCGATAGAGAGTGCTCTTGACTTGTGTTTCTGCAAGTTCAAGAGTCTTACTTATGAATTAATTGGTTAAACAAGCACAACAATTAAGATGAAAGTGGTTGATTAAATTCTCCGACAGAGAACACTCTTGATCCACCTTATGGTGAGATTCAAGAGATTTTTGTTCTTTTTATGATTTAACAATTATATAACAAGATGCCAACATGCAATAATCAATCTAGCAATTAGTGGAAATGGAACTAAGGAACAACTAGCAATTAGTAAAAATGGAAACTAAGTCTAATCAAAGAACTTAACTAATTGCTTAAAGAAAATTGCACTAAGAAATCATGAAAAGTGACACAAGGCACACTTTCCCAAAATAGGGGAAGTAATAAAGAAAGGAGACTTGCTCCCAGTAACCCTTTTTATTAGTCTTTTACAATGATGATGTGTTCTTTGCTTCTTGGAAGAACAGGGAAAGAAGGGGATGAAAGAAGAGGGAAAGAGTCTTTTTGGTCCTTTTGCACTCCTTGCTTGTTCGTGGTCTTTGGGCTCTCCTTCACCTTCCTGCAACTAAGAGCTCTAGACATACACCTGTTATGATATTAGTTGATAAAAATAACTTGAAATTTAATCTACAAACTAGCTAAAAACAACTACCTAAACTTACCGAAAAGAAGGAAGAAAAGAGGAAAGAAAAAGGCAAGGCAAGAGAGGTGGAAGGGGAGTGAAAAGAGGACAAAAGGCAAGTCAAAGAAGGCTGGAAACTGAGGGAGAAAGAGGCCTGCAAATCAGAGAAAGAAAGCTGCAAATGAGGGTGAAAATGGCTGAAAGTACAACTAAAAGGCTGCAAATAATAAACAGGGCAGCCAAGCGGGGCAAAGGCTAAGTGAATGAATGTTCACTTTAGCCCAAACGTGCCCTAACCCAAGAAAATAAAGATTTATAACTTGTTGAAAGATGAATAATGATGAAACAAACACTCAAACCTGTGATACTTAGATGGCGTTTGGATTCATTCGAAGTTTGAAAATTTTGGAAGTTTCCTTGGCTTTGAGAGGAGAAGATGCATGTGAGGTCAAACTCCTACTCGCTTCAATGAGATAACCTACACAATTTCAACTCAACACTTGCAAGGAATGGATTAAATCATGTATGTTTGATAAATAAAAATATAAAGAGTATATCATATAACTGAATAATTAATACTACTTTAATTCATAAGAACAAACCATAAAAGATCAAATTGGAACATCAAATGATCAATCTTACGTGCTTATAGAAGCCTTCTAAAGCATGAGCTATTATCCAATCCTAAGCAATAAAAGACAAAAATTGAAACATTTCACCTCATTCGCTAATTGTTCATCCACATTAACACACCATGTATGCCTCCAAAGCCTTAAAATTTTATTCCACGGTTGCAAAAGCAACAAGCATTACAGTAATTCACCAGAGGTTCTTTGCATCAATCATTCACCCCGAATAGAGCTAAAGGAGCCTCTATTTGTGTAATATCCCAAATCCCGATATTTTCTATTTCTATGCAAATATTCTGATACAACGGGGCATGCAAATTGCCATGCAAAAATCCCTATTTTATAGCAAAAATTAGGGTTAGGGTTTGTGAGATAGAATGAACACTTACCACAGATAAGCTGGCTGGACTGCTCCTGAGAGGGTATGCAAGCATCAGGAACTGAATCGAAGATGGACTGATATCTTCCACCTCCGGTGAAATCCTAGTAGCAAGAACCCCCAATCAGATAAGGGTGACGTTTTCAGTGAGTGAGGTGTCCGATGAAGCTGCCGATTTGCAGGACTGATAGCCTTCCCGTGCCGAAGAGAATGCCTGGTACATGCGGAGTTTCTGAGGTCTCTGGGCAGGCTAGCGAATTGATCCAGAGAGGCAGCTACTCACGCCCCCTTGATCCCGGAATCGCTGATAACTGCTCCAGATGAGCACGGTCGGATCTGATAATCATCGGATGCCGGAGTCGGATGCTAATGATGAGAATGGTGCCTGAGTTTCGAAGCAAAATTGAGATTTGAAGGCCCAGCAACTGATTAGGGCTTTCTGGCTGAAAACCCCCCTTACGGCTGCACACGTGTCCTTGCAACGATATATATCGTATACTGGA
This sequence comes from Pseudotsuga menziesii, assembly GCA_001517045.1. Lineage (NCBI taxonomy): Eukaryota > Viridiplantae > Streptophyta > Pinopsida > Pinales > Pinaceae > Pseudotsuga > Pseudotsuga menziesii. The sequence continues at coordinate 210,330 of LPNX010807136.1, forward strand.
TAACTTATGAATGAATGTAAAAGCAAATGGTGAACCTGTATGGCTTACCCTGAATGAGACTAGGGCAGATGTTTCACTGCCGAAATCCCGCTAGCTGAAGACTCCGTCTCCAACCCCAACTGCTGTGCGGCACGTTGTGCTGCTATCCAAGAGCTCCCAAAATAATAATCATCAAAAGTGAAGTCTCCTTTCGCTTTATCCCTCTTTTATAACTTTCAACTGCGAAAACCTTAATCTTTGACCTAATTAGGTCACTTTATCTTCTAATTTGCAGTTGACTTGCATGCATGCGGATGGAGACTTAATGAGTGCATGCATCATTAAATAATGCTTGGATGGCATGCACGGAGGTGGCCTTTGGCCTCGGTGGCCCTTCTTGACCTAATGATGAGGCCCTAGATTTTCTATGGATGGCATCAGTCCTTAGATGATTCCCTAGCTGTCAGTAACCGCTCGAACCCACAGGAATCACATAGGTTAGCAGTTTTGGGCCTCAAGGCCTAATCGGAAGAGGAAATTACAGTCCTCCCCGCTTGAGATTGCTTGTCCTCAAGCAACTTCAAACTGGGATGCTGCAATACCTGTTCACCTTCCCATGTGGCATCCTCTGGCGGTAGTTCTTTCCATTGAACCAAGTACTCTCTGATTACCCTGTTCCTGAGCTTTCTTTCTCTAGTCTGTATAATCCGTTCGGGAATCAGTATCAACAGTCCTTCATCATCTAAAGGAGGTAATTCTGTAGATGGAGCAATGTGTTGCCCAAGGGTCTTCTTCAAGTTAGATACATGGAACACATTGTGAATTTTGCTTTCCTGTGGAAGCTCTAGTTCATATGCCACCTCTCCCACCTTCCTGATTATTTTGTATGGTCCATAGAAGCGAGGTTTTAACTTCTTTGCTCCTTTCTTCTTAAGTGAGGACTGTCTGTGAGGTTGGAGCCTTAAGTATACCAAATCCCCTACCTCAAAGCTCCGCTCAATCCTGTGTTTGTCGGCATACAACTTTTGTTGATTCTGGGCTGTTTGTAAATTTTCCTTCAATATTTTCAGAATGTCTTGACTGTCCTGTATCCAATCCTTAGCCTTAGGAACCCTACTATCTCCAAATGCCAAATCTACATAGTCCAAGGCCTCATAACCGTATAATCTCTTAAAAGGAGTCATCCTAATAGACATGTGATAGGTAGTATTGTAGCAATACTCCCCTAGGTGTAGCCATTTGATCCAGGTTCACTGTTGTCCTGCTACATAGTTCCTTAAATATCCTTTGATCCATTTGTTGACATTTTCTGTTTGTCCATCAGTCTGGGGATGATAACTCGTACTAGTGGCCAATTCGGTCCCCACCAATCGAACAGTTCCTGCCAGAAGGCACTTGTGAATCTGCTATCTCGATCACTGACAATGGTCTTAGGTAACCTGTGTAACCTGAAGACCTCCCTGAAGAATAACTCAGCTACCTGAGTTGCCGAGTAGTCTGATGATATCGAAAAGAAATGTGCAAACTTGGTCAGTCTGTCAACTACTACATATAAACAATCTCGCCCTTGGACTTTGGGAAATCCTGAAATAAAGTCCATGGAGATGCTTTCCCACTTCTGTTCTGGAATCAGTAGTGGCTTGAGTAACCCTGCTGGATGGGTGTTCTCAATCTTGTTCTACTGACAGATGCCACATTCCCGTACATGCTGCATAATTTCCCCCTTGAGGCCCTTCCATGAGAACCTCTCTCGGATCTGGCTATAGGTCTTTAAGAAACCTTGATGCCCTGATAAAGGAGAATCATGGGTTGTCTGAATGATCCTTTTCCTCAATGTGGATTCTGGGACGAGGTATATTCTGTTTTTGTAATAGATGATGTCATCAACAATCCTGTACCTGTCATCCTGAATTTGCCCGTCTAATAATTCGGAAGCGAATTTATTTTTGGAGTATTCTACTAAGAGAAGTACCCTCTAATCTGTGGATATACTACCGAGAGATAATGAGACGGGACGCCTGGATAATGCATCAGCTACTACATTATTCTTACCTTTTACATACTCGATCTCGAAATCTTAGGCTTGTACTTTGCTGACCCATTTATGCTGTCGCTCATTCAGTTCCTTTTGCTCCAGGAAATACTTGAGGCTGTTATGATCGGTTTTGATTTTGAACTTACTGCCCACCAAGTACTGTCTGAATTTTGTGAGAACATGTAAGATGGCTAGCATCTCTTTGTCATATATGGAGTAATGGCGCTCGTAGTTCTTCAGTTTACGGCTCTCAAATGCAATAGGGTGATGGTTTTGCATCAACACTGCTCCTAACCCTTCCTCTGAGGCATCACATTCTACTACAAAGGGTTGTGAGAAGTCTGGTAATGCTAAAACTAGACAGGAACTCATAATAACCTTCATCTCGTCGAAAGTTTTCTGTGCTAAGTCTGTCTAAGTGAATGCTCCCTTCTTGGTGAGATCTGTGAGGGGTGCTGCAAATTGGGAGAATCCCTTAACGTACTGTCAGTAATAAGTGCACAGACCTAAGAAACCTCTCAATTCTGTAACTGTCTTTGGCGCGGGCCAATCTCTGATAGCTTGGATTTTCTCCATATCAACCTGTACTCCTTCTGCATTGATTATGTGTCCTAAGTAAAACATTTCCTTCATGCCAAACTCACACTTGGACATTTTCGCATACAACGAATGTTCTTCTAAAATACTCAATACTTTGTCCAGGTGTTTCAGATGCTCCTCCCATGTTTTGCTGTAAATCAGGATGTCATCAAAGAATACGAGCAAAAACTTACGTAGCTATGCTCTGAAGGTATGGTTCATGCATGACTGAAAACTGGTTGGAGCATTGGTAAGTCCAAAGGGCATGACCAAAAACTCATAGTGACCATAGTGATAGCGAAAAGTTGTTTTGGAGATGTCCTGGTCCCTTACCCTGATCTGATGGTATCCCGAGCGAAGATCAATCTTGGAGAAGTATTTAGCTCCCCGAAGCTCATCCATGAGTTCGTCAATTCTGGGAATGGGATACCTGTTCTTAATGGTCTTTTTGTTGAGTGCTCGATAATCGATGCACATTCGCAGTGTACCATCCTTCTTTTTTACCAGTACTACTGATGATGGGAAGGGGCTAGAACTAGGCCGGATATATCCAAGCTCCAGTAATTCTTTGATTGTTTTCTCAATCTCATCCTTGTATCTTTTGGGATGCCTGTAAGGAGTGGTGATGACTGCTTGAGTCCCCTCCTCTAGCTCGATGATGTGTTCAAAACCTCGGTCTGGTGGTCTGCCTGATGGAAGGTCCTGAAAAACCTTTTCATGTTTCTGTAGCAAGGTTTGAATGTCACTTGGGTGTTGTGTGCTTGTCTCTGAGGGTTTCCTGAAGGTGATCAAACATTCTACAGCCCATTCTATATCATCCTGTCGGAGTACTGCCTCCATTCTCTGTGACGAGACCGGTTTTGGGGGATAAGTGTTCATGCCCCTCAAAGCTACCCGTTTGCCGTCTGGCCCCTGGAATTCCATTTCCATTGCCCTGTAGTCTATAGTGTATTTCCCTATGGAATAAAGCCACTGAACACCCAATACTACATGAGTATCCGATACATCCACTACGTAGAAGGAATCTGTCATCTGATAGTTACCTAAGGTGACATTCAATTTTGGGATCCAGTAGTTGCACTCCATGCTGAAGTTCCCGGCCACTGCTACAGTGAATCCTTCGAACTTCTCGGTCTAAATACCTCTCTTGGCTACCCAAGCGGAGTCAATGAAATTGTGGGTGGCTCCCCCATCAATCAATACTCCTACTCTGTGACCCTGTACTACTCCCCTGACCCTGAGAGTATGGAGTCTTGGTACTCCAGATAATGTAGCAATGACTCCCACTGGTGTATCACCCTGGTGTGATTCCTCCTCAGTTGCCCGTAGTTCTTCTGTGGTTTCCTTCTCATAGTCGTCCTCATCACTCTCGGAATATACCTCAATGTAGTGAGCCTTCACCTTCCCTGCACACCTGTGTCCTGGTACCCATGGCTCCTGACAAGTGAAGCATAGTTTCTTCCTTCTCAAATCTTTCCTAGTATCCTTGTCTAACCAGGTTTTCTTGGGAACATCCTGCTGGAAAGGTTTCCTGTCCTTGTCCCTAACAGGAAAATTGGTTTTCAGCGGGAACTTGTTTTTGGGGACTGAATCCTGAAGATCTCTTGCTCTGCTAATGGCATCCTGCAGAGTGAGGGGTTTGTAGGCTTTCGCCCATCCCCGTAGTGGCTCTGTGAGGGCCTCAGTGAATAACATAGTCAATCTGCTCTCTGATACATCTGTTACCATGACTGCTATCCTCTGAAATTCTGAAATGAAAGCTTCTGCACTACCTGTCTGTTTGAGTTGAGCCAACTCCTTGAAATGTATCTCTGGATCCTTCCTATCAAACCTCTCTATGAGCTTCTGAGTGAATTCGCTGTAGGAGTGTATGGTATTGTGACCCAATGTCCCCAATCCCTGGTACCACCACTCGTGAGCTTCTCCGTCTAGGTGAAGTGTAGCCAATTTAATGGCATCTGTCTCTATCATGGGGTTGAGTTGGAAATAGGTATCCAACTTTTGAACCCATATTCTCGCTGATCCCCCACGAGTCCCATCAAAGTTTGGGATGGTCAACCTGCCCAAGGTCTTCTGCAACTCATAGTTGTGATTGAATCCCTTGTTGAAATTCCTGGGCCTGTTCCTACTCTTCATGTTGCAGAAATCTGAAAAAGACATGGCAGCATGAAACCCGTCCCGTAAGTCTCTATACTCCTGTAAATAAGCCCCAAAAGGCTCGCTAGGTTCTACCTGCATGACCAGGCCCCCTACTGTATCTACCAAGAAGTGAGGCATGGTAGGCCTGTTGGAAGGTCTGCTATATATGTGCGGAGTATTTTGAACAGTAGTGTACACCACCTTTCCACTGCTGCTTGTAGATCCCCGATCTACCGGTGAGGGAGGTGTACTGTTGATACCTGTTTCCGGTTTCGCCGATAATCTGTTGATTTCATTGAGTAGATCTTTTTGTCCTTTGGCTAAGTCTTGCAATGCAGAGACCAAGCTGTGAAACTCCATCCGATCCTCTTCTTCTCCCGTTCCTTTTCCCCTATCCGAGTGTATACCTGTTTGTTCCATGTCTGAATTGGTATCTTCTAGTTGGATATCCTCAAATTCCCCTGTGTATCTACTCTTCCTCGTCCTATAGGTTACAAAAGGGTCTCCTTCTGTATTCATCTAAGTTTCATTTCTTAATCCCACAACTGGCTAAGAAGATAGCTCTGATACCACTGTAATATCCCAAATCTCGATATTTTCTATTTCTATGCAAATATTCTGATACAACGGGGTATGCAAACTGCCATGCAAAAATCCCTATTTTATAGCAAAAATTAGGGTTAGGGTTTGTGAGATAGAATGAACACTTACCACTGATAAGCTGGCTGGACTGCTCCTGAGAGGGTATGCAAGCATCAGGAACTGAATCGAAGATGGACTGATATCTGCTGCCTCCGGTGAAACCCCAGCAGCAAGAACCCCCAATCAGATAAGGGTGACGTTTTCAGTGAGGGAGGTGTCCGATGAAGCTGCCGATTTGCAGGACTGATAGCCTTCCCGTGCCGGAGAGAATGCCTGGTACATGTGGAGTTTTTGAGGTCTCTAGGCAGGCTAGCGAATTGATCCAGAGAGGCAGCTACTCACGCCCCCTTGATCCCAGAATCGCTGATAACTGCTCCGGATGAGCACGGTCGGATCTGATAATCACTGGATGCCGGAGTCAGATGCTGATGATGAGAATGGTGCCTGAGTTTCGAAGCAAAACTGAGATCTGAAGGCCCAGCAACTGATTAGGGCTTTCCGGCTGAAAACCCCCCTTACAGCTGCACACGTGTCCCTGCAACGATTTATACCGTATACTGGATAACTTATGAATGAATGTAAGAGCAAATGGTGAACCTGTGTGGCTTACCCTGAATGAGACTAGGGCAGATGTTTCACTGCCGAAATCCCGCTAGTTGAAGACTCCGTCTCCAACCCCAACTGCTGTGCGGCTCGCTGTGCTGCTATCCAAGAGCTCCCAAAATAATAATCATCAAAAGTGAAGTCTCCTTTCGCTTTATCCCTCTTTTATAACTTTCAACTGCAAAAACCCTAATCTTTGACCTAATTAGGTCACTTTATCTTCTAATTTGCAGTTGACTTGCATGCATGCGGATGGAGACTTAATGAGTGCATGCATCATTAAATAATGCTTGGATGGCATGCACGGAGGTGGCCTTTGGCTCCGATGGCCCTTCTTGACCTAATGATGAGGCCCTAGATTTTCTATGGATGGCATCAGTCCTTAGATGATTCCCTAGCTGTCAGTAACTGCTCGAACCCATAGGAATTACATAGGTTAGTGGTTTTGGGCCTCAAGGTCTAATCGGAAGAGGACATTACAATTTGTACAATAAGAGAGTGCTAAAACCCTAAAACCAATCCTCATAACCTAACCAGCCTGGCCACCAAACAGAGATGCCAAACCTAAATCGGAGAACCAGGAGTGAGGGGAGGCCTCCACCCAGGCAAGGCGCCCCCACTCCAACCCTGATCACTGCAAACAACCCACAGATGAGCTCACACGTGTGGAAGGCGCCCTCAGGAGAGAGAGGGGCGTGAATGGATGAAGGAGGCGTCTTGCTGCATAGGAAGGCTACCTGTTAGGTCTGGAAACCTACTTTGCTAGGTATGGAGAAGCCAATGCCTAGTGTTCATCAGTGCAAGCCTAAGTTCAGCCTCGATCAAAACACCGAATGAATGAAAGCCTTCCACATCACCCACACGTGAGCCTGACTGAAGGGGGCGTAATTGCTAGGTAAAGATGTCCTTTAAGTCACTGAATGCTGACTGAACCTGCTTTCTGTTAATTCCAATGCTCATTAATGCCCGGTGAGATGTCATTTGGCCTTTTATTTCGCCGAATTTGGATTAATTTGGAGAGTTTTAATTTTCTCCAAAATAATCATTTTTAATAAAAATTCATTTTTTCCTCAAAACTGACTTTTTTGAGAAAAAAGGCATTATGTGTCCGATTGTTGATCTGAAAGTTGGTTCTGACTGGCTGGCTGATCAAGAATGATTTTTGGCTTAAGGTTAGAGCCTTTAATCATTGAATTCGAAGTCTGGATGACTGATTTGTTACAAACGGGTTTTTTCCATTTAATTTATGGAAACCCAAAAAACTTAGGAAAAGTAATTAAAATTAAAAAATTAAAAAAAATAATTTTTTCCCCGTTAGAAAAAGTTTTTTTTCGAAATTTTTTTGTATGTCCAGATAGATGACTTAGGACATGACCATGCTATATCAAAATAATGCCTAGTAGGTTTATAACACTCAGTTGGGGTCTAATAACCCCCCAAGGCCCAGAATTCAACATCGGGGATTCCAGCTTTGGAGGAAGCGGGAGAAAACCTCGTCAATTATACTTGGCTGAAGGCAAAGCATAATTGTCAGGGGCAAAAAACTCTCTAGAATACCTTATTTGAGATTCTACGTCTCAGGAGACCGAACCACTAAAAAATACTCTACTAGCACATTTTATTACAAACCCCATGGGGCCATGGTCAAAATTATTCAAATAAAAAACTGGCTAGCCAATATCGGCTAGTCATGCAAACGGATCCACTGAGACACTGGAATCGGACTTGGAACAAGTCTGTCAACCGGTGGCTCCTCAGGTAACCCAACTATGGTACAAAAAAGCTGGTAACACCTAGCATTGTGGAAATTCTTGTGAGATCTATATTTTTTGTGGCTATCATTGTTTTGTCTACGGGAGGGCATTTTGGCTGGAGCGTTTTTGTAGGGGGACCTCAACTCGCTCAGTTCTATTCGTCCTGGATCAGGGGGTTTTCATTAGTTTCATTGTGATCTATGATTACTTCATTTTACTATCTTGTAGCATTCAGTTTCTTTATCTTATATTAGCAAATCTGATATGGTTGACGTTTGCTCATGCAGGGTAGGGGGCGTAGTGGTGGCTTGGAGCTTTGCATATGCCATAAAAATCATGGGGATCTTCCAGAATTGATCGGGATAGCAAAGATCGTCACTGTTACAGAATTCTACAAGCATTTCCAGGTAAGATCCAACAGGTAAGTCTTTTCTTTTTTAGATCTTATTCCATTGTACCTTGCTTTTCTTCAACTTTTTCTGAAAACTCCTAAAGCACTAAAAACCCTAAAAAATAATAAACTTGGGAATAGCCCGATCTTTTGCCAAACCATTTCTGGGTTTCATAGATTGGGCCTCCCCTTCATCAAATTAACTGAAACGTTGGTCAAATTCCTCACAGTTTGACATAGATTTGATTTTTAAGCAAAAAACTGCATAACCCCCCACTGAAAAATTGACCTGCTATGGTTTTGAGTTTTTCTGAATTTTGACTTCATGGACGGATAGATCGGGTCCCACACAGCCTAAATCAACCCCAATGCTATCCAATTGCTTGATCATTGACCTAGATCTGAAAAATTGACTGAAACTGTCCTAGCGCCCTCACTGAAAATTAGACTTTTTTGGAAGTGAGTTTTTCTGAAATCTGACAACATAGATAGATAGATCGGGTCCCGAGCATTCCAGAACACCCCCAACGCTGAGCTAGTTCTCTTCGGTTTGCCCTAGATCTGAAAAATTGGTTTTCAGCCTCTTAGCCCCCCCCCCCCCCTCATCAGATTCTGACTTTTCTGATTTTTTTGCTGATTTTCTGATTTGGGCTTGTAGATTAGGTCACCATGACCTCTTCTCTCCTTCAACGCTGAGCCATTAGCCTCCAGGTAACCCTAGAACTGCAGATCTGTCCTCCTAAGCCCTAGTGCTAGCCATCCATTGAGCTAGGTTTCCTGTACCTTAGCTTTTCCGGACCAACTACTTTCTGAGTTCGTAGATCAAGGTGTCTCCTAGGTGGGTTCTTTGAAAAATTGGTTTACTGTTGACTCCATTGCCCAATGCACACAAGGCATTGATCTCCTAGCTAGCTGTAGCCCCATCTTGACCTCATTTTTACTCCTTTTGCCAACACCTACTGATAACTCAAGTCACCTATCTTTCACTGAGATTGTCCCCTTGGTACTAGGCAGTCCCAACTCTGTTCTTGCTCACCCTATCACAGTTACGTTTCCCAAGACAGTGGTCATCTCCATTAGTTGCTAGTACCTTAACCCTAGAGCTAGGGTTTCCATTTACCTTGCACCTCAAGTACCTTGAAGCCCCATCTGATCTTCTTCTGGTGTCTAGGTCCGATGTCTCCTGTCGGGAGCAGATCTAAGTCTCCCCCATTGTTGTCTTGGACTAGGATAACATAAAGTGAAGGCTGCCTTGATTGGCGTGACAACCATCCATTTGGGAGTCTAGGCAGTCGTGGTTCCACCCCTTAGTTGCTTGCCCCTCTACCATCCATCCTGGATCCACCTCACACAGGCAACTACAAAGCGGTTGATAACAAATACTATCTCTACACACCAATGAGTTCCCTTGGGTATGTTGTCTACGTTTTATGGTTTATAGTAATAAAAATGTTTGAAATAAGATTAAAATATCACATGCAGAATTGGCAAAACGACGCACCATCACAATTCTCTCCATGGCATAAGGATAGGGATATGAGTGTACTAGCAATGGAGTAAATAAGGCCATAGTTCAAAAAGGAAAAGAAGAAAACTGAAGCTTGTTGGAAGATTATTGAAAATATGTGTTAGTTTATGTAACCTTCATAAATTTAGTACGCTATTTTGTATGGCTAAAGATGCCATTGTATCAATTTTGATATGCAAGTTGTTTTATTACATATGCAAGTCATTGGGGTTTATTTGAAATGAAGTTGTGATGAATTGGCAAAAAAACTGATTAAAAAAAAGAAAGTCATTATACTTCTACACTAGGCTGTGAAACTAACACTATAATAGACAAGCATTTGATACAATGAAATCACCATAGATCAATGATTTTTTAAACCGACGGTAAGCCTCTACCAATTTTGGAAAATTACAATGAAACAAAATCCATGAGACATAAAATGTTAGATTACCATTCACCAATTTAGGATTAAGGTTTTTGTTCTTGATTTATAAGCTTTGAGGCTTTATATCTAAGTTTTGAGGTTCAATTTAGGGTTAGGGTTTTATAGTTTTCCTTTGGGGTTATTTATTTGTTTATT
>LPNX010807136.1:220993-269453 GCA_001517045.1 Pseudotsuga menziesii
ACCTTTTTTAGGGAGAATAGAGGTAGTCATTTCCACCATACTTTGCCTTGCTAGTGTTGGTTTCATTATTCACTATCTCCACTCATCCATTACCTTCTAGTTGTGTTTCCAACCCGACTTACTACCTGACTTGTGGCATGGAGGACCTTTCCCCACTAGAGCCTCTTTGTTGGACAAGCTTCTCTGTTTATTTGTGTCTCGGCTTTGAGTTGCCTAGCTTGTGTTGGCTAAGCCTGAAACAAGTAGCGCTGCCATCAATACAATGTATTTAGAAATGAATGAATATCTTATTGAAAAAGCCCATTCATGAAAAGTAGTGTTTTTAAACATATATGAATGAAAGGCAAGCCTAATGAAATTTGCTTTGAAGTACATTGAAATGAATATCTTAAAACATTCATGAAAAGTAGTGTTTTTAAACATACATGAATGCATGAAGCCTCAATAAGAAAAATCCGTATAATAAATACATGGACCAAGGCTATAGAAAATCAAAGGTCCAAAAAGCAATGGTTCTTAAAATTTATATTCAAAGATTGCTGGCCTCACTTGTATTGATTTGGATTGTGAGCATTTGTCAAGGTGAATAGGCACCTCTGAACGTAACTTATCCATTTGCGAGACACTGCCATCCCCTGTGTTGTTGCTTGTCCTGCATATGCTAGAGTGAGTATCCCCTTTCCATATCCAAAGTGTCACAATGTTGAGTTAGTAGTCACCTTTCAGCCTAGCCTTTTGAATTTTAGGCTTCACCCTTCACTAGCAAATTGATTACAACTATGAAGTGAGTATGGTCTTGAAAGTCTAGTGTGAGTTATAATTAATAAATGAAACCCTTTGTATTTGGTTGATAGATTGCTAGTGAAATGATTGCTACTTGTTATAATTGTTATTTGAATGATTTGTAGAGCATGCATTAACCTTTAAACACTTGCAGCAGATGGATGTTAGCCTAGGCTATATTATTGACCATTTACATATCGTTATTTTTATCTGTCTGGGCATATTGGATATTATTTTTGATCATGCAGAGATCTGTAGGGTGTATGAGTATGCACCTTAGATGGATTTGGACTCCTTGAGTCCAATGAGACAACTTGTTTTCAGTTTCGGGCAGTTACAGGGATGATCTGGCTCAGTGTACCATTCTGGTGCATTTTTACCTTGATGGAGGGCCTGTCTGAGTGGAGGGATGATTTATTTGGTTCTCCTAGGGTGCTGTATGAGGAGGGGAAGGTTCAAGCACTTGATTTTACCATATTACCCCCCTCCTAGAGAGCCTGGTGGGATCAATTAGATAACGCAGGCACCCTAGGAGGCAGTTTTGGGCATATCACGTTTCTCGAGGTAGATAAAAAATAATTAAAATGGCTACGGAAGAAGTCGATTTGGGCTAATCAGGCAAGGAAATGGCATGGGATGAGTTTTGATGATGAGTGTGACGCCTTCCACGCCTTCTCCAACAGTTGTAGCACTTGGATGGACCCACCTCCATCTATCCGACATATTTTATTATTCTTTGGAGCTTTTGGAGGCTCATGATTTCCTCAAAAAGGCACTATTTTGCACTTAAAAAATTATATTTTTATTGTGCCATGGGGACACACTAGGAGAGTTAGTTAACACTCCCTGGACCCACCATGATCTTTATTTATTTTTCATTTAGTGGGATCCCCTCTCTTAGGGTGATTTGGTCCATTTTTAGATTTTATTATTGTATTGATCCATGTACTCTATGTTGAGCTCATCTCAATCGTTGATTAGAACGTTTTTATGTTTTAATCTTAGCCACCCATTTGAAAAGTGGTTATGATTTTGGTTCTCTCATTTCTATTTAAAGGAGAGAGTTTCTCATTTGTAAAGGGTCTTTGGCTCTGGGATCTGGATAATAGAAAACTATTCTTGTGGAAATTTTCTGGATCTCCTTTGCATCTCGTGTTCTTAGATGGTGATTGGAAAATCTATTGTTTCCTAGCATTTGGGTATTTTTTGTGAGATCTATATATTTTTGGGAAACATTGTATTGTCTACAAGAGGGCGACTTCAACTTGGGCGTTTTTGCAGGGGTCCCTCAACTTGTTTGGCTTGGATGTGTTTTGTATCAGGAGGTTTTCATTAGTATCAATGTGATCTATGATTTCATCTTGCTATTTTTCTGTAGCATTTGTTCTTTTCTCATGATGCAACAAATATGATATGGTTGACGTTTGTTGTGTAGGAGAGAGGGCACAGTGGCTTCCTTGGACAAATCGTTTTACATAGAAGCTCCTTCAAATCTTCTCAAGTTGATTGGGACGACATAGATCATCATCATCGAGGCATCTACAAGGTTATCCAGGTAAGATCTACATGTTAGTCTTTCTTTTTTTAGATTTCAATCCATTGACATCTTCATTTTCATGTTAAAACCCTAAATATTAAAAACCAAAAAATATTATAGATCAAACTGCTTGATCTCGGGGCAAACCATTTCTAGGTTTTGTAGATCGGGTCAAACCCTAAGTGGGTCTTCCTCAACGTTGGGCTAAAAGTGACTCCATTGGGCCCAAATCCCAAGGCACTTTTCTCTCAACCCTAGCGCTACCCTTCTTTTTTCCTCTTTCTCCTGTGATTTGACCTTTTCCTTGTGGCTCAGGTGCTTTGGCACTGTCATACCTTCTTTCGAGTCTACCCTGTGGTACTAGATAGCCCCAATCCTGTTTTTACCCTGACCCGGTTTAGGACTTATAGTGATGTCCTGGTAACTGACTAGGTACCTCAACCCTAGGTTGCATCAATTGACTCAAGGTCAAATACTTGGTAAGTAACCAAGCACCTCCATTCTCTCAGAGAATGGCCCTCAACCTTAGGCCGAGTCCCCCAGTCCTAGATTGGTTCATATTCCTGGTAACTATCCAGGTGCCTTCATTCAAAGGATGGCCACTTAGCTCTAGGCTGAGTTTCGCCAGTGCTGCATTGGTTCCTCTTCTTCGTAACTGACTAGGTGCCTCCATTCAAAGAATGGCTACTCAGCTCTAGGATGAGTTCCCCCAGTGCTTAGACTGGTTCATTTTCTTGGTAACTGACCAGGTGCCTCCATTCTCCAAGCGAATGGCTCTGATGCTGTTTTAGGAAAAGTCAACAAATAAAGCACAACCCTCTCATTCCAAACTAGTTAGAGTTGGATGAAGGTGCTTGCTAGTTGTAATTGGTACAATATTTTGTGATTTTGCTATAATAAAAACGAAGCTTTGGAGGCTAGTTGTGTTGTGCTTTCGTTTGTGGACCACCATTGTTGTGCTTTCATGAGGTAACTTGTTTCTTTTTGCAATTCTTGTTTACGCTTGTTATAGATCTTGCCTCATCATGATTTCTACGAATCAGAAGGAGTAGGATTTTAAGTAAGTTTACTTTCATTTCTATTTATTCATGTATGATTAGAGATCAAAGATTTGCATGACAATCAAGCTTATTTCCATGCTATTTTAGTCTCTCTTTATATGTGTTTTCAAGATCTCATGGGTGCGCAAGTTTGTAATTAAGTTTCAGGTTATCTAGCTTGGAAGAGGTGTGGATCTAGTTTGACTCCTCTCCACCTCCAACAATCTTCAAGAACATAGTTCCTTAGCATCCCACTTCAAGCTTCCGGGTGGATCTTACCAGCAACAAGCTTTTCTTCATCTCTTTCTCCTTTAAAATCAAACTTCTTCTTTGGTTTCGGTTGCTTTGTAAATGCTTAAGTAATTTAGTTTCTTTCTAAAAGATTATTCAAAGGCTGATTTATTTTTGTACTTTTTTAGATCCTAATCTTAAAGCTTTATTTTAAGCAGACCTAGGTTGATTAAGTACTTAGGTTTATTGTTTATCATTTAAGTACTTAAATTTTTATATTTTAACATCTTATTTGGCACATTTGGTGTAGGACAAGTGGCTGGCTTTTGTCTTTTGTTGATAGAATAAGGGGAAGTGTTGCCGAAAAGTCGAAGATCTAGGCCATCAAAGGCCTCCCAAAACAACCTTCTTCTTTCCGTCTTCATTCCTAAAACCTGTCAGCCTTTGGATCCAGATTTGTAAGGGCCAAAGGAAGCGACCATTTTCACTTGTAATATAATAAAAATAAGAAAAACAAGTGGGCTTTCCAAGTGCCCGGACCCCATCCTCGCAGGGGGATTCGTGTCATCCCTTTGATGGTTTGCTTTATGTTCTTTCTGTATCATTATTGCTTTAGAATAGTTCTGCTTTAGTTAGATTGATTTTTCTTTACCCTTTTGTAAAAGTAATCGAATACTAACCCAACCTTGCTTTCTCAATTATGGTTTGTTGCCGCCTAATTCCACCTCGGGTCACGTGGCAGAAATATTCAAGCCACTAGGTGCGACCTTGGGGGCAAGCCAGACTCAAGTGCTGTCATGTGATCTTGACTCCTTCGTTTAGGCTCTCTCCTAGCAAAGCCAAGGAAGGTGGTCCCTAGTAAAATAAACTATGGTGTTTAATCTATAAAATAAAACAATAAGTCTAGGAGATGAATCAATAAATACTGAAACTGAGATGATCTGCAAATGGTTTAAATAACTAGCATTAAAATATCGTTCCAAACAACACATTGATTAACTTAAGCATCAAACCTAAAATAAAATGCCAAATAGACCAGTGCTATTGGAGTGCTTGTAAGGGGGTTGCTAGTGAAGTCACGAGAAGTATTGCAGTTGTCTTGGTTGGTCAGTTTTAAAATTATTAAATAAGTAGTTAGGGAGTGGGTAAATTGTCGGTAAATTTTATTAAAAATGTGGTAATGATCTTATTATTATGAGGGAAATGGTACTCCAGATATACCTAGGGATACGAGAAATATGTCCGGATTTACCAAGGAGTGGCTCTCACAATGACATGTGGGCTAGATGGAGTCGTGGGGTTGTGTTCAACACTACACCAAACGAGGGTGTAGCCTAACGGTGCCCCATGGTCACTTTCTAGTGGTTCTTGCTTCACTTGTAGAATTTCCCCACAACTTGGTAAAATCGAATGAAGTGCCAGATTTTCACTTGTAGGGATTAAGTGAAGTGTTCCACTAATTACTCGTCACTTCAATCCCTTTCTGATTGTCCCACCTGTTGTCCGCCGAATGCATACCATCAGCAGAAATCTTTTGGGCTGTTGTTTCCCTAAGCGGGAAAGGTGTGGCCTTAGGGGCAAGAAAAGAGCCAGGTGCTGTCACCTGATCCTAGCTCCTCCGTTTAGGCTAACTCCTAACGAAGCCAAGGGGGGTAGATGTTAAAAAGTTTGTCTAAGGCTCTTAAAAAGTTTTTTAATGACTCTTAGATGGAAGATGAGAATTAGTGTTGTTTAGGAGTTTTAATGTACACACAAATCCACTACGCAATCCACGTTGCTATTTGCAAAACGCAATATGAATAATTAAAGCATCCACGCATGAAATAACTTAAACAAATGGACAAATGGTCCAAACAAGATGATGCAAGAATAAACAAACCAATTCCTAAAATGGAGTCAGGATGCTGAAAATGTAAGTCTCTAATGTTTGTGAGATCATTTTGCAAATGTACTTAGTCAAATTTTAGTGCACATTTTATGAATGATCTTGTTGATTAGGCGAGGAGAATTACCGAAAATATTCTAAGTGGCCTCGTTCGAAGACATGTTGGACCCTCCGGTTTGCAGTGAGGCGTTCGATAACTTTCCAACCATTGCAAACAAGGAAAGCTACCTAACGTCCACAGTAAAGATTTCCCCACTTAGAATATTGCGCTCAATGCGAGGTGGTAAATTTTATTAAGTGTGAAATTGGAATTAAATCTGTGAATTAAATAGCTACAATGCTTCTGGGTATCCCGAACTGGTAGAGCATACACACTGTAAAATGGTAAATTCCAATTTTAGGGGACGATGAGTTGCAAATTTGATTAACAAACCAGGCTCTCCGACAGAGAGTGCTCTTGATCCACTTTATGGTGAGATTCAAGAGTCTTATCTGATATATGATGTGAATTCAATGCAAGTGCTCTCCAATAGAGAGTGCTCTTGACTTGTCTTATGACAGGTTCAAGAATCTTTGGGTTCTTTTTAAGATAATTAATCAAAGAGCAAGAAACACGATGAAGTAAATGGCATGCATATAATGAAATTGAATCTAGCAGTTAGTAGGAAATAAACTAAGTCTAAAAGAAAGCTAGACTAAGCAAAGAAAAGACAAGACACCCTTCCCCCAAATAGGGGAAGTAGAAAAGTGTGGGGGCTTAACCCCACTAGTCCATTTTTTATTAATAATTACAACAAGAGGGATTTTAACCCTTGTAGAGAAAGCAAGAAAGAAAAGTAAATAGATAAGCCTTAAAGGCTTTTACGAGGATGCAAGCTATGCTTGATGTTTTTCTTCTTGGGTTTTGCAATTTCTATAATTTTCGAGTCCTTCCTGGTTCGCTTTCCCTCTTCGATATCTGCACAAAACAAACGAGCACTCAAGCACCCATTATTTGTTAGAGAAAAAGAAACTAATCTAAGTGCCAAAACAACTCTTTTTTAATGCAAAATTTTAGTTTTTTTTGAAGCAAAACTAGACGAAAATTATAATGCAAAAAAGAGGGAAAAGAGGCTTGGAATAAAGAAGAAATGGGGCAGCCAATAAGAAGTGAAAGATGGCTGCAAAAATTAAAAAAGGGGCAGCCGAGTATGAATAAAGATGGCTGCAAACAAAGAGAGAAAAAAGGCTCGAAAAAAGACAAAAAATGGTTGAAAAAGTGCCCAAAAGAGATGAAAATGGGCGTGAAAGAGGGCAGCCAACTAAGAGAAAATTTGGCTTCAAAAGTTTGGCAAATAGGACAGCCAAACAGAGGGAAGTATGGCTGCAAACAAAAGGAGAAAGAGGGCAGCGAGGAGTGGAGAAAAAGAGAGCAAAAAAGCAAGGAAAAACATGGTGAAAATAGATAAACAAAGAGGGAAAAGGAGGAGCAAAAAGGCAAAAGAGTGAGGGCAAAACAAACAAGCTGAAAATCGAAAAAAAAGATGGATAAATAGGACAAAGAGAGAGGAAGAAGAAGGATGTGTGGATCATATAACCAAGGAAAATATTTTTTAAAATTTGATTAAGAGAGGTAAGAAAGGGCCCCTTTTTAGTTGTATGTTTTGAAGCTGGATTAAGCACTCTGAAGAACCTGCATGGTGAAAGTATGAAGTTAAGAACTCTTGATGAGAAACCGATTGAACTTCAACCCCTCCTCCCCTAGTGATTCCTGAAACCAAAACAACTCAATACAAGTAAAAATGATCAAATGCTAGGATGTAATAATCAAAATAAATATTGAAAGGCACTGGTATAATTGCCCTCTTCAAACATATAGTGAAAATTGCATAGCGAATCAAATTAAGACATTAAATGACTACCCTACCGTGCTAGTTCATAGCTCTCATGAGCTAACATTGATGAAATATTTACTAAAATAAAGAGAAGGGTAAGAACATTATCACCTCACAAGATTAAAACCACATACAAAAAGCCCACACATAGACCTCCAAAGTCACTTTATTCCATTATCAAATAACGGTTACAATCTTGGTAGAGTTCTCTTGCAAATTCTCCATATGCAAATGGGAAGAAGAGACTCATATTTATACAAAAACAAAAAGAAAAATAGGGCTTTAAACGCTAAATCCGGACTAATAGTAACACCGGAGTGAAACTCTTGATTCATTGAGCTCGGCACTGATGAATTGAGTTAAACTGCAAGATCTGGAAGGTAGGAGTGGGGAGGTGGAATCCACCTAGGCAAGGCGCCCCCACTCCCCTCATTGGGATCTCTTCCCAACCAATAGCACCCTCCCACATGGAAAAATGTCACCCTAAGGAGAGGAGGCACAATCATGAAGAGGAATTCGCTGACAATCAATTGGGTGCTGAATTGAAGCTGAGGATAGGTGCAGATTGAGTTGCATTGATGAGGGGGGGTTGAGGTGGCTCAATCTCCTTGGTTTCGTCACGAGACCAGTAGATAATCAACACTCTAACCCAAATCAAGTTTTAACTGAAGGAGGGCGAATTTCTGATTGAGAGTTCAACTGCTGCACTCCGATACTTGATTTGAAACTGACTGATGCTGATTGGAACCATCTTTAATGCTCTGTGCCGAGCTAATTAGCTTTTTATTTTTTTCAATTTGGCATTTTTTGGAGATATTTTGATTTTCTCCAATTTATAATTTTTTATTATTTTAATTATTATTTCTCATTTTTTGGGTTTTTTGAGAAAATATTAATTCCAAGGCCAAATATTAGTCCGAAACTTAGGATAAGTGTGTCTAGGGGTTAAATGAGTGTTTTGGCTTAAAAAATAAGTGTTTATTTGCCAAAAACACCCCACAGACCACTTAATTATTAAAAATTGAAAATTTTCAATTAAACCATGGTCAAAATGGCTTAATTAATTGAAAATTTTAATTAATTCTCTATAGTCAAAAATAAAAAATTAAAAAAAGTATAGTGCCGTCGATAATTTTTTTTTGACAAAATTTTAAAACATCCCTGGGCTTAGGAAATGACCATAGAACATACCAATGGTGTCTAATAGGTTCATATTTACTAGTTGGACTCTAATAACCCCCCTAAGGCCCAAATTTCAAAATCGGGCATTCCAGTTTTGGAGGAAGCAGGAGAAAAACTCATCGATTATACTCGGCTATAGGTAAAGCATAATCGACAAAGGAAAAAACTCCCTGGAATACCTTAGTTGAAATCTACGTCTTAGGGGACCGAGCCACTCAAAACCCCTACTAGCACACTTTATTACAAAAATCCCATGGGGAATGGTCATTTCAACATAAAAATAAAAATGACTAGCCAAAATTGACTAGGCAAAACATTTTGAACCTCTGCTGCACTGAATATGAACATTGACCATGTTCATCAAATGGCGGCTCAACAGGAGGTTCAACTATGGTACAAAATAGTTGGTAACATCTGGCTCCAACTGTGGTACAAACACTCGTTTGATCACTCAAAAAGAGTGTTTGAAAACCCTAGAATATCTGCTTCCTGCATGGAAACAAAAGTGTGTAAGGCCACATGTTCATGATAAAATGCCAAGAATATACCAACATAAAAATAATTTTGCATTTTTTCTAACATAAGATATAAATCATAAAGTACAAAGCATAATATACATGAAATATAATACAAATTAATCTACAAGTATATATGGTACAAAGATTTAAAAGTACATAAAGATACAACAAGAGAGGGTTTGACAAAAGCCCTAAAATGACCCCATGGTCATTTTATAGGTTGCTGCCATAGAATCGCTTCAGTTGCTGTCCATTCATAGGTAAGGGCAACCTTTCTCCTTCCATAGTGTTGAGTATGGAAGAGTTTGTTCCGACAAGGTCACATATAATAAAGGGGCCTCTCCAAAGGCTGTCAAACTTTCTATGCTTGCCCGACTTCTCTCTCCTTTTGTCCCACAAAAGGACTGTGTCCCCAACTTTGAAAGGTCTCGGCTTTGCTGACTTGTCAAAGGTACCCTTTATACTCTCTTGATGCCTTAAAGCTTGATCTAAGGCTGCCCTTCTGCTCTCGTCCAACTCAATAATCTGATTGATCCTCTGTTCCATCTCTTCCCCTTCGGTGCCATAGTCACTGATCATTCTGAAGACAGGAATCTGCATGCTGACTGGCAAGGTGGCTGTGAGACCATATACAAGCTCGTAAGGAGACTTTCCAGTGGAATTCTTCTTTGTGATTCTGTCGGCCCAAAGAGCATATTTGATCTTGCTATCCCATGCCTGCTTGTTATTGCCCACAATTTTCTTAAGGATGCTCATTAAGTTTTTGTTCGTGGACTTAGCAAGTCCATTTCCCTGTGGGTAATAATCAGATGAATGGGATAGGGTAATGCTGTACTTAAGACAAAAAGATGTCATCTCGATGGAGCTGAAGGCTTTGGCATTATCAGTTGTTATCTTAAGAGGGATTCCACATTTGGTGATTATCTTGTCCTCTATGAAGTCCATAACAACCTTTTTAGTGGCTGCCTTGGTGGGTATGGCCTCTACCCACTTGGTGAAGTAGTCTGTAGCAGTGATAATCCAACAAAACCCATTGCTAGAATTGTCTTTGAATTTTCCTATGAAATCCAACCTCCATTGTTGAAAAGGAGCAAGGACTACTACAGGTGTGAGGGGAAGGGCAACCAATTTTTGCTTCCCCGTGAAGAGTTGACACTCTTGACAACACTTAACATGTTTATGCACATTTACAAAGATGGTTGGACAATAGTAACCAGCTCGAAGGATTTTGTGGGAAGTTGTATTTGCTACAAAGTGGCCTCCACAAAACCCTGAGTGAAACTCAGTTAAGATCTTTCTGGAATCTTGCTCATTTATGCATCTAAGTATGATTCCATCAGGGTTCCTCCAACCCAAACCTTCCTGAGTAAGGCAATACCTAGCAGTTTTCAATCTTAATGCTCGGCGTTTGTGACCTTTGAGGTGATCCGGGCAGGTGAGACGGAGAAGGAAATATATGATGTCTGAATACCAATGGTTGTCAAGATCTTGTAATGCAGGAGTCATGGTTGGCTCGGCTCTGGTGTTCTCACAAATGTTGTCTATTGCTTTTTCATTAGTTTGAGTCAACATCTTAGCCAAGCTTTGGCCTTTGACTAACTTAGTTGGTTTAATCTCTAAGTCATACTCCTGAATTTTAGATACCCATGTTCCGCTTATTCCTAAGCAATCTTGTTGAGACAAGATGTCTTTTACTGCAGCATGGGGGACATACCCTATGACCTTTGAATAGCCAATGTAAGTCCTAAAATGTTTTAGAGATTTGACCAAGGTATAGGATTTCTTTTCCATTATAGTACACTTCAATTTTGAATTCTGTAAATCTCTACTCATGAAAGCAATAGGCTGCTCGAACCCTTCGAAGTTCTTCTGGAGCAAAACACCGGCAATTGTATCCTCTGAGGCAAAGGAAAAAACCATAAAGTCTTTAGAATAATCTGGGCTGACTAAAACAGGAGACCTGGTGATAACATCTTTTATGGTGGCGAAAGCCTCCTTCCCCTCATTAGTCCATACAAACTTAGCATTTTTCTTAAGTAGTGCTTGCATGGGTTTCATGAGTTCGACCAAATTTGGAATGAACCTCCTGATAAAGTTGATGTGTCCGTTAAAAGATTGGAGGGCCTTCACATTCTTGGGAAGAGGTATTTTCTGTATGGCTTCTATTTTTTCAGGGTCAATCTTGACACCATCCTTGGAGATAATGTGTCCAAGGAGCTTCCCTTCATCGATGCCAAGGACACACTTGGCCAGATTTAAGGAAATACCGTACTTCCTACGTCGTTCAAAAACATGCTTAAGGTGACTGACATGGCTGGATCTTTCTTTTGAAAAAAAGTTAAGTCATCTTGGTAAATTTCTATGATTTTACCAATTAACTCTGTGAAGGCATAGTCCATGGCCCTTTGGAAAGTAGCCCCGACATTAAGAAGACCAAAAGGCATCCTCAAGTACTCAAAAGTACCCCAAGCGGTTATGACTGTGGTTTTGTGTCTGTCTTCTTCCTGGATAACAACCTGGTTGTATCCTGAAAATCCATCAAGCATGGACATCATACTAGATCTAGTGACTCGTTGGAGGAGGGTCTCCATGTTGGGAAGAGGATAGTTGTCTTTCTGACAAGCAATGTTTAGGTTTTTGAAGTCTATGCATATCCTCAAACTCCCATTCTTCTTTCTAACGACAACTAAGTTGGAACACCACATCGAATGTTTGGTAGGAGCTATGATTCTTGCTGTTAACATTTTCTCTAACTCCTTCTTTACAATGGGGGCCAACTTAGGATTTATTTGCCTAAGTTTTTGACGGAAAGGTTTGGCCTTTT
Source organism: Pseudotsuga menziesii (assembly GCA_001517045.1). NCBI lineage: Eukaryota > Viridiplantae > Streptophyta > Pinopsida > Pinales > Pinaceae > Pseudotsuga > Pseudotsuga menziesii. Next base: position 232,868 of record LPNX010807136.1, read on the forward strand.
GACATTCAGGCTTGAGAGGGATGATGGTATGCTGGAAGACATCCTCCCGATATGCTTTTAATTCATCATAAGTAAAAGCAAACACATCCCTATATTGTTTTACAAGATTGATTAAGTCATTCGTTTCCTCTTTTGAGGTTCCTTTTCCTATTTTTACCATTTTAAGTTCGTTTTCTGACCCAATGTTTACTTCAGTGTAGTCTCCCGGTTTCATCTGGTCAATGTTGTTTTTCCTCCTATCTTGTCTATCAATGATCTTTTCTAAGGCTATGAAGCCATGTGGCACAGGATTGTCGAACTGGTTTCCTTCTTCTTGATACTCTTTACCCTGCTCCTGTTCATTTGCCTTGAAATTCGAGAACTCATCTATACTGTTAATAAGCTTTAAGATTTGTTCATCATCCTTAAAGACTTGCCAATGTTCAACATTATCAGGTACAGATGGTTTAAAGTTTATCTCGAGTGGACAACCACCTCCTAACATTTCTTCCGATAGTTGAAGTGTTGATGCTAAAACTGCTAACTTGTCGACTGCACTATTCTGATCTCTAGGGATTGCTTCTATGTTTAAGGCATCAAAGAATTCCATGGTGTCCCAAATTGCATTTCTATACTTCTTTAGTCTTTGACACTTACATGCAAATTGGCGGCCCTTGATTTGTTGGACAACTAAATCTGAGTCACCCTTGATGCTTAGCAATTTTATACCCATGTCATTGGCTATTTCAATACCCAGTAGAAGTGCTTCATATTCTGCTACGTTGTTGGTAGCCTCAAACTGTAACCTGAAAGCAAAGATGAAAGTCTTACCCTTAGGTGAAGTTATTATAACCCCAACCCCTTTTCCATCTCTAGAGTATGCGCCGTCAATATTAATCCTCCACAACTCATCAACTTTTTCATCCTTAATCTTTTCTTGAATAGGGGCCAAAAAGGTGGAGTTAATCTGATAGATTCCATGCTCATCAGAGTTATACACACATTGGTTTAATGGTTTTTGAGGATTTTCAACATGGTACCTCTTCTCTTTCTTGGAATACAATTTAACAAGTGAAAAATCGGGTGCTGGCACAGTGGCATAGGTCCAATCCATTTGGATTGATCCTCCTAAAGTGGCACCCCACTTCCTAGAGAGCAACATCCCCCACTTATTCGGTACATCGATAACAAGGATGTCTGGATACTTAGCCAACCTAACTAAATGATTTTCATTCATTCCTTCAACCTCAAGCGGTCTAGAATCCATGGCACATACAATCTGGTACGGTCTTGTAGTTTTTAAGTTAAGCTGCTGCATGATCTTTTTATTCATGATGCTGGAACTAGATCCTTAATCTAACATACAATTATGTAGAAAAAAATCACCTATCATCAATGATACATAGTAAGGGGGATGATCTTCTTTTCTTGGGTCCCTGATATGTAGAACTATAATAGAATCGACAAAAACATTGTTTGAGGTTCGTTCCATGGTGTCAGAGAAAGTGATCTTCTTAGTGGTGGAAGGTTTTGGAGGGTTTGAGAGAGGCTCTAAAGGTGTTGAAGGACTCGATTCCGTTAGGGAATCTAAGATTTTCAGAAGTTTTTCTTTCTGTCCAAGTATTTTACATAATTCTAAAACATGCACTGAAATTTTAGCATTAACCAACCAATTGCCAAAATCAAAGCCTAAATCAGTTGACTTATTAGCATCATTTGGAATTGTTACCTTAGGAGTATTCTGTGTGGAAGGTCTTTCATTTGCTTTCCTCTAGTAGGTAACACCCTTGAACTTTGGATGTTGTTAACATGTTCTTTTGAAGGTTTTTCATCGAAACACTTAGTCAGATTATCAATTTTTTGACTATGTTGTTTCACCTCTCTCCAACTTTCTCTGGAAATATTATGCATATCACCAACATTGTTTATATACTTGTTATCACCAACCTTGTAGTTTCCAAGATGGACGGTAGAGGAACAAGCAACTCAGGAGGTGGAACCAAGATTGCCTCGACTCCTAAATGGATGGTTGTCACGCCAATCGAGGAAGTCTTCACTTTATGTTATCTCTTCCCAAGACAACAAAGGGGGAGACTCGGATCTACTCCTGACAGGAGAGATCAAACCTAGACACCAGATCAGATCAAGTAGACTTGAGGTATCTATGGGGTAAGGTAATGGAAACCCTAGATCTATGGATGATGTCACTAGGTGAACCAAGGCTTTGGATTAAGGTTTAGGAAGTGTGAGGCTTGATCCAAAGTGGGACACAAGTAACCTATGAAATAAATACTAGATCTGGGGTTAAGGTACCAGCAATAGGTGAATATATTTGCTGCCTTGGAAAATGTAACCAATGCAGGGAGGGCAAGGACATGATTGGGGCTATCTAGTACCCACGGATAGACTCGATGAAATATATGACAATGTCAAGGTACCCAAGTCACCAAGGAAAAGTCAGATCACATGAAAAGGAGGCCAAAGAGGGGGTAGCGATAGGCTTGGAGACCAGTTCCTGTCAGATCTAGGGCAATGGAGTCACTATCTGCCTAGCGTTGAGGGAAACCCACCTAGGAAATACCCCGATCTACAGACCCAGAAAGGTATTTGGCCAGAAAAGCCAGATCTCAAGAAAAACCAGCAGCAAGATGGATAGCGCTAGGGTTTGGGATGTCAATTTCTCAGTTCTAGGGCAACTTGGACACTTCCAACTCGGCGTTGAAGGAGAAATGGTAAGAGGATGACCTGATCTACAAACCCAAGTTGGAATTTTGCCGAAAAAATCAGATCTCGAAAAAAGTCAAAGAAATGGTGAAGAGTGCTAGGGTTTGGGATGAAAGTTTCTCAGATCCAGGGCAAACCAGGCACTTTAGCTCAGCGTTGAGGATGATTTGGTGAAGGGATGACCCCATCTACAAGACCCAGCAGCGGTTTGTCCAAAGATCAAGCGGTCTATTTTTAGTGTTTTTTTGGTTTTTATTATTATGGAATTTTTAGTAAAATGAAGAAAAGCAGATGTCAATGGATTGAGATCTGGAAGAAAGGGACTAACCTATAGATCTTACCTAGAAAACCTTGTAGATGCCTTGATGATGATGATCCTTGCTATCTTGATCAATTTGAGAAGCTTTGAGCAAGTTCTGTGTTTAACGTTTTGCCCCAAGGAGTCAATGCGCCCTCTCTCTTGCACAACAAACGTCAACCATATCAGGTTTGTTGCCACATGAGAAAAAAGATAAATGCTACAGAAAAATAGCAAGAAGAAATCATAGATCGCAATGACACTAATGAAAACCCCTTGATAAAAAACAAAGACAATCCAAGCGAGTTAAGGTCCCCCTGCAAAAACGCCCAAGCTGAAGTCGCCCTCCTGTAGACAAGACAGGTTCCCAAAAAAATATAGATCTTGCAACAATTTCCCGAAGGCTAGGAAGCAAAAGACTTTCCAATCACCATCTAAGAACACCAGATGCAAAGGAGATCCAAGAAATTTCCACAAGAAAAGTTTTTCTATTATCCAGATCCAAGAGCCAAAGTCCCCTTCCAAATGCGAAGCTCTCTCCTTTAAATAGGAATGAGAGAACCAAATCCTAACCACGTTTTAAATGAGTGGCTAAGATTAAAAGATACAAATTTCTAATCAATGGTTGAGATGAGCTCAACATACAATACCTAGAGCAACGTAACAATATAATATGAAAGTGGACTAAATCACCCTAGGAGAGGGGATCCCACTCAACAAGAAATAAATGAAGCACATGGTGGGTCCATGGAGTGTTAACTAACTCCCTCTGGGTGTCCCCATGGCACAATAAAATAATATAATTTTTTAAATTTATGAATTTGTGCCTCCTTGAGGAAATCGTGAGCCTCCCAAAAGCTCCATAAAATAATATAAAATGACCAAAAAATAGGTGTGGGCCCAATCAGGTGCTGCAATTGCTGGAGAAGGTGTGGAGGACATCACTCTTATCATCATGACTCATCCTATGCCATTTCCTTGCCTCAGTAGCCCAAATCGATTTCTTCAGTAGCCATTTAATCATTTTTTAATCTGCCTCGGGAAACGTGAACCTGCCAAAACAACCTCCTAGAGTAACAACGTTATCTAACTGAGCCCACCAGGATTTCTGGTAGGGGGGTATTATGGTACAATCAAGTGGATGCACCCCCTATGCCCCATACAATGCCCTAGGAGATCCAATAAAAACATCTCCTTGCTCAGACACATCATCCAGTGAAGCAAAACTGCATCAGAAGGGTAAAATGAGCCTGATCATCTCTGCAAGTGCCCGGCACTGAAAACAATGTCTCATTAGACTCAGAGAGTCCAAATCCATCTAGGGTATATATTCATACCCCTTCTAGGTCTTTGCCTGATCATCAACAATATCCAATAGACAAAATAATAACCTATAAATGATTAGATAACCAATATAACTTAGGCTGGTATCCATATGCTACAAGTGTTCAAAGGCTAATACATGCTCTACAAATCATTTTAGTAACAATCATAACAAGTAACAGTCACCTCACTGGCGGTACATCAACCAAATTCATATGTATAGGGTTTCATTTATTAATCACAACTCAGATCAGACTTTCAAGACTATACTCACTTCAAAGTTGTAGTCAATTTGCTAGTGAAGGGTGAAGGCTAAGATTTACAAGGTTAGGATAAAAGATGACCACCAACTCAACATTGTGACACTTTGGACATGGAAAGGGAATACTCATTATAACCATATGCCGGACAAACAACAACATAGGGGGGATGGCAGTGCCTCACAAATGGGTGAACTACGTTAGAGGTGCTTACTCACCTTGACAAATGCTCACAATCCAATTCAATACAAGTAAGGCCAACAATCTTTAGATAGAAATTTTAGGAACCATTGCTTTTTGGGCCTTTGATTTTCCACATCCTTTGCCTTTGATTTTCCACATCCTTTGTCTTACGCATTTTTTATGCGGACTTTTATTATTTTAGGCTTTACATTCATGTATGTTGAAAAACATTACTTTCCATTAATGTTTAAGATATTTCAGTAGAATATTTTTCAGAGCCAATTTCATTAGGCTAGTCTTTCATTCATGTATGTTGAAAAACACGACTTTTCATGAATGGGCTTTTTTGCAAGATATACATTTAATTTCCAGATACATTGTATTGATGGAAGCGCTACTTGTTTCAGATAAGCAAACACATCCTAGGCAACTCAGAGCCGAGACACAAATAAACAGGGAGGTTTGTCCAACAAAGGCTCTAGCGGAGAAAGGTCCTCCATGCCACAAGTCAAGTAGTAAGTCGGGTTAAAACACAACTGGAAGGTAATGGATGGGTGGAGACAATAAATAATGAAACCAACACTAGCAAGCCAAAGTATGGTGGGAATGACTACCTCTATTCTCCCTAAGGAGGGTAAAACCAATGAGTATGGATCAAGAACTTCCAAGTCCGAGTAGGGACATCAATACATAATATAGATACATCAAAGTCCACATATTTATATGACCGCCAGATCATGACACTTAATGCTAATACATGTCACAAAAATGAGTATAAGAGCAATGATAACCATAAAACAATATAATAAAAGCTGAGTCATAACGATGCAAATATATCCATCTGAACCATCATTTGTTCAATGAGAAATACTGATACAAATATGGGCATCACTAACTGCTCTATAAATGACTAAATGACTACATCAGTCCTCAAATCTGAGTGTCCTGAGACTCGGTCCTGACATGGGAGAGTACTATAGTTCACTAATAACATAATGATCCATCAAAACTGCTCATCTCAGCATCTCATATGTAGGAGATCTGGCTGAAAAATGTACGGAATCTGAAAAATAGAATATGGTAGCCTGGCTACTATATATGTGATAACAATATGCAGGCTCGCTTGATGATGCTTTGGGACCACAACCTTTAGGAAAACCATGTTCTTGAACATAGCATGCATAATGGCAGGTAGATTCCTCATGAAAGTCTTAAAGTTATTCTAAATGGATGCCCTGCCAGCAAAATAACAGTGTCCTTAGAAACTACTGGAAATGGAAAAATAAAACTAGTTAGTGGCCAAGAGATGAGCACTCATCCATTGTATCGTGTAAGGCTCATGTACCCCCATAGGGTATCAGGGAGGAAAGCCTTAGAAGGTTGAGCCTTAGTCATTTTCTGGAAGCCCAGAAGGCTTTCCAGGGTACCTACTCTTGGAGGTTGGCAAGTTATCAATGAAAAATAAAGTTGATGGCTAGAGGATGAGCACTCATTCCTCGTATAATGTACGACTCATTTGCCCCCACAAGACAACAGGGAGAGATTGACCCAAGAAGGTCATGTCTTTGTCGTTATCTGGAGCCGAGAAGGCTTACCAGGGAACCTTGCTTTAGAGGTCAACTAGTGAAACAAATGCTGAGTAAATAAATTATTAAAAAGGTTGCTTAAATAGAGTCTAGTGGAGCCTTCTCATCATTCCACCCATTTGTGAGATACCGCCATGCCCTATTGTTCACCTAGTCCAACTGATGTGTTGTGCGGATCCCCTTGTCCTTTAGCCTAGGTGCTTACAGTGTTAAGTTATCAAGCCATCCCTTGGCCTCACCTATTGTTTATGATCCCTTCACCCTTGACTAGCAAAAGGGCTAAATCTATAAATGAGTATACATTAGAGGTTCTTGTTTTGAAGCAACTAATCATTTTGATTTGGATTATTAGATATGTATTGTGCTTATTCTTGCCAACAAAATCTAATCATACTTGAGTGTCGCTGCTATAGATAATTGAGCATGCATGTCCATTAGTACTTTGCATCTTTAGAGTTTAGCACTTGGGTCATCATTTGATCAGTGTTGACTTGGTCGACCTAGTGTTGGCCAAGCCATGAGTAGGATGCAGGATGAGTTATAGACCGATGGTTATGGATGATAATTATTTATGGTCTACATGTGTCCATTAGATATATTCATGCTTCAGGTGGCAATTTGCTATCATGGCTTGTATTATTATTATGATTATCAACATTTACAGGCTTTATTATTATTATTGTTCTGACATGGGATAGGGACTCTGATGTACATTTGTGATAGACTTATGGTGTATGAGTACTCATTCCTAGTTGATTTGGACATTCTGAGTCCATTGGTGTCGCTGGTTTTCAGTTTTAGGCAGGCACATGATAGATATAGGTCTTTTGGGCTTTTATAGCAGAACTGCCCTCGAGAAAATGAAAATAAAACACTTTGCAGTTACTGAGGAGATCACTTAATCGCTAGAGTGGATTTGTGGGGTGCATCCAATCGTTTGTACTATATACCTTGGGTTCCAGGCACATCTGTGAAGTTACGTTTTTGCGTAGACTCCTCTTGGGTGAGATATTAGTTATTTAATGTTCACAAGGAAACATTTTAATAATTAAAAATGGCTAATGAGGAAATCGATTTGGGTAATTGAGGCAAAGGATTGGCGTGGAATTGGTTTGAGGCATAGTGTTTGGGTCATATTCATCATCCGACAACAGCTTCACTTCACTCGAGGTCCACACATCCTTGATTTATGCATTTTGAGGCTATTTAATCTATTTTGAGGGAGATCCCCTATTATTTTTTATCACTCCTTTATATTATTTTCCACCACACATTGTTATTGTGCCATGGGGCCATGCTAGTGAAGGATAACATAACCTCCTAGCCCCAACATGTGCTACTTTGTGGTCATTAGTTAGATTTTATGTGGTGTGCCCCTCATCAAGCATTTCTAGTGATGTGCTCCCTTATATTTTCGAGTGGATCGCTATGAGATGTATCTGGCTAATCTTAGCCGTAGATTAGGATGGTTTTATCTTATGATCTTGACTCTTGATCTTTCAGATCTAGGTAGTATGTACTTGAGAGATCTATATATTGAGATGCTCTCACATTTGTAAAAGTACTTTTGGCTTTCAAACTCTTGGATTAATTTGCAGAAATTCTTGGAAGCTTTGTCGAATGTCTTGTATGGAGATTGGAAAATCTTGTTCTCTCTAGTATTCTTTCGGATCTATGCATTTCTAATATTTTTGCAGGTTGCCATCCATCTGGTGAAGGAAGCGTTTGGGTAGGGGTGCTATTGCGACTGAGCTCCATATCGTCCTCTCAAATCGCCATTGAGTAGGGAGTATCTTTATTGTGTCTTACGACCATCTTGTTGTTCTTTGATTCATCTTTCTTCATCATTTCATCCATTCTTCGGTAAATCGATGCTCATAGAAGATCTCTTTTGCAGGAGGAGGGAGCGCTTGACATCTGAGAGGAGGTAGCGATTTCACTTGAAGAGGCATAGAAAACGCTCGTAATTGATCGAAAAGGCAATATCATCGTCATACAAGGTTAGTAGCAAGTATTTCCAGATACGTCTGCATATATTTTACTTTTACGGGCTTTGATCTGATTGTCACAACCAAACTATCTTTTCTTCAAACCCTAGTTTCGTAGATTTGATAGATCTAGTGAGTTTCTGATGACGACCATCAAAACCCACTTGGAGATTAATGAATAAACCGTAGATCTCAAGTTTCACGAAAATCAGACTCCATTTGCCCTGGGATCTAGCACTAGTCACTCTAGGTGGGGGTGTCCTCTATGGGTGGGTGGTCTTTTCTTCAGATCTATTAGATGGGTATGCTTGGAACCGCCTCAAAATCATAGATCTAATCATCAAGCACCTTGATCTAGTCATCTCATGCCCCGATCTGCTCTTTTGGGTCCACTTTGTCCACCTATGCAAAAACCCTAGGTGGGTCCCTTTAGGGTTTCCTTTCATTTGGCTAGATCTCCCTAGATCTACTTCCTTAATTCACTTGTGGTACAATCTCATTTAAGTTGGGTTATTTACTATATTTACTAAGTCTCCCCAACTTGGCCCTAATCTCCATACCACTCTAATTCGATAGATCTAGTCCTATCCACTCATTATCTCACCTCCTTTATACATTGTCATATATAATAATCTAAATCAAAATGATTAGTTGCTTTAAACAAGAACCTTTAGTGTATACTCGTTTATAGATTTAGCCTTTTTGCTAGGAAAGGGTGAAGGGAACTAAAACCAGGCAAGGCCAAAGGGAAGACTTGATAACTCGACACTGTAAGCACCTGGGCTAAAGGACAAGGGGATCCACGCAACACATAAGTTGGACTAGGTGAACAATAGGGAATGGTAGTATATCACATATGTGTGGAATTATGAGAAGGTTCCATTAGACTTTAAACAAACAACTTTTTTATACTTTATTTGAACAACATTATTATACTAGTTAACCTCTAAAGGCAGGTGCCCTGGTAAGCTTTCTAGGCTTCCAGAAAATGACAAAGACATAACCTCCTGGGTCCAGTGTCTCCCAATTTCCTTGGTGGGGGAAAATGAGCCGTACATTATACAAAGAATGAGTGCTCATCCTCTAGCCATCAACTTTATTCCTTATTACTAACTTGCCAACCTCCAAACGTAGGTGCCGTGGAAAGTCTGATGGGCTTGTAGAAAATGACTAAGGCTCAGCCTTAAGGGGCTTGCCTCACCTTGATAGCCTGTGGGGATAAATGATACTTACACCAGACAATGGATGAGTGCTCATCTCTTGGCAATTGGCTAGTTTTATTTATTATTTGTAGTAGTGTCTAGAGACACTTTTATTTTGCTGGTAGGGCATCCATTTAGATTAATTTTAAGCTCTCATGCCTTAGTGTCTAAAAACACTTCTTTGGTAGGACTACTTGTGTTCAAGACCTAGAGGTAGACAGTCCCTATGATAAACATCACATAGACCGACACCGAGACACAATTTATACATGGATACCTATTCCAACATAGAGGTGAAGGTGGGTGAAATCCCAAATGTCACTAGTTAAGTTACATGTCAAGGTTAATCAATCAATAAGGGAAGGCAACAGATGGACGGAGACAGTGGAGATGGTGCCAAGACTAGCAAGCTATGTCCCTAAAGGGAAATGACCAAATCCATACTAGGAGTAGGGAAAATCCAATGAGTATACACAAAAATCTCTTGGTCAAAACAACTAGATCATTTATACTTTAGTTTGCAAGTAAAACCAAGATAAAGTATTTCCAACATATAATCAATATCAACTGAGTCTCACTGCTAAAATAGGTAATAGAGCAACATCAAAATCCATATGCACAAACCATAATAACACTTGGGTTATATACCTGCACTGGATCTGAAACCAATTTGAAGATCACTGGAACAACTGCTGCTGCTACATATCATGGGCACTATAACAATCTTTGCACTGGGTCATGAAAGAATGGCTAAATTGATCATCGAATCTGGGGTCATGAGGCTTAGCCATGGCATAGAACTGGTCAATTTGGATACTCTGGATCCATTGAAAGTGGGAGATCATCAAGTGGTGGATCATCATCTGCTAACCTCATAGTAATGGACTGGCTCAAAGATCTGCTCAGTACTGCTCAGAAACAAAAGTAGCCCAGGTACTATGTATGTGACAACAGACCCATTACAACACTTCCTTTTAAGGCACATATGCAGAAGAAATATCTTAAACCCTAACTCTTGAAAGTTAAGGGTAGACCTATCACACTTAGTTGCAATGATGGTTAATTTCAAAGACCATTTCTTTCCCCAAGTTCGTATTCACTTTATTCTACTTCACTTGCTTTAGGAATCTACCCTATGCAACTTAACTTAGGGATTTCACTTGTAATAAGGACTTAAAAAGGGTCACACCAATCTTAGACTAAGATGAGTAAAGGTTAAATAAGTCATCGAATTATTAGAAAGGTGTCATGGTAAGTTAATTTAATGTGTTAGTTCCATATTTGAAAACATTTCCTAAGTTATATGTTGGTTTAACCCCTTAGCACTAGAACATTATATCATATGCACATGTTATGACCCTTGATGTGGTATATCTTGATGATCACTAGGTGTTCTAAGTGGAGCATTACACTTGGCACATACACTGGGACGTTTCCTAGTTCTTGGATGGGGCCGCCCCCTTGCTACATGATGGAGACCCACTTCCTTTGCACATGGGAAAGGTTTGATACACATTTGGACCATGTTCTATCATGTTTTGACCATCCTCCTTCATGTTGGATCATCTGTTCATCACTCTTGGATCATTGGACCTGCTTTCCTAAAGGGCTGCACCACACATGTGAGCATTTGATGGGGATTGTTAGAGTTTCTAGAGGAATGTTAGAGGCATTTGACCTATCTTTGGTCCATCCCTCCACATGGCACTCTTTTCTTGTCGATCGGTCCCCCTTTTGAGGCTTGGACCATTCATTGTTTGACCTCAGACCTTGGATGTCACCTTGGATTGTGCACTTGAACTATATGTGTGAGAGTTTCTATGGGAGCACTCTAGTTTGTTGGCACATTTTGTGGACGTTGGTGTTTTGTTGGACCTTTTTGAGGAGAGCTCTCCATCAAATGACTTAGAACGCTACAAATGACTTAGTCACGTAAACAAGAAATATGTTGGGCTTGTTTTAACACAAAAATGTTTCAATTAGTAGTTGAAACTTGAATTAGTCTAGCAATAACAAAGCTTTGGCATACATTAAGTGGTTCATCTAAAATTTTTATTATTTGGAAGTGCCCCAGGTACTAATGATACTTTCGGTTACAACTTACCATTATATTTCCTCGGTGTTACACAGTGACTTGCCCACCAAGGTTGGGGGCTCGCCCCTTTCCCTCCCCATGCCATAGGGGCTTGGGGGCTCCTGCCGAAACGTGTCCCTTCGTCCCGAAAAATCTGAAACTCGTTGAAATGCATGGGGAAGTGCGCTCCTCTCTTCTGAAGCTCGCTCTGGTGATGGGGGGTGCCTAGATGCCCCCCCACGATTTCGACATTTTTCTTTAAAAAAAAAGAAAACATTAAAACTAATCTAATTGACCCTACTGTTTACCTTTTATCATTTTGTTGAGCTCCCAAGAGTTAAGAAGAGCTCGCCACCTGATGTTAAAGACTGAAAAGAGCTGCTGCTGTGAGTTGAGAAGACCCCACGAGCTGCTGAAGACTGAAGCAGTGAAGACCTGCCGTGTTGCTGTGAGTTGCCACTGTCCAGGATGAGAAGCGTGGACTCATGGAGGAGCGCTGTGTTGGAGCCTGGACGGCAGCTGTGGACTTGTGGAGGAGTATCTGCCCATTGGAGGAGAGCAGTCAGCAGCCCGTGCTGTTTGTTGAAGTGCCCATTTGGAGGAGAGCCGGTTGGTTGACTGCTGAGTCTACTCCACAGTTGCCAATGCTACTCAGTGCTGACCAGGGAGACTGGAGATTGCCAGCGCTGTTAAGGTAGGGCCTGCTGTTTTTAAATTTACATTTTTTATGTTTCTTAACAGTTAAACTCAGAACTATTGATGTTAACAGTTAATTATTGATGTTAACAGTTAAATTTCTTAACAGTTAACTATTGATGTTTCGGTCTCTATTTCAAACTTAGTATTTATTATTTTTAGTATTTTACTATTTTAGCATGCAATCTCATTGATTCAATTTTTCAATTAGAATGACTAAAATATGAATATCAAGATTCAAATGACAAATTTGAAACGATCATGATGAATTGTCACATTGTATAATATGTTTGTATTATTATTTTCATAATTTGCTATATTCTGATTTAGATTGCACAATGTTGAATTGTATTATTAATTTGTTAGATTCTTATTTACATTGTTGAGATTTATAATTTTTATTTATTTTATATTTTTTATGACCTTGATGACCCCCTGCCCCCCAAATTTTAGGAAAATTTGGGGGTGGTCTCCACACGTCCCCAACGTGTGGTTCCCTGCTCCCGCGTACCAGAAACTTGGGGAAACATTGTATTTCCTTCTCTTCAATAATACAATATGCTTATTCATATTGCACAAACAATCTTAAAAGCATGTATAGTGCTTCCTTTATTGTGTTTTTATGAATATATGCCTGCTTTGCAATGTTAATGTGATTTTTAACTGAAAAAAGTTGTGTTCCAATTTTTCTTGGCCACATTTTTATGGAGTTCAGGTTGAATGCTCCAATCCATCTGCATTACCAGAGGCTGGAAAGAGACAGTCAATTGAGGAACCATATGTCAAGGTTGTTGCCTCTTAGATATATGGAGTTGTGTTCATTATCTGTATACTTTGGATTTTGAATGTTTTCATTTTCATCTTTACCAATATTTTCGTTCGTATAATCTGAATGTTAATGCCCATTTTATGCAAAGTTTGCTGATACATGCCATATGGTTGCTATTTTTTAGCTTGAATTGTTCACTCCTAAGGAATATATTGGTAGTCTTATGGAGCTTGCTCAAGATAGGCGTGGTGAATTTAAAGAGATGAAGTACTTGAATGAAAATAGAGCTTCAATTGTTTATGAATTACCACTAGCAGAGGTATTCAAATCTCAATACCATTCCAAAGGTCAATTTATTTTATATGGGAAACATGTTTTAAGTGGGTTATGAAATTTTATTCACATATATTGGTTGTATGTTCTAGGTTTCATCTCAATAATATGGATTATGCCCTAATAATATGTTTCCTTGTTCATTAGATGGTGGGAGATTTCTTTGACCAGCTTAAGTCCAGAAGCAAAGGATATGCTAGTATGGAGTATTCAGTTGTTGGGCAAGTATCTACTGATGGCTTACAATACCTTTTCTATCTATTATTTTCTACTGAACCTCATTCCTTTTATATATGTTGAAAAAAATTTGGCTTTGATGCTTTGAGAATTTTTCACTGTAAATACAAAGTTTGCCCCAATTTTCCATACCTAAGAGTTTCCCTTGTCTTTCATATTAGCATTATCGCTTCTTGTACTTTCTAGCCTCCTTGACCTATTTTGGTCATTTGTGGACGTTAATGCAAATTGTTGACCTCTTTTGGTCATTTGTGGACGTTAATGCAAATTGCTTTCCTTCTTTCTTCTGTAGTTATTTTTATAATTTCTTCCTTTTGCAAAAGAGCAAAAATATGTGATTAGACTGCAAGTTTTTATCTCCAATTTTTCTCTATTCTAGAAACAGCAACACAAGTTATTATAAAATGGGGTAAAGAAAGGCATGAGGTGAGAAGACTTTTTGGATGTCAAAGATGTAGGAAGTGAATCAGTCTAAATTTAAATACTGTTGGCATGAGATTCCAGTGTGAAAATTAATAGGAAGATAACAGTAAATATGCCAACTTCAAGACAATGAATCACCAATAGACACACATAAGAGAGATATTGAACATAATTGGAACCTGGATTCTATTAATTAATATTCAAAGCCTGTACATGTTAGTCTCCCTTAACTAGGGTGCGCATGGAGACAAAGACAAAGCCTCCAAGCTCAGAACTGTAGGCTCACAATACAATAATCTCAGTGAAAAACAATGGCTAAATTCTATTATGTAATAGTTACTAAAGTCAAATGTCAAATGTGGAAGAGAACCATCCACAAAGTAGGAGGGTCCTTACAGCTACCCTAACTCCCCTTAACTAACCCCTAGGTAGTTAGAAGTTGTTAATCCATAGCTAATCACAACTTACAACTCTCATCAAGTACATAAAATAAGTCAGAGTCCCTAGGTGATCAAGTACATCTGAACATAAAGTTTAAAATGTAATGACCATGATCTCTATTGCTGCCTTTCACGCACCTTGGGGAGTGTTATCACATATATAGCAGCCAGGCTACCATATTCTATTTTTCAGATACAGTACATTTTATAGCCAGATCTCTTACATATGAGATGTTGAGATGAGCAATTTTGACGGATCATTATTTTATTTGTGGACTATTGTACTCTCCCGTGTCAGGACTGAGTCTCAGGACACTCGGATTTGAGGACTGATGTAGCCATTTAGTAATTTACAGAGCAATTATTGATGCCCAGATTTATATCAGTACTTTCTCATTGGACAGATGATGGTTTAGATGGATTATATGCATGATTATGACTCAGCTTTTACTATATTGTGTTATGGTTATCATTGCTCTTATACTCATCTTTGTGACATGTATTAACATGTAGTGTCATGATCTGGCGGTCATAATTATATAGACTTGGATGTATTTTGTATTATGTATTGATGTCCCTACTTAGGCTTGGAAGTTCTTGATCTATACTCATTGGTTTTACCCTCCTTAGGGAGAATAGAGGTAGTCATTCCCACCATTGTTTTGGCTTGCTAGTGTTGGCTTCACCTTTCACTGTCTCCACCCATCCATTACCTTCCAGTTTTGTTTTCAACCCGACTGACTTCTTGACTTATGGCATGGAGGACCTTTTTCCCCTCTAGAACCTTTGTTGGACAAGCCTCCTTGTTTATAGTGTGTCTTGGCTCTGAGTTGGTGACAGAACTTGCCTTTGGTGAGTTGGAGTGTATGCCTAAATCATTCTGGTCGGTTGTCTCGATGTTTGGCACTGTGCAGAACTCCTCCTAGTCACTTGAGATGTTGTTGGCTAAAACTGAAAGCTCATGTACTACTTGTATTGGAAATGTTTATATGCGCCAATGGAAAATGAAAATGCTAAAGCTGCGTTTCTTAACATATGTGCAAAAGTGCAAGAGAAATGAAATGCTAAAATACTCCTTGAAGGGTATAAGAAAAGGTCCAAAAAAGCAATGGTTAAATAAATGCTATATCCAAATATTGTGGACCTTATAAATTTGAATATGTCCTGGATGAAAGCTGCAGTTAGCTGTGCTTTTAAGCACTGGTGAAGTCCCCAAAAGGACATATAGGCCAAAAAGGCCATGGAAATAAAATTGAGGATCCTAATGAAACTGGATCAAACTTGGTGTAGACATGATGCTTAAGTTGATTATGCACTCTCTGAACAATTCAGCCATTTGTGAGACACTACCATTCCTTGTGTTGTTGTTTGTCCTACATATGGTTATAGTGAGTTTTTCCTTTCCATATCCAAAGTGTCATGATGTTAAGTACGAAGTCATCCTTTTCCCTAGCCTTGTCAATTTCAGCCTTCACCCTTCACTAGCAAATTGACTACAACTATGAAGTGAGTATAGTCTTGAAAGTTTGGTCTGAGTAATAATAACTAAACCCTATATATGTATATGGTTGATACACTGCCAGTGAAATGACTGTTACTTGTTATGATTATTGCTTAAATGAGTTGTAGAGCATGTCTTAGCCTTATAACACTTGCAGTAGATGGATGACAGTCTGAGTTGTATTATTGGTATTTGATCATTTACAAATGGTTATATTGTCTATTGGATATTGTTGATGATCAGGTAGAGACCTAGAAAGGGTATGAGTATACACCCTCGATGGATTTGGACTCTCTGAGTCTAATGAGACAGTTTATTTTCAGTTCCGTGCACTTGCAGAAATGATTAGGCTCATTTTACCTTTTTGATGCAGTTTTGCTTCACAGAATGATGTGTTTGAGCAGGGAGATGTTTTATTTGGATCTCCTAGGGCGTTGTATGGACATAGGAGGTGCAGCCACTTGTTTGTACCATAGTATTCCCATTCCAGAGAGCCTAGTGGGCTCAGTTTGACAATGCAGGCACCCTAGGAGGTTGTTTTGGCAGGTTCACGTTTCCCGAGGCAGATTAAAAAATGATTAAATGGCTATTGAAGAAATCGATTTGGGCTACTAAGGCAAGGAAATGACATGGGATGAGTCATGATGATGAGAGTGATGTCCTCCGCACCTTCTCCAGCAGTTGTAGCACCTGATTGGGCCCACACCTACTTTTTGGGCATTTTATATTATTTTTTGGAGCTTTTGGGAGGCTCACGATTTCCTCAAGGAGGCACAAAGTCAAAGAATTAAAATGTTATATTATTTTATTGTGCCATGGGGCACCCATAAGGAGTTAGTTAACACTCCATGGACCCACCATGTGCTTCATTTATTTCTAGTTGAGTGGGGTACCCTCTTGATGGGTGATTTAGTCCACTTTGGTATTTTATGGTTATATTGATCCATGTATTGTATGTTGAGCTCATCTCAACCATTGATTGGAATATTTTATCTTTTAATCTTAGCCACTCGTTTTGAAAGTGGTTAGGATTCGGTTATGATTGTGGTTCTCTCATTTCTATTTAAAGGAGAGAGCTTCTCATTTGTAAGGGTTCTTTGGCTTTTGGATCTAAATAATAGAAAGATTTTTCCATGTATATTTTCTAGATCTGCTTGGCATCTGATGTTCTCAAATGGTGATTGGATAGTCTTCTGCTTCCTAGCATTATAGAAATTCATGTGAGATCTATATTTTTTCTGCTATCATTGTCTTGTCTACAGGAGGGTGTTTTGGCTAGAGCGTTTTTGCAGGGGGACCTCAACTCGTTCGGTTATCTTCGTCTTGGATCAGGGGGTTTTCATTAGTGTCATTGTGATCTATGATTACTTCTTTTTACTTTCCTGTAGCATTTGGTTTCTTTATCTTGTCTTAGCAAATATGATATTGTTGACGTTTGCTCATGTAGGGTAGGGGGCGCATTGGTGGCTTGGGGATTACATCTGTCACAGAAATCATGTGGATCTTCCAGAATTGATCGAGATAGCAAGGATCATTGTTGTTAAGGTTTCTACAAACATTTCTAGGTACGATCTAACAGGCAATTCTCTTCTCTTTAGCAGATCTCAATCCATTGTATCCGTTTTCCTTCCATTTTTCTGAAAATCCTTAAAATACTGAAAAAACCTAAAAAAGTACTAAATCTGGGAATCGTTCGATCTTCGGCCAAACCATTGCTGGGTTTCATATATCGGGCCTCCCCCTCACTGAATCTACTGCAACTTTGGTCAAATTCCTGCTGGTTTGACCTAGATCTGAAATATTGTCCGAAAACTGCATAGCGCCCCCACTGAAAATTTGACCTGCTAGGGTTTTGATTTTTTCTGATTTGTGACTTCATAGACTGATAGATTGGGTGTCACACCTTCCAAATCACCCCCAACGTCGCCCAGATTCATGACAGTATGAACTAGATCTGAGTTTTAGACTGAAAACAACCCTACCGCTATCACTGAGAAACTGGACCTTTCCGGAGTTTATTGTTTCCGAAATCTAACAGGCTGGGCTGATAGATCGGGTCCTGAGCACTCCAGAACACCCCTAACGTTGAGCTAGATCTAACCTGCTTGCCCTAGATCCGAAGAAATCAGTTTTTCACCCTCTTAGCCTCATTCATCAACTTTGACTTTTCCGGGATCTAACTTTTCCTAAATTTCTCTGAACCGAGTGTGTAGATCAGGCCCTCCTGATTGCATTTCCTCTTCAATGCTAAGCTAGTTGTCTGCTGGTGGCCTCAGATCTCTGTCTCATCCAACCCTAGCGCTAGCCTTCCTTGACTGAATTCCTACCTTAACTGAGCCATCCAAACCAAAACACTTGTCTGGGTCCATAGATCAGGGTCGACCCTAGGTGGGTTCACCTCAATGCTGGGTGTATACTGACTCCATTGCCCAATGCACGAAAGGCACTGATTTCCCATCCTTAGCCCTAGCCCTGAATTGACCTCTTCCCCTTGAAATTGGTTGTTCCTTGATGACTCAGACAATCACTCCTGTTCACCTTCTTCATTGAGTCTGTCAGCCAGGTACTAGATACTCCCGACTATTTTCCTGCCCATCCTGCCTTGGTTACGCTTTCTAAGGCAGAGATCATCTTCGTTAGTTGCTAGTACAAAAACCCTAGATCTAACCATTTCCCCAAAGGCCATCCGATTACTATTTTGGATCAGCCAATATACTACTGAAGTCCTGGTCCATCTACTGAATCCTACTGTAGATCTAGAGTTTCTGAACACCTTACACCTTACGTACCTCAAAGTTTGTTTTGATCTGATTTCTCCTATCAAGAGCAGATCTGGGTCTCCCCCACTGTTGTCTTGGACTCAGACAACATAAAGCGAAGATTGCCTTGATTGGCGTGACAACCATCTCTTTGGGAGTCTAGGCAGTCTGGGTTCCACCTCCTTAGTTGCTTGTTCTTCTACCATCCATCCTGGATCCATCTTGCATAGGTAGCTACAAGGTTGGTGATAACAAGGAGTTTTGGCATGGCAAAAACCTTCAAGCCGCTGGGTGCGTCCTTGGGGGCAAGTGTTGAGTTGAGATACTGTCACTCAACACTCAACTCCTTCGTCTAGGCCAACTCCTAGCGAAGCCAAGGGGGCTGGTCCATATGAAAAGAATTTAAGTCTTTTAAGCTAAGAAACAAAAGATGAAATTAGTCTAGTAGTTTGAAATGAACTACCGAGACAAGACTTGGACAGTTAGATAGCTTTAACAATATAATTCTCAACAAATTGATTTATTTAAGTAGAAAGTAAAGATTGTAGACTAGCACCGTGGCCGAGACACATAACAACATGGAGTCTATCACACATAGTAGTCAGAATGGGGAAAGGTCTTCAATCTCACAAGTCTATATCAGTCATAGTCACGGGGTAGAAGCAAATATGGATGAACTGGATGGACGGATAGAGATGTAATGGAACCAACCTAACACTTAAGGGTTACATTTGTTTGAGCATGGCATGGGAAATAGTCTTCACATTGGACTCCTTGATCAATCATAACAAAGACTAGAGCAATAAAGAACATATATCAAAGGTCACCATGATCATCCTAACATGACAAGTACAAGTATCTGAGATACATCATAGAGCAACAACTAAACCAAGGAAATATACCTGATCTCACGATGTATACCTGTCTCCAACTGATAAGCCCTTGACTGTGTGTACCAACTCCTGATCGGCTGCTCTGCTGATATGAACTAGATCATCACAAAAATCCTATCAACGGACTCCTTAGTCTCAATCCTTGCAACGAAAACATCAAGAACAAGGCTCTAAAGTGAAATGAAGCTGTAGAGATCCGTGCTGATACCCCATGTAAAAGTAGCCCGGAGTAGAGAGAGACAAGTCTGCATGCTGCATCATCGAAGCCTGGCTGAAAAATGTATATGTGATAACATCTGGCTCTAGCTAGGACAAGTGCTCTAATGAAGAGAGTGCTTGAGAACCTGTTGAGGCCTGGAAAATCGCAGGTAACAACAGCTAGGGATTCTCCCCAGTAAACGTTCCTAACTAGCCCATTACTCTTTGGTATGGAGAATCCGTCTGGTTTACAGTCCGACTACCATAGGTCAAGTAACAAAATACAAGGTTTTACCGGTTACGGCCTGGTCCACCGTGTATATTTTTAGCTTTTTAAATTTAAGTATGATATGCAAGTGCCTATCTAAGAATGCAGATTGATAGAGAATACAAGGAGCGGTCACAATGTGATGCGCAGGTTCTTACCTCTCATCTTAACTCTCTCGCATCTAAATCACACACAACAAGAAACTAAAACTAACTATCTAACCTATCCCTAGGGAGCAAGATTGTCGTTTATCAATGAGTAATGTGCTGTGCATGCATTAAGAAAAATCACAGATAGCTGTTACTTATTTCAAAACACATGAACATTAATAGATATATGAACAACAAGATAGCTCATTGTTTATGAAAAGCCTTCAATACTCATAGTGGAAATTTCATAGAATAAACTAGAGTGCATTCATAACAAGAACATAGGTTCAAAGAGCTAGAACGATCTCATAGTTAATGGATGCAAGCTGAAAACGAAATAGTTCACATTCAACAGATCCATATCACAACATTTGAAAAATTCCACCAAGCTTTCTCCAACAGGAAACTTGTAATTCTTTATTGCAAAAGGAAATAGTTCTTCTTACAACATACTCTCACAAATCTATCCAGGGAAAAGTTTCATTATTACATCTAAATCTCCTATATTTATACAAAACAACAAAACTTTTGGGCTGCCCCCCTAGTGACCTTTGGGCTCCCCCAACCGTTTAATCCCACAATTTTGTCTTTTAGTGAGTGCTTATGATTTATACAATATGTTACATTTCAGATTAAGATTTGAGAGCACTTTATAAAAAGGGACCAGCTTGGTAACTGATGAACTTTTCCCAAGCCTGGGCCTCTGCTGCTATCGATTATGTTCAGTAATCCATTGGTCTTTTTGAGATCCTGTTGATCCCAGACCTTCACCTTTTTTTTTTTTCTTGAGCAACATCTCTGCTTCTTACTTTTCCTTTCCTTAGTCAACTCCCTTCTGCTTTGTCTTTTATATATGTCTTCTTTGCAGCAGCAATCATCAAACTGGGTCTAAAAAAATCCTCAAAGTCCGTCTGCAGTTAAAACGAAAAACTCATCATTAATCCGGACTACATTCAAGATCATCTAGCTTTTCAACAAAACGTAAACCACACTATCAATAAAACTAATCATCAAAAGTGAGGCCCTGTACTGTGTTCTCATCGCGAAATCCCTAACTTGACCAAAAACAGAAACCTCTGTCGCCCATGAAAACAACGGTAAGACCCTATCGGCAGTTTTGAACACTAAGCATCGGGCGGGAAACTCACATCGGCGGGCGGAAGCACTAAAGACTACGGAAGAATAGTCCTATTCATAGCTGCAACGACGGACATCGAATAAGCTACGGGTCCCGCGCGACTATTAAGTCAATTGGCATCAGAGACCTTTAACGCTAAGTGTCGGGGCTATAATCTTTAACATCTCCGCAGTGTCGGCGATGCCAACGACGAAAAACCGTCGATAGTTAAGTGTTGGAGATTGGAACCACTAATGAATCGACAGGTTAGTTCACTACGTCGCCGCAACAGTGGAAAACAAACTGACTATGGCTTTCGAAACAACTGAAAACGTTGGCGATCGAAGGCTCAGAGGACTACGGTTCGGCGAGTTAAAGCTTAACGCTGTCGGCGTGTCGGCAACACAAAGGACTAGTCCTCCGGTCAATCATCAACACCGCTCCGATAGCGAAAACAAAACATCGGAAAGTAAAAGGTTTGATCAATAAAACCAGGCATTGGCGAAAATCAGAACTAACCATCGGCAAACGGAACAACTATATGTCAGATGGTTAGTTCACTAAGGAGCCGCAACGGCGGGAGTCATATGGACTAAGGGTTCCGCAGCAATATAAAACATCGGTGATCGGAAGAACTAAGGACTAAAGGTCGTCATCGGTGAGAGGAAGGACTAATGCATAATGCGTCGGCAGAAAAGTTCACTACGCAGCCGCAACGGCGGATAACCAATTGACTGTGAGTTCTGTGGATCACAAAAATCATCAGTGATAGGAAGCTTTAATGACTAAGTATCGGTGAGTTAGAGCTCAACGTTGCCGCCGTGTCAGCAACGTAAAGGAGTAGCCCTCCGATCAAAAGTCAAAAACCCTTCCGATAGCGCAAAGAAAAGACAGAAAGTTAAAACAATAAAACCACGGCATCGGTAAAGATAAGAGCTAAAAAGCCGCAACGGCGGAAGACAGACCAACTACGACTTCCAAATCACAAAACTGTCGGCGATCAGAACCGCTAAGTGCTAAAGGTCGGCATCGGCGATCGAAAGGACTAATGCATCGGTGGGATAGTGTACTACGCAGCCGCAACGGCGGGAGACAGACTGACTATGGCTTCCGCGACAATAGAAAATCGTCGGCGATCGGAGCAACTAATGACTAACTCATTGGAACCTCGAGACGCAAAATACTCTGCAGTGTTGGCGAGACAAACAACAAGGCCTTCGAAACAGCGGCGTCGTTAAAGACTAAAACTCCAACTGCTGATAAAACAAAAACCCCGAAGTCAAAAAGTAAAGTTTTTTGAAAAATAAACGAAGGAGATAAAAGCTCATCGGCGAAAAACATGACTTTCCATCGGCGGCACAGAGGACTAATGCCTCGATTCAGACTTTAATAAACTTTCGACAGCGAAAATTCATCGAAAACAAATCAAAGTTAAGAGTTCAAATAAAACTAAGACTTCACGGTTTCCACGGTGTCGGCAAAAAATAACGATAGTATTGGATCGTTCGACCCTCGAAACAACGGCAAAAAATAATTGACTGAGCTTCCGACAATCAACTTCTCAAGCGGAGAAAAATGGACTTCCAGGAAAGGTTTAAAAAGATTAAACAAACTTGGGCTAGATAAAATCAAAAGGAGGGTCCAAATTTTTTTGAAATTTGGGAAACAGGTTGTAGCTGCAACAGAACCTCAGAGATCTCTGGTTCGCAACAACATCAGCTACTAGCACTCCAGCACATCCTAGCGCATCCAGTGTTCTGTTTCCTCTCCAAGTTTTTACCTATGCAAAATATATGGGAAAAATATGTGGAGCAACATGTATGGGAAAAATATATGTGTAAAACAGAATGACAGGAAATAAATGCTGAAATATAAATTCTAATCTACTTAGTTTAAATGCATAACAAAACCGAAAATAGAAAACCCATGCAACAATCAGACATAAAACAGACTCAAACAACTGCTCAAAAGAGCTTATTCAATCCTCCCTACCCTATTCTAACTAGTCAGACAAATGCTAAGTAAAATGATAGATCCAATGTAACCACTTGCTAAAATGATCGATTGTTCTTTCTTTACAGTTAATGACCCAACAAGCCAGAGATGGTTTAGAAGTAATGTAAATAAAAATTGAAATCGTTCTAACTTGCTGTTTCACAAAGGGCTCGCATATAGACATCTTCATGTTTTGTGCCTAGGGATTCCATATAACACCAACAAGCATCCAAGTGGCTTTCAATTGATTCGAGAGAATTTGCAAAGAAATGAGGCAACCCTTCACTGTATCTTTTTGGCATAGGATGAGGTGCCTCATATTTCAGAAAAGTCCAGACGAGATAGAAGCTTCCTTTTAAGCTTGGTTGGATTTTCCTTGATTTCATTGAAAAATTGGACGAATAAATTTGAGTTCATTGTGATTTATGGGATGGGTTCGTTTCTTAGTGGAGTCGCGTTGTGGAGTCGCTAGGTGAACGAATTGCTGTGTTCACCAACGGATAATGTCGTAGGAGAGGTGAGTAATAAAACGTAGTGATTGAGAAAATTTAACAAATTGAACAATGTAATCACTAGATTTATACAAGATGAGATATGTATGATTGTAAAGATAAATGGATTCACAGACACCGGAGGTACTAAAAATGAACCAAGGTAAGCCTCTACCTCCCTGACAACGGCGCCAAACATGTTATCATGAATCTTGTAGATGCCTCGTGAGGTGATCCTATTTAGGACGACAGAGGAAAGGCATCTAAAGTCATGACCTACGGTATCCAGGACTTCCGAAAGAACTTAGATGTCACACCGGTCAAGGATATCGACACTTTAGACCCAGTGAAACACTAAGCCCAGGGGGCGTCCCTAAGACCAAGAAACCCTAAAATTAAGGATATTGAACAGATTGGCAAGGGAAACTTTGGACGAATCTCTTAGTTAGATGACTAATTATAGTTTGAAACAAAAAACCAAAGATTCAGAGGATCTAGGTGAAACGTCCCAATTTTGCCCTAGGGTTTATATAGGAAAATTGGGATCCAGGGCGAAATGGTGAAGTTAAGTGAAATTGGATGCTCGGGTTAGTTGTTGGGTGCAAGATTAGGCAATACGAGATGAAACCAACAATACCCAGTTTGTGGTTTGGGAAAAATACCACATTCCCCAAGGAGGGCGTTTTTCCCTAGAAACTGTCTAGCGCTTTGAATGGGTAAGTGGAGTCCGATTAAGCCAAAAATTTAAATCTAGGGGTTTTGCATTAAATCAAAAGTGGGTTTTTAATCTTGAAGCTCGCCACAAGCTAGAACTTGTAGATCGAAGAAACGAGGGTTTTAATATTATGGAATGATGAGCAATGCATGTATAGAAGATGAAAGAAGAGAAATTCACCTAAGAGACATACCTAGAACTTGTAGATGGATTGAGAAATGATGAAGAACGTTGATATCCTTCCAAAATGAACCTTCCCGAGCAATATCTTGATGTTGTTATGCCATAGTTAGTCACCCTTGCGCCCCCTTCAACCTGCTAGATCAGGGAAACATCAACCGATCAGACAAATGAATGAGATCTGCAGAATATGAAAAGGAAAAGGAAATAAAAAACAATAAAGAAGAAGATACTCCCTGAACCAAACACCTCGGAGCCGGGACGAAGGTGAGTTGCCCCACAAAATGCCCTTTCTCTCCTAGCGCGCCTCCTTTTCCTGTAGATGAAAATGGGTAAAGAAAAATGCAAGATCTATCCCGAATGAAGCTCAATATGGAAGAATAGCAATGCCAATCATCAGATCAGAACATCCACAAGATACATGGAAACGTAATCCCAGAGAAAAATCTCTTTATTATTATTTCGGTGCCAAAGCTCATGAAGTACAATGGGGGGTCACCTCTCTTAAATAGTTTGAGAGAGACACAAATCATAACTAACTTTATCATCCAACGGTTGATATTAAAATATCATCAACGGTGGAGATCAATACATAACTTATTCGCATGGATCAAGTGACTGAGTCAACCAAAGGGGGCACACTTTGCTTAAGGACACTAATCCTAAGTCAAACTCAAAATATAACACAAGTGTGATACATCAATACACTGAGGGGGATCACTTTGGGGCTTAATTCACCCTAGGCCCCTTTACAACTTCAAATCATAAGATATAATCATGAAATACATCAATAGCCAATTAGAGGGAGCGCCCCATGGGGGGTTTTCTTCATTGGTCGAGCCATAACTAAACAATCCGGACATTTGCTGACTGAAAGCTGTTGAAGGACTGTCCAGGATGTTGAGAAACATCATCTGTCAAAGTTAGGCACCATTTCCTTAACCCAGGAGGCCAAATCGATTTTTTCAGTGAATTTCTAGTTCATTGTCTGTTGGTACAATTCCTGAAAATTGATAAATCCATCATAACTCCCTCCAGGATGAGAATTGGGGCAAACTGACCGCTCTGGATGATCCTGAGACATAGAAGAATGGTATAAGTGACTACTCATACCCCCTAGAACGCTGCCCCGCTCTAGGAGAACCAAACATACTGCTATCTGAATAAAAAATAAGTCATCTGGCCAATAATTAAGTAATAATAATCACTTTTCTGGAGAACCGTGGCCAAACTCTGAAAACTGAGAATACAATATTGGTCCTGGGCATGTTTCGAACAAATATAGACCATGTTGTATTATTGAGTCACTGCCTTGGGAAACGTGATTGACTTGGTCAACTGATTTGACCAGGTCAAAGTACCCAAAGTCAAGGTGAGATACTGTACTAGTATGAATATAGATTCAATGGTTATTGCTATTCATGTAATGGTTTTGGTCACAAGGCTGTGGACTGTACATTCCATGGAAGAAGTGCTGGAAGTCCAAATAACAAAGTTAGATGCTGGACTTGTAATCACATTGGCCATGTTGCTGCTAATTGCCACACTATTAGATGCTATAATTGCAGTGGCTTTGGTCATAAAGCCCAAACTGGTGCTAGTCCAAGAAGACAACAAATGAAGAGTCCTTGATACCCATCAACAAGAAAAGTCAATGAACCAAGAATGAAGAGTAATGCAGGCAGATTTGAAGTCCAAAAGACAAGTGATCACAGTCAAGGACATTCTCAGGTATGGGTGAAAAAGATTGTCATATTGAATGTGAATGAAGTTGATCAATGCATAGAAGAAGGTTGCCATATGGAAAGCCAAGCTTGAGGTCTTTCAGAGAACTTAATGCACCTTGAGTCCATGTAGTTTGGAGAATCGACTTGGGAAATAATGGCTACTCTAAGCAATAAAACAAGTCCAAGGATCATGGTTACAATTGGCATGTTGATAGGGGGAGCAGTATGGTTAGCTTTTTTCATCAAACAAAGAAAAGCAAATGTGTTCGATGTTTTCCTCTCCAGGGGAGCTGCACAAGGTCAAGCACACATGGTCTTGATGAAGGACGATATATAGAAAAGACTCTTGAGATGCCTTGGTTACACTTTCCTTTGAGAAATAATGAAAGCATTGTTTCCGGTAGTTTTATAATACCATGGTCAATATAATATATCCAAGGTTGGTGGAATCTACAACAAAAAGTGATGATCGAATTGAAACTATAAGCATTTCATGAAAGATTGTGAGGTTCCAAACATGACATGACAAAAGAAGAAATTGAAGAAAATAAAGTAAGGCAACCTAGTGATGGATGGAGGATTGTCCTTAACACATGCTTACCTTTTATGAATTTCCTAGATGATTCATATCCACTAGTGGGAGCACCTTGAAGGCATCCAATTACTGTAAGTGGACTGATAAGTTTTGACAGTTGACTGGAATCTCTGTAGCAAAACTCTTGAAGGCAACTAAGATCATTTTTTTTGTGTGACAGCCTAAGCATATGGATGCAGCTGCAAATCTACAAAGTGATCATCAAACACTGATGTTTGTGATGTTTGAAGATTCAAAATAGCCTACATATACATCAAGTTTCAAGTATCCAAAGGATAATTGACATGACATCATATGGTTGTTCAAGGTACAGCAAATAAGGATCATAGCATCATACAGGAAGTTATGGTTTTGGAAGCAGCATAAGCATTAACATTTACAGCTCAAAGGATCATTTTGGCTGGTTATGAAATATATTTGAATTTGTGCAAACAATAGTCATAGTCAAAAGAGTTCTGATGAAGCCAATTCTTGAAGTATACTTGATGACAGATATTAAGGCAGTCCTGAAGTTAGTAGAATCTCTGAAGTCTGAAGTCTGAAGTCTGAAGTCTAAAGTCTGAAGTCTGAAGTCTGATTCGAGGTCACAAACCCTTAATGACAGCTTGTCTTGACCAGAGATCATATTGACATAACAGAAATGTACCCGACAGAACTGTGATAGAAATGTAACTAACAATGATGGCAGGGTGATGACAGTTGACTTCGTTCAAGTTTGAATAGATAGCAGAGATCAGTTTGGACAGCATGTTATGGACAGCATTTTCACCTGACTAGACATAACTAGTGACAGTTAATGATAAATTACAACAGTGATATTTCCATTAACAATTTCATGAGTAAGGTTGAACAGCATTTTGCATTGATTGACAATTGATGTTGACAGTATATTGGCAGCATTTTGACATAGCTGTTGAAAATAATCCACATGATAGGGGGAGAGATGATATGCCAGAGGAGCCAAATCTTGTTTTTGGGCATTGTGAATCTTTTAATGGCCAAGTGTTTGACCCTATGTCACTAATGTCAAAGGGGGAGAAATTTGACGAGGTGTTGCCATCAATGACAAAGGGGGAGTTTATTGAGCAAGGTTGTCATTGATGACAAACCATTAATGACAAAGGTAAGATAAAGATTGATGACATGGCAAGGAGTGAAAAATGTTGATGGTAAGAAGGAAATGGTAGCTTGGGCATTGAAGCCATTAATTACAAAGTCATAAATATTGATGACATGGCATGATATGGGTATTGAAACAGCAAATGGGCCAAATGACCCATTCTGTGGTCATTTGTGGGTTAATGGGGAAATAGAATCCTTGAAGTGTTTGAAGCCCATTGCATATGATGACATGGAACCCTTGATGGTTGATAAGGGGGTTTGAGACACCCTTCTGATGGAGATTTAGGTCTTGATCACACACATATGGTGGACACAGCCCTTGTACCATGAAGCCCTAGTAGTATATGGTTGATGATGCCCTTGGAAGCCTAATGCATTTAAATGATGATCACTTTGTGGAAGTCCTGATCTTTCAAACATAGTAAGAAGCCCTTGTTTGGGTCTTTGCCTTCAAAATGACCTTGAAGATACCTTGAAGCTCTAGTATAAAAGAAGCCCTTGCTATTTTGTATGATGATGAAGATCATAACAAGTATGGAGCCCATGGTCTCTACTTGAAGATCAAATAAAACCTTGTGAAGTCGGCCCAATCCATAAAGAAAATAAAAATAAAAATTATAAATAAATTAATTGCAATAAAAATAAAACATACTTTAATCAAATCGGCTCAGTCAAAGCTAAAAATAAAAAATAAAAATATTAATTATATAGCAGGCCGGTTCAAAACTAATGATGGAAAACCAGTATAAATAACCAGTCAACGTCCTCATTTATGGCAGGAGACACAAGCTCGATTCTTGCTCTGAAATTCGGATTACTGTAGCAGCCGTAGTGCAAGAGGAGGTAAAGAAGTTCTAACTCTGATTTTCGGGGGTGACTGAGTTCTGTGGCAGCCGCAGGTGAAAAGATTTGTGAAGCTCTGATTTTGTACAAACTGAGGCAGCAGAAATAACAAAAAAAAATCTGATATAGCTCTGAATTCGTATCAGTCTGAGGCTCGGATGAGTGGCAGTATAAGGTCTGTGTTTTGAGAACTTGAGGTCTGTCCTAGACCACTTCAATCTGGGTTGTTTGATCAACTAAAATTGCAGACCTAGTGAAGAAGTCTTAAAGGCTCCTTGTCCAAGTACTTTGTGATTGAGTTAAATGGCTAAAGTGAGACTTCTTTGAAGCTGTCATGATAAGACTTTGAGGGATGATTTTAGAGGATTCTTGACTGAGCTAAGGGATGTACCAGAGCTTGGATTTTTACAGCCATAGATCGCTGCCCCTTGTTTGACTGTTTAAGAGTATTTTTGAAGATGCAAATCAGGGCAATTTGAAAGTACAACATGTCAGAATAAGGATCTGATTTCAAAAAAATATTGAGGTCCAAAACAGACTATGTTTGAGAAATAAATGGCAGCTGCAGGAAGGTTAAAAGTGTTATGAGCAAACCCTTGATGAACATTAGCAGACCCTTGATGACTTGAATAAACCTTTGATAGGTTGGCATGAGCAGCATGTGACCAGGACTTGACAAGAGCAGATCCTTGATATGCATAAGCAACGTATGAGCAAGAGTTGACAAGTACAGACCTCTGAAGAATTTGTTTGAGCAGTACATATATGATTGGCTTGATAGTTGACATATGTTTAACAGGCAGGTGATTTGGCATGAACATCAGAAAGATGATGACGATCAGTAGTTGAATGAGTGGCAGAAGTACATGGTTGCAAGCTGGGTCTTGCACACCCTTTCTTAGTTGGAACTAAGAAAAACCAATCAGGGTCTTGGCATAGAAGTTGGTGCTTCTCAGTCAGTTGAAGTTGATGCAGACCCCAAGTTGGTGGCCTTTAATGTAACCAATATCAAATTTGATATACTAAAGTTTAAAAGTTTATCTCAAATGTGTCTTTTGTGATCTGTGTGATTGATTAATTTTGATGAACTCGATTGTATACATATGATGATCTTTGTTTAAATATTTGAAAAAGTGAAATTGGAAAAAAGTGTTGGCCCATTGATTCACCCCCCCTCTTAGTGTGCCATTGTGTCTAACAGAACAAGGGGAAATTGGCTAACAGACCAAATAGGGGCGTTTTTCTACCAGACTGAAACAAGTGCTTGGAGATGGGCAGAGGAGTCCAAGCTTGACGTTTTTTATAGAGAGGAGGTTTTTTGGTATGCTAGACAAAACCCAGATCACCAAATTTGCCAATTCTTGGTGCAAATTGGTCTGGTGATTTTTCCTAATGCTAAATGGGGGTTTTTCAATTAAGGAAATGATGGGCAATGCATGTAGAAATTAAAAGGAGAAATTACTTGCGAGGCATACCTGGATCTTGTAGATGACCTCAGAAATTATGAAGAATGCCGCTTTCTTGATCAAATGAACTTTCCCGGAGAGAATCTCAATGATGTTATGCTTCGACCAATCACCCAAGCGCCCTCTTCAACCTACCCGATCAGAGAACAATCAGAAGATCAGACAAATGAACATGATCTATAGAATACAGAAAGGACAACAAGTAAAAATTCATTTAGAAAGAGGTAGTCCGTGAACCAAACAACCCAAGAGCCGGGAAGATGGTGAGTTTCCCCACAGAGGTGCCCGTTCTCACTCCTAGCGCGCCTCCTTTCATGTAGACGAAGTGGGTAAAGGAAAAAATGCAAGATATCTCCCGAAACAAGCTCAGTACAGAAGAGAAACAATATCAATCATTTGATCGTTATATCATTCCCAAGATACATAGAGAGGAATCCCAGACAAATCTTCTTTATTCAAATTCCAGTGCCAGAGCTCATGAATACAATGGGGGTCACCACTCTTAAATAGTTTGAGAGAGATGTAAATCCTAACTTACTTTTACATCCGACGGTTGAGATTATAACATCATCAACGGTGGAGATCAACAATACATAAATCAATACCTAGATCTAGTGACCAAGTCAAAAGAGGAGGCACACTTTGCTCAAGGACGCCTCTCTAAAGTGAACGTGACTTTATAACATAAGATGTGACATGATAACACATAGGATGGGGTCACTAGGGGCTTAATTCACCCTAGGCCCCTTTACAACTTCAAATCATATGATATAACAATACAATACATCATTAGCCAAGTAGAGGGGGTGCCCCTTGGGGGGATTTCCTCACTGGCTGGGCCAAGATAAAAATAATCCGGACAACTACTGACTGAAAACAACTGAAGGACTGTTCGAGATGCTGATACACATCATCTGCTGAAATTCCAAGCCATTTCCCTAACCTAGGAGGCCAAATCGATTTTTTTAGTGAATTCTCTAGTTCATTTTTTATGGTACAATCTTTGGAAAATGATTAATCCACCATAACTCTGTCCAAGGTGCAAACTGGGGCAAATTGACTGCTTTGGATGATCTCGACATGGAAGAATGGTATAAGTGACTACTCATACCCCTTAGAGCACTGCACTTCTCTAGGAGGATGAAACATATTGGCATCTGTAATAAAATTTGATCATTTGGCCAATGATTAAGTGATAATAATTACTTATCAGGAGAACTGGGGCCAAACTCTCAAAACTGAAACCGTAGTATTGGTCTTGGGCATGTCTGGACCAAATATATACCATGTTGTATTTTGAGTCACTGCATTGGGAACCGTGCTTGACTTGGTCAACTGGGTTGACCAGGTCAAAGTACCCAAAATCAAGGTGAGATACTACATCAATATTATCTTGTAAGCATCCAGGGTGAGAAATGCTCCAATGGTGTATATGAAAATCAAGCTTAAATCAATTATTCATAATCATGGTGACAAATAATAATAATAATAGTAAGATGTACTCATGCTTCTGAAGAATCTTGGAAGCTTCTGGAAGTCTGCTTGTCCATGCCATACTTACAAAGGGTAAACAATGTGCTATTGCTGATTGAGGATGGACAACAAAGGCTGAGTCAAAGGGTAATGACTTTTGACCTTCTTTGACTTTGTGATTTATCCGAATAATGACAAGTACACAAAACCAAAGTGACATATGCATGATAGATAAACAATAGGGAATGGTGGTGTCTCACAGGTGGATGAGATGATTTGAAAAGGGTCCATTCAACTTTAACAATCATGTCTACGACTCACATCCAAGATAAAAATCAAGCTTTGTGAGGACCTTTTCTAGGACCCTTGTGTTGAGTACACAAGAAAGTGTAGTGAAGAGATCCTAGGGGACACTTAGAATTAGCTCTCCCTTTCTCCATCTCACATCAAATCCCGTAGGCTCCGTGAATTAATCATTACATCTCAATAAGATGGCCAACAGTCTTTAGATTTGGCATTTGTTTATCCACTGCTTTATTGGGCCTTTAACAATTTCACTTCATAGCAATGTTATTGGAACCGGATCGGTCATCGAACCGACGAAGCCCAAAATGTGAACTGGACCGGAACTAGCAAAAAACCGGGTAAAAAACAAGTTGACTAAAAACTACATAAAATATTCATATTTTGTAAAAAACATATATATTCATGTGCATACATATGAATCCAAACCCTTAATACAGAGATATGCAAAGTTTCTCATATATATAGCAAATATGGGCACAAATATCCAAAATAATACCTAGTGCAATACATATTTGAGGTTCTGAACCAAAGTACATTAACAAAGAGGCTCCA
Organism: Pseudotsuga menziesii; assembly: GCA_001517045.1. Lineage (NCBI taxonomy): Eukaryota > Viridiplantae > Streptophyta > Pinopsida > Pinales > Pinaceae > Pseudotsuga > Pseudotsuga menziesii. Next base: position 265,733 of record LPNX010807136.1, read on the forward strand.
AAGTACATCAACAAAGTTCTATTTTCTGGTTTTTTTTTAAAATTGAGTTTCGTGAGTCCCTAGTCCAAATCGACCGGTTCGGTCGGTTTTGACTGGTTTGACCAGTTTTGACTGGTTCCTTACTTGGTTTGGAAAAAAATCCGGTTTTATGATTTTTTTTTGCTGACCAGATCGACCAACCCTGTAAACCGGTCAGACTAGCCGGTTTTGCTGATTCCGGTCTAGTTTCGATAACACTGATTCATAGCCCTTTTTGATTTGTGTCTAAGGACATAGTTTGCAATTTTATTTGCGGGCTTGCATTTCATAATATATAGCATATAGCTCATAATGCATGTAATGATGGTAGACATATTGCTTCAAGTTTTAGCTGACAACTTCTCGGGAAACTAGGGGGAATATCCATAGTTAGGACCGAACATCAAGGGCAATCGACTAGAGAGGTCAAGGCTTTAAAACCCAACTCGCCTAAGCTCACAAACCAACACCAACGAGTTGTCCTGGCCTAGAAGGATCAAGGCTTCGGTAAGTTTTGTTGCACAACTCAGAGTCGAGACACAAAACAACATGGGATCCATCATGCATAGAGGTCAAAATGGGGAAAGGATCTTCAATCTCACAAGTGTCTAATAGTCTAAGTCACAAGACAAATTTTACAATGGATGAAACTGGATGGATGGGGACAAGTGATACATGGAACCAACCTAGCACTAAGGTTTACTATTTGTACAAGCATGGCATGAGAAACAGTCTTCACATCAAGTCTCTTGATTAGTCATAACATAGGTTAAAGAAATGGTAGATATAAGCATAGGTCACCATAATCATCCTAACATGACAAGCATAGGTGTTTGACATACATCATAGAGGAAAATCAAACCAAAGAAGCATATACCTGATCTCACCATATATACCTGTCTCCAATTGATAAGCCCCTTTATAACTGTGTGTACCAACTCTGATCTGCTGCTCTGCTCCAATGAACTTAGTCATCACTGAAAGCATCTCAATGGACTCCCGAATCTCAGTCTTGGCAAGGAAAATCTGATGAACAAGGCTCTGGAATGGCTGAAGTTGTAAAGATCCATGCTAATACCCCATGTGAAAAGCAACCCGTATAGAAGAAAAGATAAGTGTACATGCAGCATCATGGAAGCCCAGCTGCAAATGTATGTGTCATAACATGAATCATTGCCAATTGGATGACAATGGGAAAAAATATGCAATTACTGTGGGAAGAAAATTGTAGGGGGGTGGTGTATCCACAGAATAAAACAACACTGAGCACATGCACGGGGCAATGTTGAGCCATGTACAAAAGTCTCTGATGATTTGAGAGAAGAGATGCTAGGTAGTGTTGAAGCCTTCCAAGAAGAAAAAGCCAAGGAAAAAAAGCTTCAAAAAGACATAGGGAGAAGTTCCATGCCAGTTGAGTTTGATAGTGATTATGATGGTGATGATCACGATTCCCCTCAAAATGAAATGCCTAGTTTTGAAGAATCTTCTAGTTCTCCTATTAGAGGGAGAGTGGGACCTAGAGCATCCAATTTCAAGAGGCCACATAGGGGCCACCGGTAGAGGGTTCGACTCTTTCTTTGTTCCCCGCACTGCCCTTGGTGCTCAACCCACCATTGATACTAAATGGAAGAAGATGAAGGAGGCTGCTTAGGAGTGCATTGCTAGATGGTGGTATGATGTAGACATACCTTTTAATGCAACTAATTCTTCCTATTATCAACCTATGATAGATGTTATAGCTTGATGTGGTCCACTCTTCAAAGGCCCTAGTTTTCATGATATTAGGGGGCCCCTTTTAAGAAATGAAGTCCTAAGAATATATGAATACCTTAAGGAGTTCAAGCAATCCTGGAGTAAAACAGGGTGCACAATAATGTCTGATAGATGGAGTGATGGAAAATCCTGCAGCATTCTTAATTTCTTGATTGCTTTCCCAAAAGGAACCATGTTTCTTAGATCTGTGGACGCCTTTGATCCGGTGAAGGATGCACAACTATTATTTCGTCTTTTGGATGAAGTAATTGAGGAGGTGGGGGCATAGAATGTTGTACAGATCATTACTGACAAGCCTCTAACTTTGTTGCAACAGGAAGGATGTTAGGGGAAAAACGCCCCACCATTTGGTGGAATCCATGTGCAACACATTGTTTAGACCATAGTTGCATATATCGGCGATATATCGCCGACATCGTGATATATCACGAGTTAATGAGCCCGGCGATATATCGGCCCTAATTTATCGCGATATTTTCCGACACATTGAAAAAATTGCGATATATTCCGATATTATCGCGAGTCGACGGAATATATCGGCCTGCTGGGCAAAAAATTAAAAAACTCGCCGATAAGAGTCCGCGGCTGGGTTTTTTCAATTCATTTGGACGTTTTGGCTTGGAGGAAGTGGAGCTCTGGCGATTTGGGCGATCTTGGGCGATTTTCTACAAGAGAGGAAGGGGGCAATCAAGTTTCCATAGCATTTAATCAGGTATGTATTCTTAACTTTAAACTTTCATTATTTTTTATTTTGATTGAGATTTGTTGGTTAATGTAGATTTAAGGTAGGGTTTAGGTTTAGATTTAGTGTAGGGTGTAGATTTGCCATTACAATCATAGCCTATAGGGTTTTAGGTAGGCCACCCTCCCATTTCTTTGAAGTTTGAATGTTTTAAATTTTTAATAATTTCATTGTTTTCAAGAATCAAAATTTTAAAGAAGAACATTTTAAAATTGATTCATTTTTGTTTGTTTGTTGTGGCAATGTGGCATAGGTGACAGTGGACACAATGCCAAAGCCATTGGATCCAATGTGGGAGTATGGGCAGCCAATTGACCCTAATAATCGGCAAAAGTTGAATTGCAAACTATGTGGGAAGGATATTTCTGGTGGAATTAGCCGCTTGAAATACCACCTTGCCAAAATTGCTGGGCATGAAGTGGATGTTTGTCCTGCTGTTACCCCGGAAGTGATGCGGATTGCAAACCAATCCATTCTTGACATGGCTAAGAAGAGGGATGAGAAAGAGGAATTCAGACACGAACTTGCATCTAGAACACAGTCACGAACCATGGGGGGCACAAGTGACTTGCATTCCTTCTCCTCATCTACACGGCCCCCACATTCCACTGTGCCTTCTTCAGCCTCACCTCATGTGGCATCGCATTCGAGGCAACCTTCTGTTCGAACCATGCTCAAACAACGGGAGAAGGATGAGGCGGATAGACTTGTGACAAAATGTTTTCTATGGGGTGATGTGCCTTTCAACATCGCCAAAAACAACCCCTACTATCATGCCATGTTTGAAGCTGCTGGCACTGTTGGTCCAGATTATAGGGGGCCTTCCTATAATGATTTGAGAGGGAGACTCCTTGATGAGGAGAAGGTTGATTGGACCCGGAGATTAGATGAGCTCAAACAGTCATGGGCGGTCATCGGTTGCACTATTATGTCGGATGGATGGACTGATGGGAAAGGCAGATCCCTTATCAATTTCTTGGTCAATTGTCCCAGGGGGACAGTTTTTATCAAATCTGTCGATGCATCTCCCTCTGTTAAAGATGCACGCTTATTATGTGATTTGTTGGATAAGTTTTTCCAAGAGATAGGGCCACAATATGTTGTCCAAGTCATTACGGACAACGCTGCCAGTTATGTTGCTGCTGGGAGGATGCTTATGGAGAGGTATGTGAGCTTGTATTGGACTCC
>LPNX010807136.1:270912-318367 GCA_001517045.1 Pseudotsuga menziesii
AACTCACATTCGCCTCCCCCTCATCCACAGCATCTACTCGAGCAGTTGGAGGTTCTAGTTCCACCCTAGGCTCATCTGGACCACCTCCACGACCACCGGCACCTACTGCTTCTAGAGGAAGAGTGGTGCCACAGCCAATGCCTTTGACCCATAAAAGGGGTAGATTGATTAGAGGATCATCCTCAGGGAGTCGATGACTTGATTCCTATTTTTATCATTGTACTATACTATCATACTATGTTGGTGTCCTATGTCTAGACTCTATACACTATGGTTCTACATGCCTCATGAGTCATGACTCATGATGATTCATCTCTTGAGAGACATTTATTTTGATCATTTGATGTGATGTTCTATCATTCCATCAAGAACATATTTCAGTATTTTCAGTTTATAGTCGATATATGATCATGATCCACCATTTGACATATTATGCATCTTATATATGAGTTGTATTTTAATATTATGTGGAAATGTGTTTATTTGATGTTGTTGTTGCTTTAGATGTTTAAAAAAATTGAAAAAAAATGTTTATTTTTGTATTTTTTAATGCGAAACGACATTTGCCGATATTTTCCGATATTTTCGCCGTTGCTGCCGATAAGTTTCATTCCGGACCCCCGACGATATATTCGCCGACACGATATATGTAACTATGGTTTAGACCTCATGCTTGAGGATATTGGCAAAATTAAGTGGGTGAAGTGACGAAAATCAATGACATGAATTTGAAACTTTCATTCACACATTTTGTCAAACACTTGAATGTCTAGGGTTTATGATTAAAAATTTACCCTTAAACTTGAAATAAAAACCACCATATTCAAGATCTTCTCAATACCGAAGTATTCACTCACACATGAAAACACAGATGTTTTGGTCAACAGACCGGGAAAATCCCCAACTCCTGGGGAAAACCCTAAGAAGAAGATTTTTCATTAAGAAGAGCAAAAATTTCAATACACTGAAATTTATCTTTTAAACCCTCACGTTCAAAATTTTCCAAATCTGAAATAGTAGCAAAATAACTCAGAAACATAAATTATCTCGAAATCTGATCCAACCTCGAAATTCGTGCCAAAAAATTGTTGTACGGCTTGCTGTATGGACTGTACAGTCTGTTGTACTTTTTTGCCTCGATTTCTGTGCCCACTTGTGCTGGAATTAATGCTGTACAGTCTACATTTAATGCTGCTGTACTTTTCTTGGGAATCAAGCCCACACGTGCGGCTGCAATAAAAGCCCAGGTACAGCTGCTACAGGCTACGTAGGGAGTCATGTCGCTCCCTTCTCTTCTTGGTCTTCAATCTTCTTCTTCTCCTTTGATAGTGTGTACAATTTGTCTTTTCTCTCTTGTTTTATACTTTAAAATTTGTAACTACTTATCTAACCGCCTAATCTAGAGTTGAGATACTTTTACAAAATCAAGGGCCATCATTTAATGCACCTGTTATCACGAATCTTGTAGTTGCCTCGTGAGTTGATCTTATTCAGGACGACAGAGGAAAGGAAACCAAAGTCGTGACCTACAATATCCACTTCTGAAAGAACTCGGATGTCACACCAGTCAAGGATATCGACACTTTAGACCAGTGAGAACACAAGTCCAGGGGGCATCCCTATGACCAAGAAACCCTAAAAATAATGATAATGAACAGATACCCGAGGGAAACTTTGTAGAATCTCTTAGTGAGATGGTTAATTAGATTTTAAAACAAAAACCAAGATATTCGAAGCATCCAAGTGAAAAGCCCCAATTTTGCACTAGGGTTTTAAGCAGAAAAATGGGACCTAAGGCGAAATGGTGAAAATTACTAAAATTGGATACTCAAAATTGTTGTTGGATGTAAGCTTAAGCAAATGGAACTGAAACCAACAATACCCAGTTTGTGGTTTGTGAAAATGACCACTTTCCCCAAGGGGGGAGTTTTTCCCTAGTAGCAAGCCAGTGCTTTGGATGGGCAAATAGAGTCCGATTAAGCCGAAAATTTAAATCTAGGGTTTTTATGTTAAATCTAAAGTGGGTTTTTAGTTTTTTAGCTTGTTGCAAGCTAGAACCTACAAATCTATGAAATGAAGGTTTTAATGTAGTAAAATGATGAGCAATGATGATATAAAAAATAAAGGAAGAGAAACTTACCTGCGAAACATACCTGGAAATTGCAGATGAGTTGAGAAATGATGAGGAATGCCATTTTTCTGTCGAAATGAACTTTCTCGAAGACAATCTTGTTGTTGTTATGCCACAACCAGTGACCCTAGTGCCTACTTCAACCTCCCAAATCAAAGAAAACTTAAATGATCAGACAACTGAATGAGATCTGCATAATACGAAAAGGAAAGAGAAAAAAAATCATTTAAGAACAAGATACTCCCTGATCCAAACACCCAAGGGCCAGGACAAAGGTGAGTTGCCCCACAGAAGCACCATCTCTCTCCTAGCATGCCTCCTTCTCTTGTAGATTAGATGGGTAAAGAAAAAGTACACAATGTATCCTAAACAAAGCTCAGTAAGAAAGAGTAGTAGTGCCAATCATCAAATCATGAAATCATCCACAACACCCAGAAGAATAATCCCAGACAAAAATCTCTTTATTACATTCCGATGCCAAAGCTCGTGAATTACAATGGGGGGGTCACCTCTCTTAAATAGATTTAGAGAGACAAACCCTAACTCACTTTATCATCCAACGGTTGAGATTAAAATATCATCAACGGTGGAGATCAACAATACATAACTCATCGCATGGATCAAGTGATCGAGTCAACAAAGGGGGCACACTTTGCTCAAGGACACCTATCCTAAGTCAAACTCAAAATATAACATAAAGTGTGATACAATAATACACTGACGGGGGTCACTTAGGGGCTTAATACACCGTATGCCCCTTTACAACTTCAAATCATATGATGTGACAGTGACGTACATCAATAGCCAATTAGAGGGGGCACCCCTTGGGGGCTTTCCTCGTTGGCTGAGCCATAATAAAATAATCCGGACATCTGTTGACTGAAAACTGCTGAAGGTTTGTCTAGGATGCTGAGAAACATCTTCTGCCAAAATTCCAAGCCATTTCTTTGAACCAGGAGGCCAATCGATTTTTTCAGTGATTTTCTAGTTCATTTTTTGCTAGTACAATCTCTCGAAACTGATAAATCCCCCATAACTCTGTCCAGGGTGCAAACTGGGGCAAGCTGACTACTCCAGATGATTTGGAGACATAAAAGAATGGTATAAGTGACCACTCATATCCTCTGGAACACTGCTCTACTCTAGGAGAACTAATCATACTACCATCTAGAATAAAATTTGACCATTCGGCCAATAATTAAGTGATAATAATCACTTTCTGGAGAACCGGGGCCAAACTCTCAAAACTGAAACCGCAGTATTGGTTCTGGGATTGTCTGGAACAAATATAGATCATGTTGTAGTTTTGAGTCACTACCTTGGGAACCGTGATTAACTTGGTCAACTTGGTTGACCAGGTCAAAGTACCCAAAATCAAGGTGAGATACTGTATCAATATGATCTTGCAACCATCCAAGGTAAGAAATGCTCTAATGGTGTATATCAAAACCAAACTTGAATCAATCATCCATAATCACAGTGACTAATCATAATAATAATAATAATAATAATAATAATAATAATAATATGTATCTTTGCTTCTGAAAAATCTTAGAATCTTCTGGAAGCCTGCTTGTTCGTGCCATACTTACAAAGTGTAAAAGATGTGCTACATATAGGTGAGGATGGAAGAACAAGGTTAAGGCAAGGGGAAATGGCTTTTGACTGACTTTGACTCGGTGATCTATCTGAATGATAACCAATACACTCTACCAAGGTGACATACATGATGGATGAACAATAGGGAAAGGTGGTGTCTCACAAGTGGATGAGCTGATCTAAAAAGTGTCCATTCAACCTTAACTATCATGTCTACGACTCACATCCAAGCTAAAGAACAAGCTCCGTGAGGATCTTTTCTATGACCCTTGCGTTGAGTACACAAGTAACAGTAGTGAAGAGATCCTAGGGGACACTTAGAATTAGTTGTCCCTTACTCCATCTCACATCAAAACCCTTAGGCTTCGTAAGGAATTAATCATTACATTTCAATAGTATAGCCAACAGTCTTTAGATTTAGCATTTGTTTATCCATTGCTTTATTTGGGCCTTTCACAATTTCATAGCCTTTCTGATTTGTGTCTAAAGACAGTTTACAATTTCATTTGCAGGCTTCCATTTCATAATACATATAGCATATAACTCATAATGCATGTAATGATGGTAGACATATTGCTTCAAGTTTTAGCTGACAACTTCTCGGGCAACTAGGGGGAATATCCACTGTCAAGACCAACCATCAGGGGCAATTGAGCAGAGAGGTCAAGGTTTCAAAACCCAACTCACGTAAGCTCAGGAACCAACACTAGCGGGTTCTCCTAGCCTAGAAGGATCAAGGCTTCGGCAAGTTTTGTTGCACAACTCAGAACCGAGACACAAGACAACATGAGATCCATCATGCATAGGGGCCAGAATGGGGAAAAGGATCTTCAATCTCACAAGTCTCCATCAGTCTAAGTCATGGGATAAAAACAAAAGTGGATGAACTGGATGGACGGGGACAAATGACATGGAACCAACCTAGCACGAAGGTTTACACTTTGTTCAAACATGGCATGGGCAACAATCTTCACATTGAATTCCTTGATTAATCATAACACGGGTTAGAGCAATATAGAACATATAAGCAGAGGTCACCATAATCATCCTCACATGACAAGCATAGGTGTTTGAGTCTTGAGATACATCATAGAGCAAAACTAAACCAAGGAAATATACCTGATCTCACCATGTATACCTTATCTCCAACTGATAAGCCCCTCTAAAATTATATGTACCAACTCCTAATCTGCTGCTTTGCTCTAATGAACTAGATCATCATCGAAAGCATCTCAATGGAATCCTGAATCTCACTTTTGGCAAGGAAAGTCTAATGAATAAGGCTTTGGAATGGCCGAAATTGTGAAGATCCATGCTAAAACCTCATGTAAAAAGGTAGCCCAGAATACAACAAGAGACAAGTCTGCATGCTGCATCATGGAAGCCAAGCTGCAAATGTGTATGTGATAACAACACCACATTTAATAATTAGTTCACTTTAATTATTAAATAATAACTTAAGTGATACCCATACTATAAAGAACAAAACATCACTTTTATTTATATATAACTCACTTTATACATAAACACAAAGGTCAAATTCTAAGTCCTCTTTAACACATCACACCAAAACTATAAAGAGGACCTTCAGATTTAACTTTCCAACACGAAGAAGTGTGTGGAGCATGCAAAATCAATAACTTGGTACATATACAACCACTCATGGGTCTTGAGCCTAATGAGGAAGAACACTGGTGGTAAAGGGCTAGTTAGATCAACGATTACATGATTTGCAACAAAATTTCTTTCATTGCAATCCATTGTTGATGAAAAATTCCGCTCGAAGAATATGTTTTCTTGTGATGTGTGGAATGAATCTCAGTGGAGTAAAAAGGATGAAGGGAAAGAGGTAGCTGACAAAGTGTTTGAAAAGACATTTTGGAAAAATGAAGAAGAGATTGTTTTGTTTAGTGAGCCTCTTGTGAAAGTGCTACGAATGGTGGATGGGGATAAACCTGCCATGGGTTTTATTTATGAGGCCATGGATTAGGCCAAAGAAGCAATAAAGGCAAGATATGGTGACAAAAGGCAGAAGTATTTTCTTATTTGGAAAATCATTGATGAAAGATAGAACAAACAACACCACTGTCCTTTGCATGCAGCAGTATAGTACTTAAATCCAAGGTAAGAAATTTTAAAATTCAAATTCACAGTTATAAGATTTGTTATAATTTCAACCTTTTAGGTTCAAACATAGTAAACTAATGAATATTGCTAGTTTGTTAAACTTTGAGCTTTTGAAGGCAACATTATACAAAAGACTTTGAAGCAAATGATTATGGGGAGGCAAAAAATGGATTGTATAAATGCATTGAGCGCATGGTTTCTGACCCCAAGACACAAGATGAGATACATAGTAAACTGCTGCAATTCAATGAGAGTATAGGTAGCTTTGGCTTGAGTATGGCCATACGAGGTAGATCGAAGGATCCACCTAGTAAGAAATTTCAAAGTTTTCAATTTATATATAATATTATTGAAAGCTTTCAAAGTCATTTGCTGAAACTTGTTTGCATTCAACTCTTTTTGCAACCTCTTGGTGGGTACTTCCCTGAATTGTAAAATTTTGCAGTTTGTATTTTAAGCTAGCCATGCACCGCTTCTGGATGTGAATGCAATTGAAGCACTTTTGAGCGTATACAAGCCAAGAAGCGAAACCGTTTGGAACAAAAACAGTTGAATAATATGGTCTATGTTTAGTACAATCTTAGGTTGAGGCGTAACCAGTTGTTGAACAAGACCCCAACATTAGGCAACATAATCTTGGATGACTTTGATCCATCATCAAAGTGGGTTGTGGAGTCTCAAGCACTAGCCTTTGAGAATGAAGATTTTTCTTGGTTGGATTTGGACCCACTTCTAGAGGTTTTACCATCAGGACCAGGGGAATCTAGTGGGGCTCAAAATCCCACTCCAATTGAGGATTAGGAGGATGAGGATGACGATGAGGATGAGGATGATTACGCCCTAGTTTTCATGTTATTAATTTATAGTTATTCATTATTAGTAATACTATGCTTATTTTTTGGATTTTAGGGGCCATTTAGAGCCTCTTTGTTGATGTTTATTGGTTCAGAACTTCAGTGATGTATTGAACTTGATGTTATTTTGGTTATTTGCGCCTATACTTACTATATATATGAGAAACTTTGCATATTTGTGTATTAATGGTTTGGATTCATATGTCTGCACATGAATATATATGTTTTTTACAAAATATGAATATTTATGTGTTTTTTAGTCTACCATTTTTTTCCGGTTTCGGTCCGGTTCACATTTTGGGATTTGCTGGTTCGATGATCGGTACGTTTCTGATAACATTGATAAAAACCAAATGAATCATAAGTTGCATTTGTTCAAGAATGTGGAAAAAAAACTTCACCAAATAAAAGTCATGCATTCCCAAGTACAGTAAGGAAATGCAGAAAGTAAATGCTCACTTTAAGGATTTTATTTTGCTACTCTAAACATGACATAAAAAGGTTAGGGGTAGTAAAAAAATCCAATGTAGCCATCTAAGTGTTTTATTAATATGAAATTTTTTTGCCTTGTCTTGGTTACTAGCCAAAGCAAGAATTCATTATTCAGAAAATGCAAACCTGCGTGATGATTTAGAATGGGTGGGTTGGATGGGAAATCATAGGCATGGATAATGCCATCAAATTTTTCCAAACTGGTAGGTGCTCATGCAGGATGCTTCTATCCATGAATGGATATGCCTAATATAGAAATCAACATGATGAGGCAGATCAACCACACCATCATACTAATCATCAAGGCCTATTGAATGATAACTCATTGTATAAGACCCAAGCTGCTCCAAATCATAGGGAACCTCTAGATGTGAAGATGATAGATGATGCATTGCATTTGACTTTTTAGTTCATTGCTTCTTTATGTCCTCATTACTGATATATGGCTTAGACTGATCATATGGATAAACTACATGCTCCTCCTCATCAAGATTTCCCAAGGCCACAAGATCCATGCTCTCTTCTTTAAAAACCTCATAGATAGGATCTTCAATAAAACCATCAAGAGACTCAAAACTCCCACCATTACATGTCATATAAAGGATTATTAATAAAACCATCAAACGTTTTTGGTTCATTAGTTTCCTCCTTATACATGTCATAGATTGGATTTTCCATGAATGTCCCAGAATACTCATCAACATCTTCGTCGGACATAAGGGAGTCTTCCTGTTTTGTATCATGCTCCAGGCTATACTTGTTCGCCTCTTCATACTCTTTTTCTTCAGAAAAATGGTCACAAGGCAGTAAACCTTCCAAACTATCATCATTATGTGGAGAATAGGAAGGGGTGCCATCATGTTCATTACATATTTCATCATAAGTGTCATTATAATCTTTTGCAATGGTTTCATCTTGAGCTAGATATGGAGTACAAATGTGATCATCATCGCTGAAATAATCATGAAAGAATCCTCGATCTTGAATATCCTTTGTTGATGTGACATGAGGAGGGTCTTCAATAATATCTTCAATGAATGGTTCTTCATGCAAAACCTCAATGGGATCATCATGGATTTCTGAATATTGGGTGTTGGTTACCATGTTGATACTAGGTAGCTCAGGATCTTTCACATGATATTCTTTCCAAGGATGAAAGCACTTCAAATTAGTCTTAATGAATGATTCAATATCATTCCCATGATAATGCCAGTGCCTAAAAAATATTTCATTGAAATTTGCAAGGGAAGTAATAGATTTCTTAGGAAAGCACTCATGAAGCCAACATGAAGTATCCCCTTATAGAAAATGAGAAAAGATCGACATCATATGATCCTTGTTATCACCAACCTTGTAGTTGCCTATGTATGATGGATCCAGGATGGATGGTAGAGGGGAAAGCAACCAGGGAGGTAAAACTAGGACTGCCTAGACTCCCAAATGGATGGTTGTCACGTCAATCAAGGCAGTCCTCGCTTTATGTTATCTAAGTCCAAGACAACAACGGGGGAGGCCCGGATCTGCTCCCGACAGGAGAGATCAGACCTAGACACCAGAACAGATCAAATGCACTTTGAGGTTACGTAAGGTGTAAGGTGTTCAGAAACTCTAGATCTACAGTAGGATTCAGTAGATGGATCAGGACCTCAGCAATGTATTGGCTGATCCAAAGCAGTAATTGGATGACCTTTGGGGAAATGGTTAAATCTAGGGTTTTGGTACTAGTAACTAAAGAAGATGATCTCTGCCTTGGTAAGCATAACCGAGGCAAGATGGGTAGGAAAATAGCGGGACTATCTAGTACCTGGCTGACAGACTCAATGAAGAAGGTGAATAGGTGTGATTGTCTGAGTCATCAAGGAACAACCAATTTCAAGGGGAAAAGGTCAATTCAGGGCTAGCGCTAGGGATGGAAGATCAGTTCCTTTTGTGCATTGGGCAATGGAGTCAGTATACATCCAACGTTGAGGTGAACCCACCTAGGGTAGACCCTGATCTATGGACCTAGATAAGTGTTTTGGTCCGGAAGGCTCAGTTTGGGCAGAAATTCAATCAAGGAAGTCTAGTGCTAGGGTTGGAGGAGACAGATCTGTAGATATGAGGCCACCGATAGACAACCAGTTCAACATTAGGGGTGTTTTGGAGTGCGCAGGACCTGATCTATCAGCCTAGCTTGTCAAATTTCGGAAACAGTAAACGCCGAAAAGGTCCAGTTTTTCGGTGATGGCGCTAGGGTTGTTTTTAGTCTAAAACTCAGATCTAGGTCACACTGTCATGAATCTGGACAGCGTTGGGTGTGATTTGGACCGTGTGGGACCCGATCTATCAGTCTATGAAGTCAAAAATCAGAAAAAGCCAAAACCCTAGCAGTTCAAATTTTCAGTGGGGGCACTATGCAGTTTTCAGACTAAAATTCAAATCTGGATCAAACCAACAGGAACTTGACCAGCGTTGCAGTAGATTCAGTGAAGGGGAGGCCCGATCTATGAAACCCAACAGTGGTTTGGCCAAAGATCGGACGGCTCTCGGATTTAGAATTTTTTAAGGCTTTTTTAGTATTTTAAGGGTTTTCAGAAAAATGGAAGGAAAACAAGTACAATGGATTCATATCTGTTAAAGAGAAGAGAATTACTTGTTGGATCATACCTAGAAATGCTTATTGAAGTCTTAACAGTGATGATCCTTGCTATCCCGATCAATTCTGGAAGATCCAAGTGATTTCTATGACGGATGTAAGCCCCAAGCCACCAATGCGCCCCCTACCCTGCATGAGCAAACGTCAAAAATATCAGATTTGCTAAGACAAGATAAAGAAACTAAATGCTATAGGAAAGTAAAAAGAAGTAATCATAGATCACAATGACACTAATGAAAAACCGCTGATCCAAGACGAAGATAACCGAACGAATTGAGATCCCCCTGCAAAAATGCTCTAGCCAAAACACCCTCCTGTAGACAAGACAATGATAGCAGAAAAAATATAGATCTCACATGAATTTCCACAATGCTAGGAAGAAGAAGACTATCCAATCACCATTTGAGAACATCAGATGCAAAGCAAATCCAGAAAATATCCACGGAAAAAGCTTTCTATTATTCAGATCCAAGAGCCAAAGACCCTTACAAAGGAGAAGCTCTCTCCTTTAAATAGAAATGAGAGAACCACAATCATAACCGAATTCTAACCACTTTCAAAACAAGTGGCTAATATTAAAATATAAAATGTTCTAATCAATGGTTGAGATGAGCTCAACATACAATACATGGATCAATATAGCCATAAAGTACCAAAGTGGACTAAATCACCCATAAAGAGGGTACCCCACTCAACAAGAAATAAATGAAGCACATGGTGGGTCCATGGAGTGTTGACTAACTCCCTCTGGGTGTCCTCATGGAACAACAAAATAATATAATATTTTAATCCTTTGACTTTGTGCCTCCTTGAGGAAATCATGAGCCTCCCAAAAGCTCTTGAAAATAATACAAAAATGACCAAAAATAGGTGTGGGCCCAATCAGGTGCTGCAACTGCTGGAGAAGGTGTGGAGGACATCACTCTCATCATCATGACTCATCCCATGTCATTTCCTTGCCTCAGTAGCCCTCGATTTCTTCAATAGCCATTTAATCATTTTTTAATCTGCCTCGGGAAACATGAACCTGCCAAAACAGCCTCCTAGGGTGCCTGCGTTGTCAAACTGAGCCCTCCAGGCTCTCTGAGATGGGGTTACTATGGTACAAACAAGTGGCTGCACCCCCTATGCCCATACAACGCCCTAGGAGATCCAACTGAAACATCTCCCTGCTCAGACATATCAACTTGTGAAGAAAAACTGCATCAGAAAGGTAGAGTGAGCCTGACTATATCTGCAAGTGCCCGGAACTAGAAATAAACTGTCTCATTAGACTCATAGAGTCCCAATCCATCTAGCGTATATACTCATACCCCTCACAGGTCTCTACCTGATCATCAACCATATCCAATAAACAATATAACCATCTGTAATAATAACTCAGACTATCATCCATCTGCTGCAAGTGTTATAAGGCTAAGACATGCTCTACAACTCATTCAAGCAACAATCACAACAAGTAGCAGTCATTTCACTGGTGGTACATAAACCAATACATATATAAGGCTTTATTTATTATTACTCAGACTAGACTTTCAGGACTATACTCACTTCATAGTTGTAGTCAATTTGCTAGTGAAGGGTGAAGGATGAAATTGACAAGGCTAAGGCAAATGATGACTTCCTATTTAACATCATGACACTTTGGATATGGAAATGGAATACTCACTATAAATAATGCTGGACAAACAACAACACAGGGAATGGCAGTGCCTCACAAATGGTTGAGTTGTTTAGAGAGTGCTTATTCAACTTAGGCATCATGACTACATCAAGCTTGATCCAGTTTGATTAGGATCATCAATTTTATTTCCATGGCCTTTTTGGCCTATATGACCCTTTGGGACTTCACCAGTGCTTAAAAGCATAGATAATTGCAGCTTTCATGCGAGACATATTTATATTTATAAGGTCAACAATATTTGGATATAGCATATTTTTAACCATTGCTTTTTTGGACCTTTTCTTATACCCTTCAAGGGGTATTTTAGCATTTCATTGCTCTTGCCCTTTTTCACATATGTTAAGAAACACATTTTTAGCATTTTCATTTTCCATGGGCGCATATATAATATTTCCAATACAAGTAGTGCATGAGCTTTTAGTTTTAGCCAACAACATCTCAAGTGACCAGGGGGAGTTCTGCATAGTGCCAAACATTGGGACAAACGACCAGAATGATCTAGGCATACAATCCAACTCACCAAAGGCAAGTTCTGTCACCAACTCAGAGCCAAGACACAATATAAACAGGGAGGCTTGTCCAACAAAGGTTCTAGCGGGGAAAGGTCCTCCATGCCATAAGTCAAGAAGTCGGTCAGGTTGAAAACTAAATTGGAAGGTAATGGATGGGTGGAGATAGTGAATGATGAAGCCAACACTAGCAAGCCAAAACAATGGTGGAAATGAGTACCTCTATTCTCCCTAAGGAGGGTAAAACCAATGAGTATAGATCAGGAACCTCAAAGTTAGAGTAGGGACATCAATACATAAATACAAATACATCCAAGTCCATATAATTATGACCGCCAGATCATGACACCACATGTTAATACATGTTACCAAAATGAGTATAAGAGCAATGATAACCATAACACAATATAAAAAGTTGAGTCATAATCATGCATATAATCCATCTGAAACATCATCTATCCAATGAGAAAACATTGATATAAAATTGGGCATCAATAACTACTCTGTAATGACTAAATGGCTACATCGGTCCTCAAATCTGAGTGTCCTGAGACTCAGTCCTGACATGGGAGAGTACAATAGTCCACTAATACAATAATGATCCGTCAAAACTGCTCATCTCAGCATCTCATATGTAAGAGATTTTGCTGAAAAATGTACTGTATCTGAAATATAGAATATGGTAGCCTGGCTACTATATATGTGATAACAATCCTCATGACGAATGTTGTATTCTATCATATGTGACAAGAAAATTACAACGTGGAATCTGGCTGAGTGATCATTATCATGCCCTCGAAAGACTGGAAGGGGAGTAGATGTCCTTTCACTATCGAGTCGATAAGGAAAACCAGGGATCTTAGAGAAATCAATGGGAGGACAATCACAGGAAACCCAAGCAGCAGTTTCAATCCTTTTAATATCCATTTCAAGGATCATTAATCATGGAGAACATTTGGTACTAAAAGAGTGGAGTTGTCACATAATGAGCTTTAAAATTTTACTGTGGCATGGGCTCATCTACACACAATCAATCTCAACAATTTTTATGAGAAACAAGGGTTTTATCCCTTCAATGGTGTCTCCATGTGAAAAGAAAAATATGCATCATAAATCTTTCACAAAAATTTCTATTTTTTTCTATTCTTTGAAAAATAAAGAAGGAAAGATATGAGTGGAGTCGCTAGATGAACATTAAGGATCTAATCTAAATATTTATCAAACAAGTAAAAACAAAAAAGAGAAAAGAGACAAAAGTGATACTCCGGGCATAAAAAGATTTCTCTCTGGCAATAGCGCCAAAACAAATGTTGCCGCCTTTCGTGCACCTTGGGGGGTTTGGCGTGGTAGAGATATTAAGCCATCAAGAAACCCAAGAGAAGAAATCCTTTACACTTTAAAATGCTCCATGAAAGATATGTCAATTAGGCCCCAAAAGAGAGAGAGCTCTCAAAATCCAACCTTACCAAAAGAGGGAGAGAGCAAAGCCTTATATAGCTTTAAACTCCTGAACCTCTTACAATAAAATAATAATGAATCCTTAAAAATCAAGCCTAGGGTGGGGTGAAATATTCAGTGTTCCACAGGGATGCATCCCGCAGGGTTGGGGACGCGTTTCCACGTTTCCTACGTCCCGGGGACTTGGGGACTCCTGGGCGAAACTTTCCCTCCCCAACCATGCCGCTGTGATTTTTTTTTTAATATTTTCCCATTATTTTCACATTTTACAATTCCTACTTGGTACTACTTAGAAAAAAAACTGATATATTTAGTATTTACATTGCACAATCATTAATATACATCAAATGAATTATTATTTTTTATATTTTATTTTATTTTTATAATTTTAGAGATGTCCCCACGTCCCCCCCGAATATCCCTAAATTTGGGGGTGGTTTCCACGCGTCCCGAATGTGCGTTTCCCCGCTCCCGCGTCCCCCCGTCCCGAAAACTTGGGGGAACATTGGAAATATTTAAAACCCCACTACTTTATAACTAACTCTAACAAACTTTAAAATGGTGATTGCCATAAATACAATGTTGAAAGATACACAGGGTCCCTTTTTTTGTCCTTAACAATCTTAGCAAAATAATAAAATAATGATGGTCTTCAACTAATTCTCAAAACGATGAGTGTGGTTAGCATAAAATAATAAAACTGCCAAGCCTCCAATGAATCTCCTCATGAGGCTCCCAAAATAGGGCTGACCCAAAGGTGCCCACAAAGTTGGTTGAAAAGTGGACGAGTTTCTTGTCTAAGTCCCACCAAGGGTTTCGAGAACCAATGCTTAAATAATTTGTTCTAATGAAGATCCATGAAGGCATGACCCAACTCTATAGGTCCATGATTCAAGTTTAAAATGTTCCACAATCCGAATGTATATGCCACATGCCAAAAGGAATAACCCCAATCAGAATGTTTAAGTTTAGCTCCAAGGTGGGATCGGCTTCAGGATATCACTGGTTTGAATCTTGAAGAGTGGAATCAAAACACCCTAAGTGGAGCCTAGTCATGATATTATCACCATGCCAACTGTAAGTAGATTGTCCTCATATTTAGCACTGTCACATATGCCAAAATTGATGGGTGCATCGACTACTGTGCTGGTCTTTGACTTATTCAGGCGAGAGTGAGGTTAATTCTTCCTCTGACAGGCACCCATCCCATAACTGAAGGTAATACAGAGATGCACAATTGGAGATTCTCTTCTCCCCAAAAGCTCAAGCCAGAATTTTTTCCTCCAAAGGTCTAACCGCAAGTACTGATAAGAAATTTAATTTGTGGCATCTAAAGTTTTCTGCATCCTTTCCTGTAGCTGAACACCTCACCTTTCTCTTTCCTTTCATTTTGGCTGAGACCTTTTGCTGACATTTTCTGACTGGTTTTGACTGTAATGATACACCCCTTGGTACCCCTCTTCCTTGCGCTTGTATTCCGAGACCAAACTACTCCAACAGATTTGGATTTATCACAACATTAGACCTGTGGTGACATTGTTTGACTGCCTTGTTCTGCCTAGTCACTATATTGAGATCTGAAAACCCTTCCTATTGGTGAAAAACTGACTGTTTATCTTGCAAGATACTTCTCATGTTGCTGGTTGGAAACTTAAATGCTTATAAGAAATCTTCTTTGGTTGATACATCATAACCCCTTTTCGAGATTGCATCAGCAGTTTCCATGTTACCACACCTTCCAGGACTTGTAGAACTACTGAATCATGGCCATATGCCCCCCTATAGGAACATTTAGATCTGCTCAGAATGTCCTTTCCATTGCTGTTATTAATCATACCTTTAAAAATTGGAATCGGAATCGGTTGAGGGTCAACTTGGACTCGGAATCAGATTTGCTAATGAATCGGTCATGAGTCAGCAGATTTGAATTTAATGACTCGGTTTACTCAAAAATACATAAAATATTGAAATTTTAAAGAAAAACAATATTTTCAGGATTCTAAACTATGATTCCAAAGCACTAGAAACCAAATATCCAAAGTCTGGTCATGTATATACCATATAAGAGTGAATATATCAGAATGACAAAAAGTGTACTGTGCAATACATATCTAGGAGACTGGTACTGTGTAATGAACAAATTGAATAATAAATAAGCAATAATAAATACTATTAATAAATAAATTAACTAAATAAATTAAATGAAAAAGCAAATGAAGAAGCAACTTATGAAAGGTGGTGTCTCATCACCAAGGAAACCCTTGCATGGGTGACTGTGCAATACATACCTACTGAGACTGAGCAATACATACCTAGGAGACTGCAATACATATCTACTGAGAATATGAGATAGGTGTAGGAAAATGGAGGGAGGGTCATTAAATAGATTTAGGCCCTAGGGTTATGTTAGATTAGGAAAAACAGGGAAAAAATGAAAAAAAATGTAAGAGTATTTTCATGTTCACGGTCCCGATGTGCCGGCGATGAAAAAATTGGCCGATTTTATACATGATTCAGCCGATCTGACTGGTTTGGTACAGAATTGGTCACCTGAACTGATTTGATGGCCAGTTCGGATTGGTTTGGGGTCTGGTCGGTGAATCGGCGAATTTCGATTCAGATTTTACCGTATTTTAAAACTATGCCAAGGGCTGAAATATGTCATAGAACAGTCTCAGATCAACTCAAAGTGCTCAGATTGAAGCTTATGCCCAGATTTGCAAGGAATTAGCCCAGTTCTGTTTGGAGTTTGCCCAGGATGATGTCTGAAAACCCTCATGAACAACTTATACAAATAGGGCGTAACAGATTGAAAGTTAAAACAGGCCTTATCTTTCTGTTTGCGGATTTATGTTTTGAAAATCACTATTCAGTTGCCTAGCTTTACTAATATCAGCCATTTCTCTTTGGTGTGTTATGGCTCTTACTTTCTAATTTTCATATTGGCACAAAGATGTTTTCCAACTACATTTTTATGTATCTGAACATTTCTATTTTATTTTAATGGTATGCATGCAGGTACCGTGTAAGTGACCTGATAAAGCTGGACATACATATTAATGGTGAACCAGTTGAGGCATTAGCAGCGATTGTTCACAAGGACAAGGTCTTTGGTTCTTGAACAATTTGATTTTTCTTAGATATTTTGATCCTGAGAAAATAATTTACAAATCATTTGCTATTCTCCACCTCTCACATTCTAACAATGGCTTTGATAGTCCATGTTAGGGCAATTTTGAAATAAGAAAGTAGGTGGAATGGAAACTAGAGTCTTATAATCAGAGTCTTACCAGAGGGTTTTTAAATTTTTATCGAATATGGCTGGAAGCTAAACATTTTCATTATTTTCTTCTTGCAAAACAACAAAATGGCATAAGAAAATAGCAAAATAGTATGCCTAGGAGTAATATGGACTAGACACAAAAGTTACAGAAGCCTAGGTGAAATATATAGAGCCTTTAAGGAATGAATTAGGCTTGGTAGGTAAGATAAAATAAGATAATCTTATTAATGCCCAATGTTGCCGCCTAATTCGCACCTCGGGTCACGTGGCAGAAATCTTCAAGCCACTTGGCGTGACCTTGGGGGCAAGCAAGAGTCAAGTGCTGTCACTTGATCTTGACTCCTCCGTCTAGGCTCTCTCCTAGAGAAGCCAAGGGGGGTGGTCCCTAGTAAAATAAACTATGGTGTTTAATCTATAAAATAAAACAATAAGTCTAGGAGATGATAACAATAAAACAAATAGTTTAAATAACTAGCATTTAAAATATCATTCCAAATAACACATTGATTAACTTAAGCAACAAACATAAAATAAAATGCCAAATAGAGCAGTGCTAATGGAGTCCTTGTAGAGGGGTTGCTAGTGAAGTCTCGAGAGCTATTGCAGTTGTCTCGGTTGGTCAGTTTTAAAATTATTAAATGAGTAATTAGGGAGTGGGTAAATTCTTGGTAAATTTTATCAAGAATGTGGTAATGATCTTTTATTGTTATGGGGGAAATGGTATTCAAGATATACCCAGGGGGTACTGTTGTCACCCGAAATTGGCACGTGGGTGCCAAAAACCCAAACTGCGGGCGCGCCGGCCCGGTGACAACCTCTTGAGAGAGAGGCCAATGTCACCACACCTTCTCTCTCCTCGCTTTAGGCTGGCTCTTCTCCAGCTCTAGGGGGGTTTCCCTAAGTTCGGATCTCTAAGGCAGTTGTAGCTAAGGGCAGGGTGATCTGAAGAGGTTGCCTTAGAGAAACTCGGGTAGCAGAAAGGAAACTAAGTCGGATTGATGGGAAGGAAGGGAAGGGAGGATCAGTCCTCGAGGGAAAGGCCAGTGCCAGTATCAGAAGGGCGAATGGAGTCAAAAGGGGACTCAGAAAGGCTTTGCGTTTTGCAGAAGGGAGATCAGGCTGGTCCGCTCCATAATCAGAGGCCAGGAGAATGGTAGTATAAGTGACTACTTTCCATTACTCCCAGGCCTCCAAGAACATAACGGTGACAAGCAACTTGGCAGCTGTAAATGCTTTCCCAACGTGCTAGATTGTTAGCCTTCTATGCCGGCTTAGTCTACAACTTATGAAAACACAAGATTACCACTGAAAAACCCAACATGTCCAAAAACTCAACAATGAATTTCTTTATTAACTCTGGGGAAAAAATCCTCCCTGCCCAAAAACTTTCCATCTGGTATAAAGAAAGAGCTTTGCTCTTTATAGGCCCAAAAGGCTTTTTTCCTCTATCCCAGTAAAAATAAAAAAATAAACAATAATAAAAATAAAAAAAAGGATAAAAGTGGGTGAAGCTCCACTTTTCTCTCCAATACCTACAACAAATGTTTCTTTATTAAAAAGGAACTTATACTTAACCTAAAAGTTCCTACCTATAAACTATACCACGATAAAGTGGATCCACCGAGCCTTAAAGAACTGGCTCCTCATGAAATTAAAAATAAAGTGAATGCTTGATCCACTCTTCTCTCCAAGGAAGACTCAGTGTAACTACCACAACTCACAGTTTAGCTCCAAATTTCATGCCTAGCCACACAGGTCGCCACATAAAGGACAGGTGCCCCCAAAAAGTAAGGAAAAAGTATGAGTAACATCAAATCGCAACTCAGATTTGGGTTGCCACGGTATTTTAAATTGGATTTAAAGCTGTGATAACTGCCAGACTGCTGCCACGAAAATGTAGATATGTTGTTTGATTTCGGCGCAAAAGAGGAAAAAATCGGGTGAAGAGGAGCTCCAGGTGCAGACTTACGGGTTGATGTCAGTGCAATAACTGCCAACCAAAAATTAAAAACTCGATCTGCCAATTTATCTGGAAACATCAGTATGCGAGTGTAGTGCAAATCTCCATTGGAACGTGGATTCCAGCTCAAGGTGTTCTCTACCAGCGATATATATGGGATCGGCTGTCAGTGTGATCGAAAGCTTAACCCAGACACGCCAACGGTGGGGAAAACAACAATTCCAAAAATCCACATGAAGAAGGATGCGGCCAGGTCCAGGTGTGCATGAGCTCTGCCTGTCAAAGAAACGCGTGGACTGCTCTCAAGCTCAAGCTGCTATCAATTGCATAAGAAAAAACGCTGATAGAAAAAATTTACACCGTCTAAAACGCCGATTTTGAAAAGCTAACATCAAGGCTCAGTTTGAAAATGATGGAGGTAATCACGGTGATTGGCTTCCAGCTCTCCAGTCCAAAACGAAGTTGAATGCACCAACAACCCGTGATTAAATCACCTTTGGCGTAAGAATGCTATTCCATGAGTTCAACTCTGTTTGAACTAAATATTTGGGCCAGCTGAATATGTGCCTGATAAGCAAAATATAATCGTAGAACCATCCGTGAAAACAAAGCAAATTCCTTGTTTGAATACAACACTACCATCAAACTTTTGATTCCTATACTAAATTTCATTATTCATCATTTATGGTGCATTCTGAAATTGATCACCAAAGTGGCAGCTTGCCGAACTATTACGCTCAGACTCCTCATGTCAAAGCAGATGCTTCCCCCAGCTCGTCTACCTCGACATCGTTGTACCCATTGAATGACTTAATGGCTGTAATGCAACTATTGGACTGCCCCGAACCCCTTGATTCCTCATTACATGAAGGCTCTTTCCACAAGCCCTCTTCGATGCCACGCCAATCTTACCACAGCGTTGATTCTTCCAGTGCCCCTTTTTCCAGCAATCATGGAGCATTTTCAGGCCATCGATTTCAGTATGGACAACATTCATTCAATACTAATGACAACATGTGTTTTGGTTCTTCACAGGCGCAAATTGCTTCGCAAGATTATGAAAAATTTGAGATAGTTCCATTTGGTTCTTCTGCAATGTCTTTGAGGGTTGTCCTGTTACATGGGACTCTTTTCTTGGAGAATTTGAGGCAAGTATTGACAAAAGCAGTTCCTGGGAAGTTGTCTGCCAAAATAGAAAAGAACATCTCTCATAAAACAACAATAACAAGTGATCCATATGTGTTAGTTTGCCTTTCAAGTGTCTTATGATGTTTAGAGCAAAAAGTAAACAGCCTTGTACAAGTCTCTGATGTGTTTTATGTACCCTTCCCTGTCAAATTTGGCCAGATCTGAACTAAAACCTAGGAAATCACAAGTAATTTAGCCACCAGTTATTTCTTCCAGGTACCGCTTTTGATTCGACATCATCGTCTTTGTGGAATGATACCTTCAAAAACCATGTGTGTAATAGTGGATTGCATTCTGTAAATAGTGTTTTAACCACTGAAAATGCAAATGCATTCGGAGGGGTAACATCTGGCTCCATGGGGGATGTGTGCTCTTGGAGAGAGCATGCGAGAACCTCAGGATCTCTGAGTATCATCAGACCAACTAGAAAGAAAAGTGTGATGGGATGGCTTCATTCACATCCCATGCTTTATGACAAAACAAAGAACATACTGAAAATTTAAATGCTCATGCAAGAGCTTATTTTTCTTCCTACCTACCTACTCTATCATAAATCTAGCACACCTTAGGTGTATGCATACAACCAATGAAGCCATTCCAACATCTTATCCATTCCAAATTTCTTTTTTCTGAGTGTGGTCAGTGAAAGAAACAAAAACACATTCATCATAAGATAACTATACCTTGCAATCTGCTCATGAAAAAGACTGAACTGTAACATTAGAATGTTAGGCAAAAAGAAATTATACCAGGGAGAATCAAACTGTGCACAAGAAACCTCTATCCACTGGTTGATAGGGCTCACATACAACCCTTTATTGTCAAACTGCTCAAGCTGATCTGCAGAAACAACATCATTATCTTCAATATGATGAACTTGAGACAAGTCCACATCTTCTTCGTGAAGTTGTTCAGGAACTTGGGGCAGCTCCAGCTTTTCATCATGAAACATTATATGAACTTGGGGAAGCTTCACATCTTCTATTTCAGCCATATCCGGGATCTCTTTAGTAATGTCTTCGACCAAGGGTTCTTGTACTGCTTCATTAACTAGATTTTCCATGGTTTGTTTTTCATGAATCTGTTCCTCAAGTTCGTGATGGACCCTAGGGATGAGAGCATCATATTTTTGAGCAAGCTGCTCAATCTCATCTACTGTGCCATCGTGCCAGCGAAGGAGAAATCTCTCGAAAAATTTTGGCACTAAATCTATGGATTGATCCAACAAACCATAGAACCAGGTCATTACATTATTTACCAAAGCTATGGCAAAAATGATCATAATTTCATCCTCATGATGAGCATTAACATCAGCCATCAGTTTGCAGAAAGAGGCAATATGATGGGTGGCTGAAACACCATCATTTCCATGAAATTCGGGAAGAATATCATGTATCTCGGGGTCGTAGCACTCACTAGGAAATCCATGGACTTTCGAGAAGTCCAGTGGGCCATAAGCCTCGTGCCACATATCCCATGGTTCTTCCATAAATCAAACAATGCGGTATTTAATTTGAAAAGATGTGTTAAATCATACCTCATGCCAAACTTGTGGAGTCGCCAAGGTGAGCTTGAAAGCCTTCTGATGAGTGTGCTCACTTATACCCAATCGGATCTTCAAATCTGTAAAAGGACAAGGGCTCTGTCCCTTCGTGGAGTCGCCATGTGAGAGGAATAATCCGCAACGTAATCTCCCACAGATGTCAATGAAGCATAGTCTTCAAAATCCGGGAACTGGACTTTGTCCCCGGCAACGGCGCCAAAATGTTGTCACACGAAACTGGCACGCGGGTGCCGAAAACCGAAACCGCGGGTGTGCCGGCCCGGTGACAACCTCTCAAGAGAGAGGCCAATGTCATCGCACCTTCTCTATCCTCAATTCAGGCTGTCTCTTCTCCAGCTCTACGGGGGTTTCCCTAAGTTCGGATCTCTAAGGTAGTTGTAGCTAAGGGCAGGGTGATCTGAAGAGGTTTCCTTAGAGAAACTCGGGTAGCAGAAAGGAAAATAAGTCGGATTGATGGGCAGGAAGGGAAGGGAGGATGAGTCCTCGAGGGAAAGGCCAGTGCCAGTATCAGAAGGGCGATTGGAGTCAGAAGGGGACTCAGAAAGGCTTTGCGTTTTGCAGAAGGGAGATCAGGCTGGTCCGCTCCATAATCAGAGGCCAGGAGAATGGTAGTATAACTGACTACTTTCCATTACTCCCAGACCTCCAAGAACATAATGGGGACAAGCAACTTGGCAGCTGGAAATGCTTGCCCAACGTGCTAGATTGTTAGCCTTCTATGTCGGCTTAGTCTACAACTTATGAAAACACAAGATTACCACTGAAAAACCCAACATGTCCAAAAACTCAACAATGAATTTCTTTATTAACTCTGGGGAAAAAATCCTACCAGCCCAAAAACTTTCCATTTGGTATAAAGAAAGACTTTGCTCTTTATAGGCCCAAAAGGCTTTTTTCCTCTATCCCAGTAAAAATAAAAAAATAAACAATAATAATAATAATAAAAAAGGAAAAAAGTGGGCGAAGCTCCACTTATCTCTCCAATACCTACAACAAATGTTTCTTTATTAAAAAGGAACTTATACTTAAACTAAAAGTTCCAACCTATAACTATACCACAATAAAGTGGATCCATCGAGCCTTAAAGAACTGGCTCCTCATGAAATTAAAAATAAAGTGAATGCTTGATCCACTCTTCTCTCCAAGGAAGACTCATCGTAACTACCACAACTCACAGTTTAGCTCCAAATTTCATGCCTAGCCACACAAGTCGCCAGATAAAGGACAGGTGTCCCCAAAAAGTAAATTTCATGCCTAGCCACACAAGTCACCACATAAAGGACAGGTGTCCCCAAAAAGTAAGGAAAAAGTATGAGTAACATCAAATCGCAACTCAGATTTGGGTTGCCACGGTATTTTAAATTGGATTTTAAGCTGTGATAACTACCAAACTGCTGCCACGAAAATGTAGATATGTTGTTTGATTTCGGCGCAAAAGAGGAAAAGATCGGGTGAAGAGGAGCTCGAGGTGTAGACTTACGGGCTGATGTCAGCGCAATAACTGCCAACTGAAAATTTAAAACTCGATCTGCCAATTTATCTGGAAACATTAGTATGCGAGTGTAGTGCAAATCTCCATTGGAACGTGGATTCCAGCTCAAGGTGTTCTTTGCCAGCGATATATATGGGATCGGCTGTCAGTGTGATCGGAAGCTTAACCCAGACACGCCAACGGTGGAGAAAACAACAATTCCAAAAATCCACATGAAGAAGGATGCAGCTAAGTCCAGGTGTGCACGAGCTCTGCTTGTCAAAGAAACGCGTGGACTACTCTCAAGCTCAAGCTGCTATCAATTGCATAAGAAAAAACGTTGATAGAAAAAATTTACACCGTCTCAAACGCCGATTCTGAAAAGCTAACATCAAGGCTCGGTTTGAAAATGATGGAGGTAATCACGGTGATTGGCTGCCAGCTCTCGAGTCCAAAACGGAGTTGAATGCACCAACAACCTGTGATTAAATCACCTTTGGCGTAAGAATGCTATTCCGCGAGTTCAACTCTGTTTGAAATAAATATTTGGGCCAGCTGAACATGTGCCTGATAAGCAAAATATAATCGGAGAGCCATCCGTGAAAACAAAGCAAATTCCTTGTTTGAATACAACACTACCATCAAACTTTTGATTCCTATACTAAATTTCATTATTCATCATCTATGGTGCATTCTGAAATTGATCACCAAAGTGGCAGCTGGCCGAACTATTACGCTCAGACTCCTCATGTCAAAGCAGATGCTTCCCCCAGCTCGTCTACGTCGACATCGTTGTACCCATTGAATTACTTAATGGCTGTAATGCAATTATCGGACTGCCTTGAACCCCTTTTTTCCTCATTACATGAAGGCTCTTTCCACAAGCCTTTTTCGATGCCACGCCAATCTTAACACAGCGTCGATTCTTCCAGTGCCCCTTTTTCCAGCAATCATGGATCATTTTCAGGCCATCGATTTCAGTATGGACAACATTCATTCAATACTAATGACAACATGTGTTTTGGTTCTTCACAGGCGCAAATTGCTTCGCAAGATTATGAAAAATTTGAGATAGTTCCATTTGGTTCTTCTGCAATGTCTCTAAGGGTTGTCCTATTACATGGGACTCTTTTCTCAGACAATTTGAGGCATGTAATGACAAAAGCAGTTCTTGGAAAGTTGTCTGCCAAAATAGAAAAGCACATCTTTCATAAAACAACAATAACAAGTGATCCATATGTGTCAGTTTGCCTTTCAAGTGTCTTATGATGTCTAGAGCAAAAAGTAAACAGCCTTGTACAAGTCTCTGATGTGTTTTATGTACCCTTCCCTTTCAAAATTGGCCAGATCTGAACTAAAACCTGGGAAATCACAAGTAATTTAGCCACCAGTTATTTCTTGTTGCTACCGCTTTTGATTCGACAGCATCTTCTTTGTGGAATGATACCTTCAAAAACCATGTGTGTAATAGTGGATTGCATTCTGTAAATAGTGTTTTAACCACTCAAAATGCAGATGCATTCGGAGGGGTAACATCTGGCTCCATGGGGGGCGTGTGCTCTTGGAGAGAGCATGCGAGAACCTCAGAATCTCTGAGTATCAGCAAACCAACTTGAAAGAAAAGTGTGATGGGATGGCTTCATTCACATCCCATACTTTATGACAAAACAAAGAACATACTGAAAATTTAAATGCTCATGCAAGAGCTTATTTTTCTTCCTACCTACCTACTCTATCATAAATCTAGCACACCTTAGGTGTATGCATACAACCAATGAAGCCATTCCAGCATCTTATCCATGCCAAATTTCTTTTTTCTGAGCTTGGTCAGTGAAAGAAACAAAAACACATTCATCATAAGATAACTATGCCTTGCAATCTGCTCATGAAAAAGACTGAACTGTAACATTAGAATGTTAGGCAAAAAGAAATTATACCAGGGAGAATCAAACTGTGCACAAGAAACCTCTATCCACTGGTTGATAGGGCTCACATACAGCCCTTCATTGTCAAACTGCTCAAGCTGATCTGCAGAAACAACATCATTACCTTCAATATGATGAACTTGAGACAAGTCCACATCTTCCGCATGAAGTTGTTCAGGAACTTGGGGCAGCTCCAGCTTTTCATCATGAAACCTTATATGAACTTGGGGAAGCTTCACATCTTCTATTTCAGCCATATCCGGGATCTCTTCAGTAATGTCTTCGACCAAGGGTTCTTGTACTGCTTCATCAACTAGATTTTCCATGGTTTGTTCTTCATGAATCTGTTCCTCAAGTTCGTGATGGACCCTAGGGATGAGAGCACGATATTTTTTAGCAAGCTGCTCAATCTCATCTACTGTCCCATCGTGCTAGCGAAGGAGAAATCTCTCGAAATTTTTTGGCACTGAATCTATGGATTTGTCCAACAAACCACAGAACCAGGTCATTGCATTATTTACCAAAGTTATGGCAAAAACGATCATAATTTCATCCTCATGATGAACATTAACATCAGCCATCAGTTTGCAGAAAGAGGCAATATGATGGGTGGTTGAAACACCATCATTTCCATGAAATTCGGGAAGAATATCATGTATCTCGGGGTCGTAGCACTCACTAGGAAATCCATGGACTTTCGAGAAGTCCAGTGGGCCGTAAGCCTCGTGCCACATATCCCATGGTTCTTCCATAAATCAAACATTGCGGTACTTAATTTGAAAAGACGTGTTAAATCATACCTCATGCCAAACTTGTGGAGTCGCCAAGGTGAGCTTGAAAGCCTTCTGATGAGTGTGAGCACCTCTACACCCAATCGGATCTTCAAATCTATAAAAGGACAAGGGCTCTGTCCCTTCGTGGAGTCGCCATGTGAGAGGAATAATCTGCAACGTAATCTCCCACAGATGTCAATGAAGCATAGTCTTCAAAATCCAGGAATTAGACTTTGTCCTCGGCAACGACGCCAAAATGTTGTCACACGAAACTGGCACGTAGGTGTCGAAAGCCCAAACCACTGGCGCACCGGCCCGGTGACAACCTCTCTCTCGAGAGGCCAATGTCACACACCTTCTCTCTTCTCGCTTCAGGCTGGCTCTTCTCCAGCTCTAGGGGGGTTTCCCTAAGTTCGGATCTCTAAGGTAGGTGCAGCTAAGGGCAGGGTGATCTGAAGAGGTTGCCTTAGAGAAACTCGGGTAGCAGAAAGGAAAATAAGTCGGATTGATGGGCAGGAAGGGAAGGGAGGATGAGTCCTCGAGGGAAAGGCTAGTGCCAGTATCAGAAGGGCGAATGGAGTTAGAAGGGAACTCAAAAAGGCTTTGCGTTTTGCAGAAAGGAGATCAGGCTGGTCCGCTCCATAATCAGAGGCCAGGAAAATGGTAGTATAACTGACTACTTTCCATTACTCCTAGACATCCAAGAACATAACGGCGACAAGCAACTTGGCAGCTGCAAATGCTTGCCCAACGTGCTAGATTGTTAGCCTTCTATGCCGGCTTAGTCTACAACGTATGAAAACACAAGATTACCACTGAAAAGCCCAACATGTCCAAAAACTCAACAATGAATTTCTTTATTAACTTTGGGGAAAAAATCCTCCCTGCCCAAAAATTTTCCATCTGGTATAAAGAAAGAGCTTTGCTCTTTATAGGCCCAAAAGACTTTTTTCCTCTATCCCAGTAAAAATAAAAAAATAAACAATAATAAAAATAAAAAAAGGGAAAAAAGTGGGTGAAGCTCCATTTTTCTCTCCAATACCTACAACAAATGTTTCTTTATTAAAAAGGAACTTATACTTAAACTAAAAGTTCCAACCTATAAACTATACCATGATAAAGTGGATCCACCGAGCCTTAAAGAACTGGCTCCTCATGAAATTAAAAATAAAGTGAATGCTTGATCCACTCTTCTCTCCAAGGAAGACTCAGCATAACTACCACAACTCACAGTTTAGCTCCAAATTTCATGCCTAGCCACACAGGTCGCCACATAAAGGACAGGTGTCCCGAAAAAGTAAGGAAAAAGTATGAGTAACATCAAATCGCAACTCAGATTTGGGTTGCCACGGTATTTTAAATTGGATTTTAAGCTGTGATAACTGCCAGACTGTTGCCACGAAAATGTAAATATGTTGTTTGATTTCGGTGCAAAAGAGGAAAAAATTGGGTGAAGAGGAGCTCCAGGTGCAGACTTACGAGCTGATGTTAGCGCAATAACTGCCAATCGAAAAATTAAAAACTCGATCTGCCAATTTATCTGGAAACATCAGTATGCGAGTGTAGTGCAAATCTCCATTGGAACGTGGATTCCAGCTCAAGGTGTTCTCTGCCAGTGATATATATGGGATTGGCTGTCAGTGTGATCGGAAGCTTAACCCAGACACACCAACGGTGGAGAAAACAACAATTCCAAAAATCCACATGAAGAAGGATGCAGCCAGGTCCAGGTGTGCACGAGCTCTTCCTGTCAAAGAAACGCGTGGACTGCTCTCAAGCTCAAGCTGCTATCAGTTACATAAGAAAAAACGTTGATATCTTTGACAGGCAGAGATATCTGAAACAAATAAACAATAAGATCTTCAAGCATACAAGCTTTTAAAACTTACCCTACCAAGAGACAACTCTCCTTCAAAGGCCAAGCTTAACCAAAGAGATGCAAAGAAAGAACACCACTGGTTACTTCAAAAGCTCAAGACAACATTCATCCACACAGAGAATCGCTACACAGTTCTTGACCTCCAAAGTCTTTTATTCAAAATGATAGGAAAATATTACAAAGGACAGGAGCATAAGTTTCTTGCCAAAATATTCTGTGTAAAATGAAGAGAGGAAGCATGCTTAAATAGCAAAACTGGCCAAGAGAGGGGGGACGCATCTTCCTCAAGGATGCGCTAGTGTTGGAGAGGTGGCAATGAGGTGAGGTGAGTTGGAAAAGGGTGCAATTTATGGAAACATCCGCTGATGGATATGCCGCTTGCTAAAACCTGACTCTTTTTCCAATCCATAAGCTTTTCCACCCAAGCTAGCGTCCCCACTTGGAGATTTGCGGCCCTCTCTTGGAGAGGAAACTCACAACTCATGAGATTCTCTGAAACAGAAACATCTAGATTGTCCCCCTTTCCCGGGTACTTGTCAAATTCATTTGCCAAGTCACAAAATTCATTTTTGGCAATTATCTTTTGTTTTTTTAATTGTCGATTTTTTTAAATATTTCATTTTTTTGGTCTTTTTTTGGGTTTTTCGAGTAATTATTAATTTTGGGGTTGAATAATTACTCGAAAACTTAGGATAGTGGGTATAGGGTTTAAGTGGGTGCTCTGAGTTAAAAAAAAACCTCCTAGCCACACTTTTATGACTTTGTACATTTTTACATTTAACTTATTAAAAATAAGCCTGTAAAAAACGAGAAAAATAATTTTTTCCGGAAATTAAAAAAAACCTATGGGGGACTTAGGGCATGTTCATAATGACTCAAAATAATGATTAGCATGGTAATATACATTGACACATAGGTTTTAATAACCTCCTAAGGCTTAATTAATAAGGCAATTATAATATTATTCCAACTTTGGAGTTTTGGGTGAAAAACTCGAAAATTATTTATCACTTAAAACCTATAAATAATTAACAAGGAAAAAACACCCTGGAATAATGCATTAATAAATAAGTCCTAGGAAACCAAACCTTTTACATAAAGTCATCATGCTAACTCATTTTATTACAATTCTTCATGGAGTATGAACATGTTAAAAAATTAGAAAAAGGGCCTAGGAAGGCCTACAAGGACTTCTGAACTTGAAATTTGAACAAGTGATTGTTCATCTTTGACGGCTTGTTTAGAAATCCAATTTAGTACAACTTAGCTGGTAACATCTGGCTCCAACTGTGGAATGTGTGATTGATCTGAACTTCGTGAAAATTGATCATACGAGAAGCCTTGAATCTTTGGTTCCTGCAGAAAACTAGGATAAGTCAGTCACATGTATATATAAGCAAATGAAATAACAAGTTGCAATTTATAATACAAGATAATGTACAACAAAAGAATTTATATGTAAACAATCTATTATACAAAAATTAAGCTATGAAATAAAATGCAGAGGAAGGGTTAGAAATCCATGAGACAAAGATGCCCCCATGGGCATCAAATGTTGTCACCGAAGAATAACTTTAGAAGCTTCCCGTTCATTGGCAGAGTCTGCTTTTCACCATCCATGTCGCTAAGATGAAATGAATTAACACCGGCTATATCATGAATGATGTAAGCACCCATCCATAAGTTGTCAAACTTTCCTTGTTTGCCAGGCTTTTCTCTCCGCTCGTCCCATAGTAACACTGTATCTCCCTTCTGAAAAGCTCTAGGCCTAACAGATCTGTCAAAATTTCTTTTAATTTTATCCTAACTTCTGAGACTCTGATCAACTGCCTTTCTCCTGACTTCATCCAACTCTAGCAAGTCATGAATTCTCCTTTGATAGTCATCTTGGTCAAACCCCGAATCTTGCAAAGTCTAATACACTGGTAACTTGAGATGAATTGGAAAAGTCACATTTGTGCCATAAACCAATTCAAAAGGAGACTTTTCCATTGCACTTTTCTTGGTGATTCCGTTTGCCCAAAGTGCAAATTTGATCTTACTATCCCAAGGCTTTTTATTATTACCAATAATCTTTTTAACGATGGTCATCAAGTTTTTGTTGCTTGACTCAGCCAGACCATTTCCCTGGGGATAGTAATTTGAGGAATGGGATAGGATAATACCATACTTGAAACATAATGATGGCATGGCTACTGAGCTGAATGATTTGGTATTATCAGTGGTTATCTTAGCTGGCACCCCAAATCTAGATTGTTCCAAGATCGATTGGTAGAGGGATGGGCAACCAAAGAGGTGAAACCAAGATAACCTCGACTCCCAAATGGATGGTTGTTACGCCTATCGAGGCAATCTTCACTTGATGTTGTCTTAGCCCAAGACAACAGTGGGGGAGACCCAAATCTACTCCCGACAGGAGAAATCAAACCAAGACACCAAATCAAATCATTGAAAGATGAAGTAAGTAAGGTGTAAGGTGAATTAAACCGTAGTTCTATGAATGAAGTCACAAGATGTGTTATTGTTTGGGTCAAGGGGCTTATGAAATGTGAAATTGACCCAAGGTTGAAATACAGGTGACTTATGAGTTTTACTATTAGATCTAGGATCAAGGTACCAACAAATGATGAAAATATCCTTTGCCTTGGGAACCATGTCCAACGCAAGGAGGTTAAGGAAAGGATTGGGGCTATCTAGTACCAATGGATAGACTTGATGAAAGGTATGACAGTATCAAAGTACCCAAGCCTCGGAGATAAGATCAGAAAACAAGACAAAATGGGCAAGTGAGGAGTTGCGCTAAGGTTGAGAGATTAGTGCCTTGGGATTTGGCCCAAATGGAGTCACCCAAGCATGATGTCTAGGAGAACCCACTTAGGGTTTGAGCCAATCTACAATACCCAGAAATGGTTTGCCAAAAGATCAAGCGATTTGATCCATATAATTTTTCGATTATTTTTAGTTAGGGTTTTGACAATAAAATGAAGAGGCCAATGGATTGGAACCAAGAAAAGAAGAACAAACATGTGGATCTTACCTGGATAATCTTGTAGATGCCTTGATGATGATGATCTATGCCGTCTCAATCAATTTGAGAAGATTTGGATGAAGACTCTATGCAAATCGATTTGCCCAAGGAAGCCAATGCGCCCTCCCTCTTGCACAACAAACGACAACAATATCAAATTTGATGCATCAAGAGAAATGGACAAATGCTACAGAAAAATAACAAGATGAGACCATAGATCACAATGATACTAATGATAACCCCCTGATACAAACGATGCCAAACAAGCAAGTTGAGGAAGCCCTGCAAAAACACCCAAGTGAAGTCACCCTCCTGTAGACAAAACAAAGTTTCAACGAAAAATATAGATCTCACCACAAATACCCAAATGCTAGGATGCAATAGACTTTCCAATCACCATTGAAGAACACCAAATGTAAAAGAGACCCAAGAATTTCCACAAAAGAGTTTTTCTATTATCAAGATTCTAAGAGCCAAAGACCCCTGTACAATGAGAGGCTCTCCTCTTTAAATAGGATGGAGAGATACCAAAATCCTAACCACCTTTTAAATGGATGGCTAAGATTAAAAGATCAAAATGTTGTAATCAATGGTTGAGATGAGCTCAACATAAAGTACATGGATCAATATAATAATATAACACATCAGTGGACAAAATTGCCCTAGGAAAGGGGATCCCATGCAATATGACAAAATAAACATGAATAAAGCTCATGGTGGGTCCAGGGGGTAGTGACTAACACCCCTAGTGTGTCCCCGTGGCACAATATAAATAAAATATAATTTTAAGTGCAAAATAGTGCCTCTTTGGGAAAATCGTGAGCCTCCAAAAGCTCCAGGAAATCATACAATATGTCGAAGAAATGGGTGTAGGTCCTCCTGAATGCTAGAACTACTGGAGAAGGGGCAGAAGACATCACACTCATCATCAAAACTTATCCCATGCCATTTCCTTGCATCAGTAGCCCAAATCGAATTCTTCAGTAGCCATTTTCACCATTTTTAATCTGCCTCGGGAACTATGAACCTGCCCAAACTACCACCTGGAGTTCCTGCGTTGTCCAACTAATCCCACCATGCTCTTTGGGAGGGGGGTATAATGGTAAAAAGAAGTGGTTGGACCACCCCTTCCTCATACATCGCCCTAGGTGAGCTAATCAAATCGTCTTTCTACTTTGACAGGCCATTTGACATGGCAAAACTGCACCAGAATGGTATAATGAGTCAAATCACTACTGTAACTGCCCGGAACTGAAAACAAACTGTCTCATTGGACTCAGGGAGCCCAAATCCATCTAAGGTGTATACTCATACACCCCACAGATATCTGCATGGTCATGTACAATGTCTAATATGCCCAAACAGATAAAATAATAATAATCTGTAAATGATCAAATAATCAATAATATGACCTAGGCTAACATCAATCTGCTGCAAGTGTTTAGAGGTTAAGATATGCTCTACAAATCATTCAAGTAACAATTATAACAAGTAGTAATCTTTTCCCTGGGCGATCTACCAACCAAATATATAGAGTTTTGTTAATTATTCATTATGACTCAGACCAGACTTTCAAGACCATACTCACTTCATAGTTGTAATCAATTTGCTAGTGAAGGATGAAGGCTAAAAATCAGAAGGCTAGGCTAAAGGGTGACTACCAACTTGACATTGTGACGCCTTGGATATGGAAAGGGGATACTCACTCTAGCATAGGTCAGACAAACAATAACACAGGGGATGGCAGTGTCTCACAAATGGGTAAGTTACGTTCAGAGGTGCTTATTCACCTTGACAAATGCTCACAATCCAAATCAAATACAAGTGAGGCCAGCAATCTTTAGATATAACTTTTAAGAACCATTGCTTTTTAGGCCTTCGAGTTTCCATAGCCTTGATTCATGCATTTGTTACATGGATTTTTATTTATTAAGGCTTCATGCTCCATGCTCCATGCGTGTTTAAAAACACTTGCTACATGGGTTTTACATTTCACATTTCACATTTACATTTCAAAGCCAATTTCATTAGGCTTGCCTTGCATTCATGTATGTTCAGAAACACTTCTTTTCATGAATGGGCTTTTCATAAGATATTCATTTCATTTCCATATACATTGTATTGATGGAAGCGCTATTTGTTTCAGGTTTAACCAACACAACCTAGGCAACTCAGAGCCGAGACACAAATAAACAAAGAAGCTTATCCAATAAAGAGGCTATAGTTGGGAAAGGTCCTCCATGCCATAAGTCAAGTAGTAGGTCAAGATATAATCATAACTGGAAGGTAATGGATGGGTGGAGATAGTGAAAAATGAGACCAACCCTAGCAAGCCAAAGTATGATGGGAATGATCACCTCTATTCTCCCTAAGGAGGGAAAAACCAATGAGTATGAGTCAAGAACTTCTAAGTCTAAGTAGGGACATACATACATATCATCAATACAACCAGGTCCACATATTTATATGATCGCCAGATCATGACACTAAATGCTAAAACATGTCACAAGCATGAGTATAAAAGCAATAATAACCATAACACAAGATAATATTTTCCGAATCATATACATGTAAATAACCAATCTGAACCAACATCTGTCCATTGCGAAAATGCTGTTGCAACTATGGGCAATACGGACTGCTGTAAATGGCTAAATGGCTACATCAGTCCTCAAATTTGAGTGTCTTGAGACTCGGTCATGGCATGGGAAAGTACTATAGTCCATCATGAAATAGTGATCCATCATAGATGCTCATCTCAGCATCTCATATGTAAGGGAACTGGCTAAAAAAGTGTACTGGAATCTGAAAAATAGAATATTGTAGCCCAACTACTGTATATGTGATAACATCTGGCTCCGACTAGGACAAGTGCTTTGCTGAATAGAGCGCTTGAGAACCTCAGAATCTCTGGTCCTCGCACTCTGCTACTCGTATTCTCGATCCATCACTCTAGCTCTCCAACAACTGCCAAAATGACACCAATTACCTGCAAAATGTCTAGAGCTATACCAAACTCATAGACCGGTCATCAGAACAATGCATAGATAAAATAAAGTACTAAACTGAAGTGCATGAAACTGAAAAGAAGAAAGTAAATCTAATCTAATAACTCAAAAGGAGTTTGATTTTATTGTGTAGGAAAAAGACAAATACTCAGGACTACACTAAGAGCTTCAAAGGCAAGCTTAGAGAAAAAAACAAAAAGGTACCAGACTAAAAAGCTAAACTACTGCCCAAAAGAGGCTTATTTAGGTCCTACCTACTCTAATCTACCAGGTAAGAAAACTTTAAGGCTCATGCAATGGGCGGGAAATAGTGCTTTAGTAAAAGCCCATTCACAGGGAGTTCAAATTCATCTCTGTCCAAAGTCTCCAAATAA
Source organism: Pseudotsuga menziesii (assembly GCA_001517045.1). NCBI lineage: Eukaryota > Viridiplantae > Streptophyta > Pinopsida > Pinales > Pinaceae > Pseudotsuga > Pseudotsuga menziesii. Next base: position 304,855 of record LPNX010807136.1, read on the forward strand.
ACTGATCTTTTTCCAGCTATACTTGATACTTGATAAGGATTCATCCATATTTTTTCCAACTTTCCATGGTTTCTAGGTTTCTCCTTTGATTTATCCCATAGCAAGACTATGTCTCCTATTCCAAATTTTACATCTCTTGTTCTTTGATCAAAAGTTCCTTTGACTCTCTCTTGTTCAATAACAGTCTTGTCAAATGCCATCCTTCTTACTTCGTCAAGTCCCGCTAACTTGTCAATTCTTGCTTGAAATGCTTCTTGATCTAAAGTACATTGTTGCAACAATTCATAAATTGGGATTTGTAGATTAATTGGAAGCCTACAATTTTTCCCATAAACCAATTCGAAAGGAGCTTTGCCTGTGATTCTTTTTACTGTCGTTCTATCGACCCACAATGCATACTTTAATTTGCTATCCCAACTTCTCTTATTTTCTCCAACCATTCTTTTCAAAAGCTTAATCAAATTAGTATTACTGGATTCAACGAGACCATTACCTTGGCGATAATAGTTGGATGAATGGGATAATGTAATTCCATGATTCATGCAAAAGGTTGACATCTCTAGTTTGCTAAAAGCTTTAGCATTGCCTGTGGTTATCTTTATAGGTCATCCATATCGAGATACAATGTTTTCTTCCAGGAATTTGATGACTACTGCAGCTGTGCACTTCTTAGTTGGTATAGCTTCAACCCATCGTGTAAAGTAGTTCGTGCAAGTCAAGATGTATTTCTATCCATTACTTGAATTTTGATAAAAAAAAGCCCAATAAAATCCATACCCCACTTGGGATGACATCACCCACTTGTACCAACGGTTAGAAGCTCACGCATGAGGGAAGGACGCCAATGGGGAGGTTTGGTGGAGTTTGAGGAGTTAGGTAGTTGGTAGGTGAAAGGTGTCAATCACCTCTTCAGTCCCACCTCAATTCAACTTAGTATGACTCCTCTTTAACTCGGTCCAAGCTCAATTCAACTCAGATACACTCCGGGTTTATCATCAGTGTTGGTAGCACCCAGGGGCTTGCTCTGGCTATAAATAAAGCAACCTTTATCTTTTCCAAGCTAGTTAGAGCCGGCAAGAAAGGCTTGCTATTGTTGTAAAACTGTATTGATTATTCATTGTTGGAATAAAAGAGAAGCTTTGGAGGCTAAATTTTGAAGTGCTTTCATGTGTGGATTACCGTTATCATGCTTCTTTTGAGGTGAACTGCTATATTTTCAAGTTTTTCTTTCAACTTGTGTTTGCCTGAATGATTCTTTGAATCATAGGAATAGATTATTGTAAGTAAGGTTACTTACTCCTATTTTGTTACATATGTTTAAATGGGTTAATATTTGCATGTTAAATAAGATTATTTCTCATGTTATGTCATCTTTTTTGCATATGTATCTTCGGATCTAATGAGTTTGTCTGCAGGATTTGTCTTTTAGGTTTGCCGTGATTGGAAGAGTTGTGGTTCAAGATTGATTCCACTGATTTTCCAACGAAATTGCGAAGATTTTGTCCCTCTGTGCTTCACTAACAAGTTTCTTTGGCAGATATATTCCAGCAAGAATCACTATCTCTTCCTCTTCCTCAAATTGGTTGCCATTTAATATCTTATTGCTTAAATCTATTTTACAAAGTAAAATCATTCATAGATTTAGTTAGTAAAACTTGTTAGCTTAGATCTTGGAAATTTGCATGCAAATTTTCATTATAAGAGATCTAGCTCAAATCACCATTTTTGCAAGCATTACAAAGAAATAATTGGCTTGTTTAAAGGTAATATTCTTTTAAAGTTTAAAAGATAAATCTAGCATCTAAGTGCACATTGTATTGGCTGCCCATTCAACAAGCCAACATCCCAAAGGAAGCTTGCTTTTTTTGGTTAATTTTAACATTTTTTTATATAGTTTTAACTTAGAAAATTTTACAAATTTTTTTGCGTTGTCCAAAGACATTCCCAAAGTGTTTTTGGGCACTTTTTTACTAATAAAGCTTGCTGGTTTTTAGTAGGTCCATCCAAAAAGAGGAGGAGGTGCTACCCGAAAACTGACTTTTGGGCCATCCGGAGCTCCCCAGGAGTGTCCCCTTCTTTCGTTTTCCCTTTTTTGATAGTTTTGTAAGCCCTTGGGTTCGTTTTCTATAAGAACCAAGTTGCATTTTCCAGTTAAGCATTGTAATCGAGCATAATAAAATATATCTCGAGTAGGATCTTTCAAGCCCACTCCCCATCCCCAAAGGGGGGATCCACGTCGGTGTCCCTTTTTGCACTTTTTTATTTATTTTTTATTTTTGCTTTAGTTTAGTTTTCCTTATATATTTGCAGGATAGTATACTTTGTCGAATATTGCAAATCTGATTATATCATTCCATATTCAAAGTAATACTAGTACTTACCCCACGACTTCTCGAGTCACCCGAAAGGGGAAAGAGATGCGTTGTAGGATTAATTAGACAACTTGCTTTATCGTTGTTGCTTTCTATGTTTATTTCACCGTATAACATAATAAAATCTACCCCTCCTTGCTTTCCCGATTGAGGTTCACTTGAATCGAAAGAGATTCTTGGAGGTCACTTTTTCCTTTTTAACAAACAAAACAATCATAAAATCCTTAAAATAATTTAGTCTCCGTTGTGTATGCTTTGCATCGTTGGTGTTCGACCGAATAGTTGGCTGCATCAATAGCAACATGGGTGACTAGCTTAATTAGTTCTCACATTTCTATTAACCTCCCTAGGAGAAAATCCAACGCCTTGATTTGATCCGTTGCGGTGGAAAAATCCACAAAGGAAGAGAGAACAACTAGGTAGTGACCTCGAGACATCGTTAGGATACACCCTTGTTGGTGTAGTGTTGAACACGTCTCCGAGACTCCAACCAGCCCACATATTCCTTGCAGGAAGCCTCGTCAAATAAGGGTTTTGGACATCCTCCTCGTACCATCGGGTATATCTAGAGTTCCCTTCCCCCATAAGTTAATCAACTCATCTCCATATTAATTGAAAACTGACCAAGAGCACTTGCAACAGTTTTCTTTCAGCAATATAACAACACCTTTTATCTGTGGACTCCATTTTGGCACTGGTTCTTTACATTATACAATCATATGTTTCTATGTGCTTTATATATCATGCATTGATCTTGATGTTGTTGTGTTTAAATATATTTTGTTGCAATATCTTGTTCAAATATTTACTTTCATCAAACTCCTAAATAACTCAATCATCACTGTTGCCGCCTAATTCACACTTTAAGACACAGGAAAGTCACAACCTGCTATGTGTGTCCTTGGGGGCAAGTGAGAGCTGGGGACCACTGTCACCACAGTCCACAACTCCTCCGTTTAGGCAAGATCCCAACAGAGCCAAGGGGGGTAGTCCCTACAGGAAAGCTAAGTTCCAGATTTATTAATTAATTACAAATTAATTAAAGGGATCTTTTAATAAGATTTGTGAGGCTAAGCCTTTATATTATCTAAGGAATGACAAGCAGCATGCAAATGCAAAGACTTCCTTTTAATGACAAGCAGACCTTGAGATAAATAAAGACCAGTGCCTATTACAAATGGAGTCTAAAATTATAACTTTACAGATTTACAACTGAAATTGAAATGTAAGTTAATTAAACCACAGTTTAGGTGTTATCCCAATTAAACAAGGTTACAATATGGCAAATGAATACTTATGAACAATATAAACAATAATAAATGAGCAGTTAACCAATATTAGCTGTATCCACAGTTGTAACAGATTGAATAATGGAACAATTGTTAAGCTATTACCCCAAAAATTTGTGTTACACAAGATCTCCGATTATTAAACCATGAATTAAAGATGCCACCACAAGAATTTGCGAAACTGAAATGAAATGCTTGTAACTGAAAAGTGAAGAGCTTGCAAAAATAAAAGTGCTTGCAGTGAAAACCTTGAACAGCAAGGTGATAGCAATGACCTGTGTTTGTAGGACGTTTTGCAGTGTCTCTTGGTTTATTTTAGTAAATTTTATTAAAGTTTTTCTTCTTGAAGTTTAGTTTTAGAACCGGTGGTGTGTCTACCCCAATCCAGTACTTCTCAAGTCAAAGAGGGAGTGCTGTTGCGCTCAACAAAGTGGGAGGAAAGCCCACCCGTAGCTCACAGGTCAAACCCAATGGCCTGGTGCTCAACAAGGAGGACGTCAAAGCGCCTAGAGACCCCCCACGATCTACTACCCCAAGTCGCCTCTGAGGTCACTGTTTTTAATTAACAGGAAAATTACTAGATGGATGCCTATTAAACTAAGACTTCCCTATCCCATGTCGTATCTCGTGAGTACCCCAAAGGGTGATAACTGAGTAGAGGAGCAGAAAATGGGAAGTTGTTGTTGTTAAATTTTAGAAGTAAATTTTATCTGGGTGATTAGCATGCAATGTTTATTTTAAAACGATCAACAAGATCAATCAAGCGGTATCCCTTATGGGAGGTGCTGGTATTTGACCTTGGACTTGGAAAATAAAATGTGTTGAAATTGTAGCAAAAAAGGAAAGTGTTGTTCTAATCACCTAAGCCCCCACTTCTCCTGTTTTTCATATCCAACTTGAAGTCCCTAAAGGGAGATGACAAGTGGATAGAGGATACACAGGATAGATGGGTTGTATGGTTACTTTTTAACAGAAAATAAAATTACTGAAACTTGAAAGAAATTCTAACTAGCTAAAGCAATGCTCAACCGCACAGCAATCTTTGTGACAGAGATGGTGGTTTGTCACAAAGATAGGTGGGTAAACAGGAAAAATAAAACAGATTATATTAACCTCACAACAATCTTTGTTACAGAGATTCTGGTCTGTAGCAGAGATAGGTGGGTGAACAGAAAATGAAACTAACAAATCCTAACCTCACAACAATCTTTGTGACAGAGATGGTGGTCTGTCACAAAGATAGGTGGGTAAACAGAAGAAATTGCATAAACAGAAATCTAAGCAACTAGTTCCTACTCTACTTCCTAATCTATTTACAGATTACAAATGCTTTATAAAATTTTAGAATACCCCAAGAGAACTTCTCATTGGGGTTTACAAATATCAAAAAAAAAGAAGCAAGAAAGGTGAGGGTTTAAACCCCTTTTGGAACCGGTTGAAGGTTGAGGTGATTCTGGGCCAATTTGGGCAGCACCTCCCCTTCACTTGTGTAAAACTTGTCACAAACTAGCAAGCTTTGCTTGCTGGAAATCACAGAAAACTCAAAGAATTTGTCAGAAAAAGTTAGTCCTAAAAAATCACTAATTTACAGTAAAAAATCTGAGTTGAAAGATAACAGAAATATGAAGTTTAGAGGGCCGAAAACTGAGCTTCCAGCCACCTAAATGATGTTAAAACAGAAGAATTAAAGTATTTAATTAATGTATTAAGGGTTGGGGCTTTAAAACCAAGGTTTTTATCACTATACAGTGATAAAAACTGAGTTTTAAAACCCTCTTAAACAAAAGTGCGAAAATGAAAACAGAGTTTTTAAACCAATGGAGAAGGTACTCCTTTGCTTTAGATCCCTGCAAATAAACTTATAAGCGCTGCAAAATATAAGCAAAGAGGTGAGCACATAAATAAACCCTACAAAATACTTTGTAGAGTCTTACTAATCTACTCACAAATGCAGGTAAAAATACTTCTACCTACAAGTCTCTCCACAAAATACTTTGTGGAGAGCTATCTAAGCTAATACAAATGCAACTAAATAAACATAAAGCAGGTTACCTCACAAGAAGCACAAAATGTAGACAAGAGCCACCAAAATTCCTCCAAAGCATTTACTTGTATTAAGCCCAACTAGGGCAAGAAGATTACAATAGCCAAAGAGCTTGAGAAAAGAGTGGAGAAATGTTCCGGCAGCATAACAATAGCATGAAAGAAGTTATCAAATGAGGGAGTGAGACTCTCATTATATAGTTGGGGAAGACCCCAACCCCTTGAAGATCAATGGCTGAGATTAGATCTAGATCTAGGTTAAATCTCCACCACTAGATCTAGGTATTTGACTTTACATTCTTCTCAATCAATCTCCACCCTTAGATTATTTTCAATCAATGGCTTAGAAGCTTGATCCATGTCTCAGCATTCTCCACCCTTAGATCTAAGTTATTGACCAAAAACTCACCTTAGATCTGCTTTTAGGGTTTTGGGTGGGCCTATAGGCTAGGCGCCCCTCTAGATTTGGCTTTGACCTCTTAATATGGCAGCTCCTTTTAATGTGACGCCCTCCTAAATGCATGTAGCGCCCTCTCCAAAAATGGTGGCGCCCCTTTATGGTAGCGCCCTCCATATTTGGGTTAGCGCCCTCTACATATGGCGCCTCCTCTATATCCAAGCTAGCGCCTCCTCTAAAGATGGGACGCCCTCTCCATTTTGGCGCCTTCATATGGGGGTTTTTACTTTAATGAGCCATGACGCCCTCCTTTATGTGTGGTTTTTCACATTAGCGCCCACTTTAGAGTGCCTTTAAACTTGGCCGCCCCATTAAACTTAGGGCTTTTCCCTTGGACATGGCTCTAAACTTGGCTTTGACCCTAGCCATTAGTTCCAAAATAAATATTCATCCTTTTGACTTAGGATAAAAATACATTTCAACTTAGATTTAATTTTTCACTTTAATTTTTAAATTTTTCCAATTTTGACTTAGGAAAAATTAAAAATAAACTTGAAAAATTAATATCTAGGCCATGGGGGGGTGGAAAAATTTTGGAATAAATTTTCCTAGGCTTAACAACCCCCAAACAAAATTACCATGGCATTATTTGATTTTTTCCTTCAAAATCAAATAATGTGAATTTTTAACTTAGGGAAATTAATTAATTCCCTAGAAAAATAGACCTTGCTTAGACAAAAATGGTCTATCTCCTCAACCACTTGTCTGAATGACATGGGACTCGAAGCAGTGGCTTAGGGGGTTTCATAGCAATTTACTTTGCATTCATAGCCCCTATTACAAAATGCCAGTGCTTGAGCAATTACATTATTACATCAAAACTGAGTTAATTAACCACCAAGGGGTGAAGTTAATTAACTAGGAAAAAATAATAAAAATACAACAACATAACGAAACTCCGCAAGACTCTATACAAATGTCTAGCATGGTCATGAATAACACTTTGAACCCTTAGCCACCTCATGGACTTGACTGGTAGAACGCTTGTCACCACTTTGGAGGATTTTGAGTGAAAAACCAAACCGATTAAACTCGTTTCCACAACAAGATCAATTGGAAAGGGAAAAAACACTCTATGAGGGGACTTCCCTAACAACCAGTTCCATGGTGTGGCATCCATATCATATAACCCATACTAGCACATATAATTACATTAATTTTCCCACACAGGGGAGCAGACATTTCGTTTTACAAAGGGGCAATTGCCCTGCAGAAGTGAAAAATCCTTAGATCCTTAGATTTTTCCAAGATACAATTTGTACAACTATGTACGTCTTCATGTACATGGAGTTGCCACCTAGTCGAAATAGGTGGGCAACAATCACCATTACACTAAGCGTTAACAACCTTAGCAACTAAATAGGGTCTACCCCCCTTGGTTTCGTTAGCAGTTGGCCTAAACGGAGGAGTCAAGAACATGGTGACAACCTTGACTCGAGATTTGCCCCCAAGGACACATCGAGTGGCTTGAAGATTTTTGCCATGTCCCTTCCAGGTGTGTGAAAGGCGACAACATGCATGGATTTATCTTTTTCTCTGCTGGCCGTGAAGTGCTTTTCCTGCTGGGCATGACTATCCTCTCTGCTATTGGCTGTGATGTGTCTCTGTTGGGCATGACTAGGTGTCTCTACTGGGTATAATTGTGTGCTAGCGTGATTGTATGTTTCTCTGCTAGTGTGACTGAGTGTCTCCGCTGGCTGAGTTGTGACTTGTTTCTTTTCCTTCTTAAGAATGAAGAAAATTTGACTTAATAAATGAAATAGTTCATTCACACATTCTGTCAAACATTTTAAGAACCTAGGATTTTAACTTAAAATTTCTGAAAGTAAAACCACACTTCTGAAATATACTTCAAAATACTGCCAAATACTGAAACATTTTAAGCAAATGAACACAATAAATTTTGGTCTAATGACCGGGCAAAACCCCACTGCTTGGGGAAAACCCTAGAAAGAATTTTTTCATTAAAGAAGAAAATTTCATAAATTTTTCTACAACTCAGAAAAATTTTCCTTCTGAACCCTACTGATAATATTTCCAAAAACACCTTCTACAACAAAATACCTCGAAAAACGTGCCTGTTGTACAGTATGACTTGATATACGTTCACACATGCAGGTATGGTCTGTACTTTTTTGTCACGTGTGGCCGTACGGATCTGTTAGTTTTGTACTTTTTTGCTGTCTCGAAATTTGTGCCACTGCCTGCAATTAATGTTGTATGGCCTGTTAGTCTTTTCTGTACTTTTCTGCCTTGGGAAATGTGCCCACACGTGGCAGTACGGACTGCTTCAGACTATCATTAATGCTGCTGCAATTCTCCATTAAACGCTGTCACTTGCATTGGAAATCGTGCCAAGGGTCTTCTCTCTCTTCTTTTTTCTTCAATCTCTCTCTTTCCTCATTAATGGTGAATGTATTCATTTTTGTCCTCTCTCTTTGTTTTATACTTAGATCTTCTAACTACTTTTATCAACTACCCAATCTAGGGTTGATAATCATTTACAAAATCAAGGGTCTACAACTTACCTCACTTTTTAATAATTAAACAGTTTAATTATTAAATACATCTTTCAAGTGAGACCCACTTTTCTAAAGTATAAAACACATTCACTTTATTTACATAAATGTCACTTTGTTACATAAATACATAAGGACAAAAATTCTAGTCCTCTCATCACACTTATACCAAAAATATGGGAGGACCTTCAGAGTTAATATTTCAACAAAGAAGTGTTGCTAAAGCTTGGTTAAATAATTGAAGATTTGAGATCTTTATCCTTACTGCTGTAACCCTCTTAAGCTCTCTCTCAAGGTACGTCATTTGTTCATCTAGGTGAATTGTCCCTTCAGTGACAAGATCAAAACCTAAAAGTATCTGAGTATAAGGTTGATTCAAAACAATTCTAGGTTAGTATTGTTACTGTTCTTTACTATTGTTATTTCCTATACATTATTATTTTTTATCAGTTATAATATTGTTATTGTACATGGCATTTGACAAATCATGTTAAGGACCAACTTTAACGTAGTGACCAGTGGAGTGTTAAAGTTGAAAGAGATGAAAATTATGTTTGAATTTATTGCAGCAGTACTAATCTGAATATAACTTTGTTTCATAATTCTGTTTATGCACTAATTTTTTTTATGACAATTTCCTAACCTAACACTAAACTTTAACACTAGGGACGCCTAAGGACCAATTTTGTACTGGGCACCCTTGTTTTGGGGATGCCTAGGGTTTCCCAGGGACCAATTTGGTACAAGCCCAGCTGGTTTTGTACAAGTGACATTAAAGTCAGTAATATTAAACGGTAATATTAACTTCTTAAAGTAAAAGTGACTTTATTGTCACTTTTACTTCAATTTTTAACATTACTATTAATTGTTTCAGGATGTTTGAGAGTGGTTACAACCTCATTGGACATCATATGCAAAAAGTAGAATTCTAGATCACATTCAGAATTCAACAGACTCAACAGTTTCTAAGATTTAAGGATTGTAATGTTTCCACTAGATTCTATCATGTATGAGGGTATGGGATTGGCATTTAATCAAACACATGAACCTCTCTATGTATCTTGTTGCTGGCGTTGCTTATTGTTGAACTTCTCTATCATGATCTTAACAAAAATGTACCCTTCACTCAAGCAAAATCACTTATGAAGCATGGGAAGTTTTTTCTACCTTATTTTAACACTTGATTAGGAAGTTTCATGAAAATTGTAGGGTGTTGACTAATTTCCTTGGAGGACCTACTTTGAGATTCAAGATAGAGGCAAGGGCTAGAGCCTAGAGTTGGGGGCACAAGGTGCTATTGATTAATAGGATCCGAATATAGGCAAGGATCTTGATCTGTAATTATTTGTTGTAGCATGAAGTTTTTTGGACTCTATAAGCCATTTAGCCTCTTTGTTTATGTCTTTTGGGTCAGATATGGATTGCGCTTGATGCTTTTTTAGTTGTATGCTCACTTGCTATATACATGAGAAACTTTGCATATTTGTGTATACAATGGTTTGGATTCATATGGATGCACATGAATATATATGTATAGTGAAAATGCTTTAAATTTCATATATATATATATACACACACACTACCCCCGACGTACCCAAGTGCCCTGTTTCAAAAAGCGGCATCCCCATCCCCGTACCCATCCCCGTACCCAAGTTTCTTGGCAACCTAGAAATTATCTTATCCTATCTTTTGTTAGTTATTTAGCGCTTGTCTTGTTCAACCTTTCATTCAAGGCACATATTCACTTTCTTCCATGTCATATTTTTCTGCTATAATTTACTTATATAATCTGTTATCAACCATTATGATTTTTGTTACATTTTTCTCTTCACTTTGGATTGGTCATTGGCAGTGAAAGGTGATTTTATGTGTGCTAATCAGTTGGGTTTCTTATTCAGAATTTATAGGTTTGATTAAGGCATACAACCCCTGGGGACACTCTCCTTGAGACTGGAAAAGCACCAGTCCAAATATAGATGCCTGCAATAGTTAGAGAGTTGTTTGTCTATAATTATTTTGCACATCTCTTGGTGGTGATTTGCCTGATAACACCGTGTTAATTTGAAATCGTATTAATTCCTGCCACCTTTAAATGCACCATCATATTACTTGCAAAAATAACAAAAGGTATTAAACAGATGAACAATCTCTGGACCCATAATGTGCTAATTGCTGCAGAGATGACTCTTAATTGGGATGAAATAACATTAACACATTAGTATTCTTTGTAATCAATTGCTGATACGAACCAACTGAATAATTTGGCCGAACCGTATTAGAGTTGAATTTTTAACTTTTTGGACCCATTCAATTGAGTTTGGGAACTATGATTTATATGCTCTTTAATTTCTTTTCCTTTTAGAAGATGCCTTCATCTAGTAAATCAAGAAGCTTTCTATAACTCATAAATCATTTTGTTTATACTTTGATATATTGTATGGTCGTTTTTAATATTGAATTAGTTTGGAGAAAAAATAATGAATCAAAGCTTTTGAGTTGGAGTATGATTTCTCCAAATAAATGGCCACTGGGATGATAATCAATACCTAACATCCTTTCCAAGAAGAAAATATATAGAAAAAGTAATATTTATGAAGGTTTGTCTAGGTACATGCAAATCACATGAAGTCTTTTAAAATGTAGCATTGTTTTATGTTTTGCAGGCTTTTAGTATAGGACGTGCACTAACTCAAAAGCTGAAGGAGCTTATTCCTCGTCAACTGTTTAAAATTCCAATTCAGGTACATTTGAATTTTTTGTGAAACACATTGTTTCATATATGGTTATGCAAGAGTGGTTCTAATCTTGTGTGTGACACTGAATAAATCACATAACTTTTGAAAAAGCTTGAATTTTCTGATTTTGCAATCTAATTCTTTTCCTTTGTAAGCAGTCACAACACCCATCTCTTTTGATTGTTAGAATTGTTTTTTTTTTCTTATTAGTCACAATACCCATCTTTCTTTATTGTTATAAAAGTTTTTATACCTATAAAAAGAAGGGGATGCTGGGTCATTGTTACATCATATACACAGTCACCAATATGGATTTAAGACTACAAGGAAGTAGGAAACAATTGGCCTTAGAATGAGAATGCGGGAAGTTTGTGCTCCTTGTAGATGGTGACATGAGAAGACCACAACACAAACAAGAAAATAAATTATGGTAAAGAAAGTGTAACTGCATTCTAGAAACCAATTTCCACAGTGTTAAAGAAAAATATGTCACAGGTTGGAAAAAATACAAATAGTGTCCATGAGTGACAAGTATGTTGTGGTACAATAAAGCTCACATACTATGGCTAACACAAAGTCAAACTTAATAGATTTGAGGCTCTAGGGTTTTAATTTCAAAAAGGTTTGATAAGTGATTTTTGTAGTCTCGAAGACATTTTATAATTTGGATGGGATTCTTGTATCTTCTATAATTTCGACATCTTTTCTTTCACTAATTTTAGAAGGTCTAGGTCTTTGTATAGAGGAAGATACCTCTACAAACAAAACTTCTTAGAAATATTGTTGAGCTTTTATTTTCTAAAAAGGCTCTTTAAATGGAACAGTCACTCATTTATCACCATTTTATAAAAGCTTCTTTCTTTTTTTTTTCAATAAAGTGGCAACGTGGGAGATGGGCTGGAGTTAAGGAAGATGAAGAGATGGGGAAGGAGGAATGATGAATTTGAAGAGGATGGAAATGAAGATGGTAGAAGATGGATGCTGAGAGATTGAATCTTATTAAAAAACCTTACATGTTGGAATCTTATTTATAAATATATATATTGGATAAGTGATTGATGATTTAAACTGGATTATATATATATATATATATATATATGCGAAAGGTTGGCATCTCTTCGAGATGGCCAATAACCCATAACGCAATACTACTAATAATTAATAGGCTAATAATTAAAAATAGTAATAACCAGTTAGGTTTATTACATCTTACTGCTCATTAATAAAAGGAAACTATACATTAGAGCAAATTTGAGGTCTAAAATGGAACTGCTAAAGAAAATAATAAAATAATAGTTAAAACAATAAAATAATAATTATGAATTTTGGAAGAATAGAGAAAAAACTACTTTTTTCTTTGTATTTTCAATATATCTCCATGTTTTACTCAAATTTCGAGCATCAATTCTGCATCCGACAAGTGCCCACACTGCATACTTTTGATGGACCCCACCCCACGAAAAACGATAAACACTTGAAAACAATGTATTACTTTTAAAAGTAACACATTTTCAAGTGACAATGGTTTATTTGAGACATCACATATGATTACACCCCCTAGTGAGCGCACTTTTCCTTTTAGTGATGTATTGCGGTTCTACTTCACATATTTATTACATCTACCTTGGTCCTAGGTAGAGCTTTTCTCTTGATGGACACTTTTTTATGTTGTTTTTTTCACTTACCCATAGATTGATGCATGTGGTCCACATGGAGGCCTTCCTCTCTTGAATGATTTGGGACGTGTATATATTCACATTTGATTACGATTTATGAGGCTTCGGATGAGCAAATTCCATCGAGTGCTCCCTTGATTTGACATCTATGTGATGCTTTCTCCCTTGATTGTTGGTCTTGTTGCCGCATGAGACCCGTGTGCGTGTGCTAAAGCCCAAAATTAGCCACACCAGCTGGATGGCTGTTAAATTTTCATATGCTTAACTAAGACATCGGTATTTCATTTCATTTTCATGACAAACGCATATAAACAGGATCACTTAAAGATAGACAAGCACAACCATACAAAAGGAACACAAAGATTTATCCTAGGAAAACCCTAAAGGGAAAAACCCAGCAAAAGCTTCCTCAATATAGATGC
>LPNX010807136.1:318708-403730 GCA_001517045.1 Pseudotsuga menziesii
CTGCACTTTGTCCTTTCGATCAGCAACATCATCTTCAGCACTTTGACCTCTCGATCAGCAACAACATCATCATCATACTCTGATATTTCAATCAGGAACATCATCATCATCATACTCTGATCTTTCAATCAGAAACATCATCATGAAAACATCATCATCATCAAAACATCATTATTATCAAAACATCAACATCATCAAAACATCAACATCATCATCATCATCAAAACATCAACATGATCCTTTCTTTCGGAATTACGGGATCAACATGTCTGTGGTACTCAGACGATCCTTCCTGTCGGAATTACGGGATTTAGGTCTTTACGGAGTTAGTAACGATCCTTCCTTTCGGAATTACGGGATCAACACATCTGTGGAACTCAGACAATCCTTCCTATTGGAATTACAGGATCAAGTCAATGATCCTTCCTTTCGGAATTACGGGATTTAGGTCTTTACGGAGTTACTAACGATCCTTCCTTTCGGAATTACGGGATCAACACAGTTGTGGAACTCAGACAATCCTTCTTGTTGGAATTACGGGATCAAGTCTTTACGGAGCTACCAATGATCCTTCCTTTTGGAATTACAGGATTTAGGTCTTTACGGAGTTACTAATGATCCTTCCTTTCGGAATTACGGGATCAACACATCTGTGGAACTCAGACAATCCTTTCTATTGGAATTACAGGATCAAGTCAATGATCCTTCCTTTCGGAATTACGGGATTTAGGTCTTTACGGAGTTACTAAAGATCCTTCCTTTCGGAATTACGGGATCAACACAGTTGTGGAACTCAGACAATCCTTCCTCTAGGAATTACGGGATCAACACACGTTCTCGAGTACCGAAGTCACCAGATCAGTTCTGAACTGAAGTTCAAGGATGATACAATCCTACCGCATTCACGGGGACTGAGATCTCCGAATACATTTTGAACTGAGGTTCAGGGATGATGCAATCCTACCACTTTCACGGGGGCCAAGACCTCCGGATACATTTTGAACCGAGGTTCAGGGATGATACAATCCACCACTTTCACAGGGGCCGAGACCTCCGGATACATTTTGAACCGAGGTTCAGGGATGATGCAATCCACCACTTGTTGGACACTGATAGGGGGGTAGATCAGTGTGAAGCCAATTTTAAAACTTTTCTTAGCTTGTCACAATTAACTACCAATTCATCATACGATTATTTTACTAATCTCATAATCATTTCATAAGCATCTTTCACTTCATCATTCACATATCAAAAGCATTTGAATCATCAAGAACCATAACACAAAAGAACACAACACCATATAATTTTGTAATATTTTTGTATTAGTTTTGGTACGGCTACAATCGTTAGGTAAAATCAGCACCTACTGATATGTAGAGCACCTACTCTACATCCAGGACCCTGCCTGGTTTTCTTAGACCCTGCTAAGAAGGGTTTGAGGTATCCTAACCTCAAAACCAAGGCAAGCTTGCTTTTACAATTTAAACTTACTGTCTCAACACCATCTGTTTCTTCAATCTATTTTGCTGTTGGTCAATACTGCTGATCATCTGATCATCACTCTCATCAATATTACTGCGACCACTTCTCAATCTTCGCTGTTCATCAACACCTACTCTTCAATACTGCCAAGTTATCAAGGTCTGCTCATCTCCACTGTTGTTGGTCAACTGCTCATCAACACTTGCTCTCATCATCTGCACTGCTGCTCAAAGATCATCCCAATTGAACTGAGTAGCATCACAAAGATCTTCCCATCATCTAGTCTGCTCTTATGCTGCTTAAGCATCATCATCAACGCTGCTCACTGTCAAGTCATCATACACAAGAAATCTCTGTCACATCATCAACGCTGCTCATCACATCAACTCTGATGTAACACTGCTCATCATTCTGCCTTATGAACAATCTACTGTCAATTGTCCAAATCACTGCCAGCTGCCCATAACACAGTCAACTCTATGATTTCAGACCTCTGTCAATATACTTTTCAGACCTCCGTGATTTAAGGCAAGTTCTTTGCAGGCCTCTCTTAACCCACAGTGACCATGCCCTCTCCATCTTATCTCATAGCCATTGGAACCAATCAAGAATACCTCATCATCCTTTGCTTCTTCATTGTTTCACAGACTTGTTCATCAAATCACCATTTGCATACAACTATAACTTTGTTGTTCATCACTGCTTATACATCAAGTAGCATGTATATGCATCTTTGTCATATATATGCATGCATTCATTACCATACTGTCATCACTGCATGTGCAACTGGAACTAGGGGATAATAATTATCACTAACATACCTTTATTACTGGATGTGCAACTAGGGCATCATAACCATCAATAACATACCTTTACTACTAGGGCATCATCAAAACCTTGTTCACTTGGCTTCAAGAGATAACTGCTGCAATAAATTAGCAAAAACAAACTTCAAAGAACACTCTGCTCCCGAAACTTGGTCCTCCAAATTTAGATGACTGCTTCAGTCAGCAAGTTGGAACTTGGGTCTGTGTGACATGCCCAGAAGTCCCTGTTAACTCTCTCAGAAAGACTGCTTGAATGGAGTCCACAACCATGGCCCTTGGAGAAAGCTCATTAATTTATCAACACTCGGGCTGAGGAAACCTTAGACTGTAATTGCCTGCGAGCTGTTCACTTCCTCAGTGAATATCCTAGTTCAGACTCAATCAAATTGTTGCATTCGTTGATGAGTAAGAGTGTTGACATAAACCAAAGAGGTATTGTGGAAAACTCCTATGGTATCTCAGTCCCAAAATCCAAGCGGAGATGGTCTCTGACTAAAGATCGGATCTTTACATCAAGTTTGAATTTGCTTTACAGACCAAGAGAACCCTGATAAAAAAATGATTGTCCAGCATGTCTGTAGCCACCAGTTTGCCATAATCAAACCCTAGTCATCGTGGTAGTGCTGCTGTTGATGACTGGATGACTGAGTATGCTGCTATGTGCCTGGAACAGCCCTCAATCAACCTCGGCCTGTCTGTCTGTGCCTTCGGGTGCTACAAGGCTCAGTTTTATCTATCCCAAATATTAGAGCTCATCAAAACAACTACAAACTTGAAACTCTATTAGGACACCTGCGAATTATTTTCATACTTCCATTGCCACTTTCCTTTGTTCTACAACCTTTCACGATCTAGATGAAAACAAAAGAAAACAAGACATACTTCACAAACTGTGTCTAGTTTAAACTTACTCCATCCACGAACTAAATAGAATTTTATCATTCTTCACTGTGGCTGTCAAAAATGAACCATTTACCAGAGTTCCAGAGTTGGAACTTCCACGCTCTCTACTTCACAGTCATCTCTATAATTTAGGGCTGGGTTTTATGTTCTTCAATTACTGTGGCTGCCTCAGGTATGCACAAACTCAGAGGTTGATTGTTCATTCCTTAATCTCAAGACTTGAACTGTGGGAGCCTGAATTCAGAATAAGAAAATATTTAAAATTATCAGACTTTGAAAAACACATCTTCCATCAAAATCTGCCTCAGTTGACTGCTGGTGTAAAATACGGATGCCTGTCAAAAAAATATCAGACTGCTGTCCCCTGAAATTTCCTCAGTAAAATTCGCTTTTTTAGAGCTCTCCTGCTGGGCTGTGCACCAAAAATTCGAGCTGTGTGAAGAGCAAACCATGACTGTTTAGCCTACAATAAAATTCAGATTGTTCTCTTCTACTACTGCCATCGAATTCACCTCTCAGTTCACGGGTTAGGGCACACACTTTTCTTTATTGCTGCTGCTCCAACTGTGGAAAAATTAGAGACTCAGTCAACTGTTGCTGTCAAAACGAATTTCCACAGTTGCCCACGAAAACTCAATTTACTGCTGCTGCTAAGAGACCAAAAAAAAGTGACTGTCAAAATTCTGTTTCTCTGCTGCCTACGAAATTCCTCAGACGAAAAATCTCAGAGCTCCACCGAAATTTCCATACTAAAAGTGAAGACATGAGAGGGTATTTATACTAATTTTTCACCATGTTTTACTCAGCCGACCTGCTCTTTTTTTTTTAATTTTCTTTTTGGAGCCGACTTTGCAAAATATATTTTTATTTTTAATTTTGGGCCGACTTCACAAAGTTTTGATTATTAAATTATATTTTAGTCATTAACCATAACCATTCAAATTTATTCAATCATGGTTGTCCATAAATCGCTGGAAAGGGTTTTGACTAGGACCATGACGGTCTTGTACCATCAAAGACCCAAGGTACCATGTTCAAGGGTTTCAATGATACTTTCAAAATATTCTTCATAAATCAAGTACTTCTTCAACAACCAGCATATAGGATTCAGGACATTTTCAAAGGCTTTATCATCATGTGCGTGGGCTTTTTAAACCATCCATATGAGCATGGGCTTATCAAAGTACCTCCATTTATCTTGTGGGCAGAATATCAACAAACAACAAGGTGTGTGGGCTTCATGACCTCATTAAGCCATAAATGTCCACAGAATGGGTCATTAATGTTTCTTCAACCTATGAAGGGCTTCTCCATCGTCCACAAGGGCTTTAGCATCATCACCAAGGCTTTCATCATCATTGGCAGGGTCTTCAACATCTTCAGCAAGGTCGTGGCATCAAGATCCAGTCTTGTGGGTACAGGGACCTTGTCAACTGGGTACAAGGTGCTTCAAGACACCAACCCACGTTGTAAGGGATCAAGGCACTGCAGGTGGGACTTGGTGGCATCAATGACATCTTGTGGGGCCACTGCAAGTCCATGTTGGCGTCAATGACAATTTCATCAACAATCTCCCCCTTTGTCATTGATGACAACAACTCATGCTCCCCCTGTAAGCATGCTCCCCTTTTATCTTCATCTCTCCCTTTGTCTTCATTTCCCCCCTTTGGCATCAATGGAAAAGGGTGTCCACATACCTGAGTCTGAGATCTCTGATCACTGTTGACTGCTCCCCCTGTCAATATGCACGATCCTAGGACCTGTCTGTATACCTGGAGTAACCATCCTTTCTCCTTTGAGTTCATTCTCCAGCCTCATGAACTCAAGGTGTGTTAAGGTCTTTGACAGACCTTACACTTGGCTTGCCATATGGCAGCCATCCTCCTTGCTCTGATCAAACTCTCATATTTGCAACTGCTCGGTCTTCCTTATCCATACTTGCTTCTTGGCATCTGTTCTTTGAGCATTTGTTCCTTCATTTGTACTGGCTTTCCTTGATGAGTTGTCTAGGTAACTTCTCAAGGATTGTTTTTGTGTGCTCCAACAATCTTGAGCTTTGTGCCCAAGGCCACTGCAGCTATAACACCTCATCTTACGACAATGTGCAGCAATGTGACCAACATTGTTGCATGACCAACATCTGACTAAGCTGTTGGAACTTCCAACACTTCTTTGATCAACTTCATTTCTCCATGCTTGAGAGTGTCCCTGACTGTAGACATTTGTCTTCTGACCTTCAAATTTTCTTGCTGATATGTATGGAGTACTCCTTCTTGGTTGACTTCTTTGACTGGCACATTCATGGGATCTGTGTCCAAAGCCACTGCAGGTGTAGCATCTCAATGTGTGACATGTGGCAGCAACATGTCCGACTTGATTGCATGTCCAACATCTAACTGAGTCATTGGGGCTTCCAGCTCTTCTTCTTCCATAGAATCTACAATCCATAGCCTTGTGACCAAAGTTAGAACAAAAATAACAATAACCATTGAAGCCACTTTCGTACCTGGGTCTTGTAGTTGTTTCTTTAATGAAGTTGCTTTGAGGAATAGACCTAACTTCTTGTTTCATTTTTGAACTTCCAAAGTCCTTGTTGTCATGTGCAGATGCATGGGGAGCAGCTTTGGACGTTGATGGACCTGCTTCTGGAGTCTTCAGAGACCAAGTGTCATCTTCAGATTTTTCTTTGTTCTTCTTGTAACCAAGACCAGTTTTGTCGAGTGGAGATCTTTGGCAATCTAAGATTTTATCTAGGACAATTGAACTGTCATGGAGCTTGACCAAGGCTTCGTTCTTCTTACCTTTCTTCCTAAGACCAACTACCTCCAATTCCAGTTTCTGAACTGTCTCCTCCTTTTCTTCTAGCTGACTCTTCAAGATTTCTTCTGTCCTCTTGGCTTCCTCCAGCTGAGTCTTCAGATCATGATTGACCTCTCTAGTTTCTTCAAGCTCTTGAGCAGGCTTTTCTGATTCTTCCTTTTGACTGATCAATTCAGTCTTTAATTGTTCAACTTCAGCATCCTTGTCTTTCATTTGATCTCGCAACTCTTTGTCCTTGTCTTTGAGCTTTAGAAGCAACACTTTCATTGACATGGTCTTCTGGTGATATTCATTCAAGGAGTCCAAGATTTTCTTTTTGAAGTTCGTGAAATCACTCTGGTTCAGTTTTACTGTGCTTAGGAACCAATTGGCTCTGTGATCCATATTTAGCAACGTGAGATGTATCTCATGTGCAGTCTTTGATAGCCCTTCATCATCTTCTGCAAGAACCTTCTCAATTTCATCACACAAGCTATCATTATAATCACAAGAGTCCATACCTTTACTAGAGTCCTTTTATTGTTTATCTTCTTCTTGATTTAGCTCTTCTGGGGGCTTGTCTTCTGATTTCTGATCTGTCTTTTCGGGTTCTGGTCTTGCCTTCTGATACTCACTCTCCAGCTTGAACTATAGTTCTTTTGCCAAAGTGTACTCTCCTACACTTTCCTTCACTGAGCTGGGAAGTCCATCCATGAGGAACTTCAAGGTTGTAGTGTTGTCCTTCTTCGCTTCCTTCTGTGCAACTGGTTTTCCTTTCTTGTTTGATGGAGCGGGTGGATTGATGACAATTTCCCAAATACCAAACTTTTTCAGATAAGCCTTCATTTTGCTCCTCCAACTGAAATAATCTGTAATATCAAGTACAGGCACGTCATTGTTTGATGACTCTTTCTTTTCCTCCATCGTGTCTAAGGATCTCCTTCAAGCTTGCTAGGCTTGTGACGAAGGCTGGCTCTGATACCAATTGTTAGAAACTGAGAGGGGGGGTGAATCAGTGTGAAGCCAATTTTAAAACTTTTCTTAGCTTGTCACAATTAACTACCAATTCATCATACGATTATTCTACTAATCTCATAATCATTTCATAAGCATCTTTCACTTCATCATTCACATATCAAAAGCATTTGAATCATCAAGAACCATAACACAAAAGAACACAACACCATATAATTTTGTAATCTTTTTGTATTAGTTTTGGTCCGACTACAAACGTTAGGTAAAATTAGCACCTACTGATATGTAGAGCACCTACTATGCATCCAGGTCCCTGCCTGGTTTTCTTAGACCCTGCTAAGAAGGGTTTGAAGTATCCTAACCTCAAAAGCAAGGCAAGCTTGCTTTTACAATTTAAACTTACTGTCTCAACACCATCTGTTTCTTCAATCTATTCTGCTGCAAGTCAATACTGCTGATCATCTGATAATCACTCTCATCAATATTGCTGCAACCACTTCTCAATCTTCGTTGTTCATCAACACCTACTCTTCAATACTGCCAAGTTATCAAGGTCTGCTCATCTCTGCTGTTGTTGGTCAACTGCTCATCATCTGCACTACTGCTCAAAGATCATCCCAATTGCACTGAGTAGCATCACAAAGATCTGCCCATCATCTAGTCTGCTCTTATGTTGCTTAAGCATCATCATCAACGCTGCTCACTGTCAAGTCATCATACACAAGAAATCTTTGTCACATCATCAACGCTGCTCATCACATCAACTCTGATGTAACACTGCTCATCATTCTGCCTTATGAACAATCTACTGTCAACTGTCCAAATCACTGCCAGCTGCCCATAACACAGTCAACTCTATGATTTCAGACCTCTGTGATTTAAGGCAAGTTCTTTGCAGGCCTCTCTTAACCCACAGTGACTATGCCCTCTCCATCTTATCTCATAGCCATTGGAACCAATCAAGAATACCTCATCATCCTTTGCTTCTTCATTGTTTCACAGACTTTTTCATCAAATCACCTTTTGCATACAACTATAACTTTGTTGTTCATCACTGCTTATACATCAAGTAGCATGTATATGCATCTTTGTCATATATATGCATGCATTCATTACCATACTGTCATCACTGTATGTGCAACTAGAACTAGGGGATAATAATTATCACTAACATACCTTTATTACTGGATGTGCAACTAGGGCATCATAACCATCAATAACATACCTTTACTACTAGGGCATCATCAAAACCTTGTTCACTTGGCTTCAAGAGATAACTGCTGCAATAAATTAGCAAAAACAAACTTCAAAGAACACTTTGCTCCCGAAACTTGGTCCTCCAAATTTAGATGACTACTTCAGTCAGCAAGCTGGAACTCGGGTCTGTGTGACATGCCCAGAAGTCCCTGTTAACCCTCTCAGAAAGACTACTTGAATGGAGTCCACAACCACGGCCCTTGGAGAAAGCTCATTAATTTATCAACACTCGGGCTGAGGAAACCTTAGATTGTAATTGCCTGCAAGCTGTTCACTTCCTCAGTGAATATCCTAGTTCAGACTCAATCAAATTGTTGCATTTGTTGATGAGTAAGAGTGTTGACATAAACCAAAGAGGTACTGTGGAAAACTCCTATGGTATCTCAGTCCCAAAATCCAAGCAGAGATGGTCTTTGACTAAAGCTCGGATCTTTACATCAAGTTTGAATTTGCTTTACAGACCAAGAGAACCCTGATAAAAAAATGATTGTCCAGCATGTCTGTAGCTACCAGTCTGCCATAATCAAACCCCAGTCATCATGGTAGTGCTGCTGTTGATGACTGGATGACTGAGTATCCTGCTATGTGCCTGGAACAACCCTCAATCAACCTCGGCCTGTCTGTTTGTGCCTTCGGGTGCTACAAGGCTCAGTTTTGTCTATCTCAAATATTAGAGCTCATCAAAACAACTACAAACTTGAAACTCTATTAGGACACCTGCGAATTATTTTCATACTTCCACTGCCACTTTCCTTTGTTCTACAACCTTTCACGATCTAGATGAAAACAAAAGAAAACAAGACATACTTCACAAACTGCGTCTAGTTTAAACTTACTCCATCCATGAACTAAATAGAATTTTATCATTCTTCACTGTGGCTGTCAAAAATGAACCATTTACCAGAGTTTCAGAGCTGGAACTTCCATGCTCTCTACTTCACAGTCATCTCTATAATTTAGGGATGGGTTTTATGTTCTTCAATTACTGTGGCTGCCTCAGGTATGCACAAACTCAGAGGTTGATTGTTCATTCCTTAATCTCAAGACTTGAACTGTGGGAGCCCGAATTCAGAATAAGAAAATATTTAAAATTATCAGACTTTGAAAAACACATCTGCCATCAAAATCTGCCTCAGTTGACTGCTGGTGTAAAATATGGATGCCTGTCAAAAAAATATCAGACTGCTGTCACCTGAAATTTCCTCAGTAAAGTTCGCTATTTTAGAGCTCTCCTGCTAGGCTATGCACCAAAAATTCGAGCTATGTGAAGAGTCAAACCATGACTGTTTAGCCTGCAATAAAATTCAGATTGTTCTCTTCTACTACTGCCACCGAATTCACCTCTCAGTTCACGGGTTAGGGCACACACTTTTCTTTATTGCTGCTGCTCCAACTGTGGAAAAATTAGAGACTCAGTCAACTGCTGCTGTCAAAACGAATTTCCACAGTTACCCACGAAAACTCAGTTTACTGCTGCTGCTAAGAAACCAAAAAAAATGACTGTCAAAATTCTGCTTCTCTGCTGCCTACGAAATTCCTTAGACGAAAAATCTCAGAGCTCCACCGAAATTTCCATACTAAAAGTGAAGACTTGAGAGGGTATTTATACTAATTTTTCACCATGTTTTACTGAGTCAACCTCCTCTTTTTTTTAATTTTCTTTTTGGAGCCGACTTTGCAAAACATATTTTTATTTTTAATTTTGGGCCGACTTCACAAAGTTTTGATTATTAAATTATATTTTAGTCATTAACCATAACCATTCAAATTTATTCAATCATGGTTCTCCATAAATCGTTGGAAAGGGTTTTGACTAGGACCATGACGGTCTTGTACCATCAAAGACCCAAGGTACCATGTTCAAGGGTTTCAATGATACTTTCAAAATATTCTTCATAAATCAAGTACTTCTTCAACAACCAGCATATAGGATTCAAGACATTTTCAAAGGCTTTATCATCATGTGCGTGGGCTTTTTAAACCATCCATATGAGCATGGGCTTATCAAAGTACGTCCATTTATCTTGTGGGCAGAATATCAACAAACAACAAGGTGTGTGGGCTTCATGACCTCATTAAGCCATAAATGACCACAGAATGGGTCATTAATGTTTCTTCAACCTATGAAGGGCTTCTCCATCGTCCACAAGGGCTTTGGGATCATCACCAAGGCTTTCATCATCATTGGCAGGGTCTTTAGCATCTTCAGCAAGGTCGTGGCATCAAGATCCAGTCTTGTGGGTACAGGGACCTTGTCAACTGGGTACAAGGTGCTTCAAGACACCAACCCACGTTGTAAGGGATCAAGGCACTGCAAGTGGGACTTGGTGGCATCAATGACATCCCGTGGGGCCACTGCAAGTCCATGTTGGCATCAATGACAATTTCATCAACACCACTTTCACGGGGGCTGAGACCTCTGGATACATTTTGAACCGAAGTTCAGGGAATCCACCACTTTCACGGGGGCCGAGACCTCTGAATACATTTTGAACCGAGGTTCAGGGATGATGCAATCCACCACTTTCACAGGGGCCGAGACCTCCGGATACATTTTGAACCGAAGTTCAGGGATGATGCAATTCCACAACATTCACGGGGGCCGAGACCTCCGGATACATTTTGAACCGAAGTTCAGGGATGATGCAATCCCACCACATTCATGAAGACCGAGGTGACCGGATCTATTTTGGATAGATGTCCCAGGATGATACAATCCCTCTTCATTCTCGAGGACCGAGGTCATCGGATCACTTTTGGACAGATGTCCCGGGATGATACAATCCCTCTTCATTCTCGAGGACCGAGGTCACCGGATCACTTTAGGGCAGATGCCCAGGGATGATACAATCCCACGACATTCTCGAGGACCGAAGTCACCAGATCACTTTAGGGCAAGTGCCCAGGGATGATACAATCCCACTGCAACATCACTACTCCCCCTTTCGAGGAAAGTCTTTCCGAACAACACCAAGCTTGTGTCCAAAGTGTTCGAACTTTACTTGAGACAGAGGCTTCATCAGTACATCATCATCCAAACCATCATCATCTACATCTTCAATATGTGAAGACTGAACTATCACCATCTGTATCTCCAGTATGTGAATACTGAAAGCATCATCATCATCATCTGCATCTTATCTCGTATGTAGAAATACTGGATTTCTATGTGTTACGACGGAACACAGGGTTATTTGTCATCTTTATACAGCTTTGGTTGTCACATAGAATTACGGTAGTGTCCAACTCTAGATTGAATGATCCTGACAGCAACTGCCGAAGCCATAAGGCTTCACAACTAGCAGAGCAAGCTGCTATATATTCTGCTTCGGCAGTGCTTAGAGCAACACTGGATTGCTTTCTGCTAAACCATGAAATCATAGCAGATCCCAGACTATAACAACCGCCTAATGTGCTTTTTCTGTCTGAGATACTTCCAGCCCAATCTGCATCTGTATATCCATATAATCTGTACTCATGGCTATTATCATAGTATAGCCCAAAGTCTATAATCCCTTTCAGATATCTCATCACATGTTTTGCAGCTACTAGGTGAACCCATCTTGGTTGAACAAGATATTGACTTAAGGTGTTCACAGCAAAACAAATGTTTGGTCTGGAATTTGTTAAGTACATCAATGACCCAATGATCTGTCTGTAATGAGTCACATCCACTAACTCTGATGAATCATCAGCTAACAACTTCAAGTTGGAGTCCATCTGTGTGGCCATGACTTTGCATTCCAACATATTGAATCTCTTTAATATTTCTACTGCATACTTTCCCTGGTTGAGAAATATTCCTTCTAAACTTTTCCATACTTCCAGGCCTAGGAATAATGCATTAACCCAAGGTCTTTCATCTCAAATTGTTCTGCTAGTTTCTTCTTGCTTTCCATAATCTGTTTCTCATTCCCTGTCAAGAATAAGTCATCCACATATAATAACAAGATGACAGGTTCATCTTCTACAACCTTGTAGTAAAGGTTGGGATCGAATTTACTCTTGGCAAAGCCCATGCTCATTAGGAAACTATCTATTCTTCCATACCAAGCTCTGGGAGCTTGCTTCAGGCCATAGAGGGCCTTCTTCAACTTGCATACTTCATTCCATCTGTCTTCAACTTCAAGTCCTCGCGACTATTCGATGTAGAACTCTTTCTCAATCATACCATTAAGGAAGGCTTGTCTTTACTTCATCATGGAAGAAACTACCATGATGGCTCTGAAGGAAGTGTACCTTGCTTCCTGGAGTAACTATCTCTTTAGAATTAATTCCCTCTTTCTGATAGAAACCTCTAGCCACAAGACTTTCCTTACTTCTATCAACAACATAATTTATCTTGCAAATCCATTTGGAAGATACCACATTCTTGTTTTCTGGTTTGAGTACTATATCCCAAACATCATTCTAGTATTCTTTCATCATAACATCTTCCATGAGTTCGTCTTGTCAGGTCATCAACATATCCTAGTCTTCTGCATTCAACCTTGAAGGTTGGAACCCACTTTACTCTTGGTAAAGTCTCAATCCATCAGGAAGCTGTCCATCATGTCGTACCATGTCAAACTCAGATATCTTCTGTAGTCACTCCCCCTGAAGTGGAGTATCATCTTTCCTCTTCATTCTGTACAGGTGGTTCTATGCTTGATGTATACTGGTCAATGGAGTATGTCATGTCATAGTCTATTCTTTCTGAGGCAAATCACGGACCTTGCTTTGTACACTTGTTCTTGTAGATCCATATGGAAGATACTATGTACTTCCTGTTATGTCTCGAAATCATATCGTATACATCATTCCCCATGATCAAGTGTTATTCTTTGATCATAGCTTCTTTCATAGCATTCTTTCCTTCATCTTGAGTTATCTCTCGTACCCATGGTGGTCTTCATCCTCCGAGGTGGATCTACCGCTCTCTGAAGCTCTTTCTTCCGTCATGGTGTCTCTGACCCTGGGAGCTTCAGATTCGTGTTTATTGGAGTGAATCTTGAATTGTCATCACTTGTTCTTCTCATCCTTGTTTTCTTGTAGGAGGTTGTACAGAACCTTTCCTACAATTCAAATGCACCAGTTGCATGGTTAGAACTATTTCATAAAACATATGCATAACGACAAATTCTTATGCATCATTCAATTGTTTAGTCAATACAACATTCATCCATATCTACCATAACATCATTGAGATTGTGCACTAATCCAGTATGTCAGCAAGGAGGTTTCATTCTAGATAAGTAGCAATGGAGAGTTGTATAACACCATGAGCTACTTACCCATCACATGCATATTAGTAGTATTAATGCAAACAATATATCATGCATAATACATCAACTGAATATAAACAAATGCATAACAAAACAATATCATGAAATGACAATTGAATACTTATCTTTATTTGTTTCGTGGGTAGACTCCTTGATCCTTCTACTTCATCATCTTCTTCATTCATGACATCATCATTTCTTATCCAAATGATAAGATGGATAAGAGGTTCTTCAAGAATTGAGTTCTTCATAACCCTCATCGCTTGAGGGATCTTCTTTGAATGGTGAGAGCTTGATCTTCAATTGCTCCCATCTTTCTTCTTCTCTTCTTATGAGACGAGTTTTTTCTTCTTCTTCCCAGAGACTGTTGAAAGTAGTTACTTCCTTCTGGCGCACATTCCTTGAATGAATGAATTTTATGATCCTGGGAGACCATTCAAGGTGGCTATCACGACTTTTGCATTCTCTGCTTCTTCTTCTATTGCTTCAAGATGTTCTGCATTTTGGATTTTCACATTCTTCAGTTGTTTTCTCAAAGCCATATTTTGATTTAAGTTCTTATCTTCAAATAGCTTGATCAAGGAATCAAACATCTTCGGTGTCTTTAGGGAAGACACTTGTGGTACAAGTTGATTCGTGATTGAATCAACAATGATCTTCTTGGCCTTGATCAAGTTCTTTTGGTGTAAGGCTTTGAGTCTCATCTTCCTTTAGAACTGGAACCTCTCTACTCATGTAGGTGTCCAATTCATTTTCTTCAGAGAGATCAAATACTTCCATGCTTGGAAGTTATCAACTTCACCAAGCTTATCATCAAGCTGATGTGATAGATCACTTTGAAATGAAAACCTCAAATGCAAATAGCAAAATATTAGGTCTTACCGATTTGAGGTGTTCGTCCTGCTTCCGGAGCTGGCTGATCTAGGGTTTGTCAGAGAAACCCTAATTTTAAAAAATTGGAATCTTTCATATCTGATTTGATAGAAAAATAGATCTCTTCAAATGGAGCTGTCCAATGTACTCATTTTTTGAAAACAATGGAGGGAAGCTCCTGGAACAGGAAGCCCTAGTTTTCCAATTTCTTCTACAGAATTGCCTGTTATTGTTTCTGTGATATCTTCGAAATTACTGCTCCTCTGTGTTTGAAATTTCGCACTGAGGTAACCTCGCATGTCCCTAATCCAACACCATAGGTTTCATCAGAATTGGTTTCACCAATTGCGATTTATGATCATTTTTCCAAGGTGACCTGTTACAGGACTGTTCAGAACAGTGAAGTTGTATGGCATGCCACATGTCACTGGTTCATCTTCAGGTTCTAAAATTCGGACCACAGAAATTACAGTCCGTTATTTTTCTGGAACATCTTCAGGAATTCCATTTGAATCTCTGTAGCCCAAGATACAGCAGTTCTCCCCAGGTGTCCTGTTTATGAATGAATTCTGGAAGAGGCTGGAACCCTAACTTGGAGGGATCATATCTCCAAGAATACAGCGAATCTGAGGCTGAACTTTGGACACAGTGTACATCAGGATTTTATCTTCGGCCTCTGCAATTTTCAGCTCCTGAGCCTTCGCCAATATCGGAATATAGCGAAAGTACCAAAACTTAGCAGTTTTAGTACTTAGGGTTTTTCTAGCTTTGGGTCAAACTAGGGTTTGACTTTCCCGGAGTTTCACCCAACCAAAAATCTTGATCCAGGTCTCTAAATTTCGATTTTGATGAGGAGAGAAATCCTATGCTAGGCTCACTCAAAAATTCCTCTTCTGCAAAGAGCCCTAATTTCCCGCACCAAAAACTGAAAATGCTCGGAATCGAATTCCGCTTCGACAGAAAGATGCGCCCTTCAATGGAGAGTCGGCCCAGCCTTCTTTTGCTGATCGATTGTGGAGAGAGAACCAAAAAGTAAGAAGCCCTAGCTTCTGTAGCTGCACAATGTCTTCTGTCAGGGTGGCTCTGATACCATGTTAAATTTTCATATGCTTAACTAAGACATCAGTATTTCATTTCATTTTCATAACAAAAGCATATAAACAGGATCACTGAAAGATAGACAAGCACAACCATACAAAAGGAACACAAAGATTTATCCTAGGAAAACCCTAAAGGGAAAAACCCAGCAAAAGCTTCCTCAATATAGATGCCCCAAAAAGATAAAAGATAAAACCAGCAAGGAGATCAAAGCCTAATCCTCCTCCTTCTCCAGTGACTTCTCTTCTCCACTAATGTGCTACACAAGTGAGAGTGTGTGCTCCAAATGAGGAGAGCTACACCTCTATTTATATTCATCCGTTCACTTCAATTAACTCATTTGACATGTAGGCTTGAGTTAATCATGTAGGCTCGAGTTACACATGTAGGCTCATGTAACCACACTAGGGTGCTAATGACCCACCTTTACAATTAGAAGGGACAACCTCATGACTCTTATTAGTTCTTCTGATTAGAAGCATCGGGGTACAAGATAATATAAGTGGTTCTCCCGATAGGACCATCGGGGACCACAAAAGATACATATAGAATATTCTTCAAAGTTACAATATTTCAACAATGGCAACTGGGAAAAGAGAAGCCACTTTCACCACGCTCCTCTCTTCCTTGCCTCAGGGTGGCTCTTCTCCAACTCAAGGGGGGCTTCCCTAAGGTAGGATCACTAAGGCCGGTGCAATGAGGGACAAAGTGAACTGAAGAGGTTGCCTTAGAGAAACGGTTGTAGGATAAGGGTAATTTGAATAAGAGATAGGAAGAAGGGAAGGATTAGTCCTCAAGACAAGACCAGTGACAGTACATCAATGGGGAAGAATGGAATAAAAGAGAGAACTCAAGAGGGCCTTGTGTCATATATGACTAAGGAGGAGATATCTCATGATTGAGCAAACTCTGCATAGTCGAGTTACGACTACTGGATTTACTTCCTCCTCCTAATTGCGAGAGATGTGTTGTGCACACAAAAGATCAATATTACACAATCAAACTAGATTAAATGCTATTAGCTGCTAAGAATTTTTCACCTTCCACATAGTGGTACCTCTCGTTTATGGTCTCTAGTGCAAATATATAAAATTATAAATAAAATATTAAGTTCTAGCAATAGTCGCACTAATTGAAGCTTCACAAGTTCAGGCCACACATTCAAGAGAGTGCTCAGTTATATCCCAAAGAAACCACTTCCAATGCAATTCTATTAAGCTCAAAAGGACAGAAACTCCCAACTTTTTTTCCCTTCTCCAATGAGTTTAAAGCAGGATGCCTTAACCAGGGCTTACAGGAGTCATCGAGGGGTGTAAAAGAACTATTACTTGTACAAGAAATAATTCAGATCTCCTATACAACCAAAGAGGTCGTAAATGTGCCACCTACCAGATCCTTTAGTAAAAAGAGATATGCCCAGTTCAAAATCAATCATACGGCTGTCAGCTTCCCAAGTGTAGGATCTTCACTCGACTTTCATCTGACTGACAAGCCAGATAAAAACTTGAATTATACGAAAAAGATGAATTTATTTAAACTGGTTGCCACTTTAACCACTTAATTGAAACTCGGTCTTGGTATTGCATTCAAGGGCGCGTCAACTCCAGACTAGTCGCCATATCTTCCAACAGACTGAATGCTTGACTGACTGGTTGCCACGAAACAGTTGCAACGTGGAAATCTTTTTGTATTCGGCTGTCAAAGAGGTGGGTCCGGTTCAATTTTCACGATTTGGCTGCCACATAAAACTTGCTTTCGCTATCGGCTGCTAAATAAGAGGTATATGAGTGAAAGTTTGACACGTTTACGGTTTTCAAAACTCAGCATAATCCCCAACAACTGTCAGGCGCTTTAAGTGTTATCAGCTGCCAAAGACGACGTCTCCAGCTGTTGAATGAAGAAGCAGATCATTCCCGTCTTGGTAACTATTTCGCCGAACCCCAAGCCTTAATGTTGAATTAAATACGCCAATCTCAAGGACAATTTATTGATGCTGCGACCAACTACCAAATGAAATAATAGACGGCCATGCTAGCTGCTCGAGAACTTCATCCTGTAATCGGCAGCCACTAACACACCGTGAGACATTCAATATTTAGTGTATCCCGTTTGAGAGAGGGTGACGTGTTTTCAAAGACAAAAAATGGTGGGTCCGCCCAGAATCGGGAGCTCCAAAAAATTCCACGACTCGGCTGCCAGCTCTCAAATCCAACAGAGTGGCAAGTGCAAAGTTTTCATTTCCACTTCCAGTTGACTGACACGAAGGAGCTCGAATACATTCCAAATACCAAAGGGTAGTTTTCTACCGTTTCGGCTGCCTTCCTTATCATTTAACTGAGACCTGTCGCTTTCTGCTGCCATATCACCAAAGACGCTCAAAAAGTCGACTTAGTTCACATTTAATCTCGTGCACACAAGCTGCCAATGGATTGATCGTAAATCACGATTCACTCCCAGCAACTAACTGACCACGATACATAGCATAAAATTGCCCTCCGAACATGCTCATAATATTTTGGAAGCTATCGCCCATCGCAATCCCGATGACGGATTCGATGATTTTCACGAGACTGGTGATTTATGAATGTCTTTAAACTTGCCGCAAGGATCCAGTGATGGCCCACTGGGAAATGGTGGCATGCGAGCTACCACTTCCGCCTTCTTGCACAAGGCCCAAAGTCTTAAATCGACCACTGATCAATTGAAAAGCTTCTATCAGTATGGAAACATCACCATTGGGGAGTGGCGCATTCATGTTTGTCTATCATTATACGTATCACCACAGATTTGATTTGGCTAGTACATGACAGAAACTCCTGTCGTGATCTTCCCCTGCTACCCTGTAAAAGATAGCACAAAAAACAAATCTGAAAACCGCCTTTCAAGGTTTGTGAAAGCATTTTCACATGCAGAGACCCCTGTGAAAGTGGGGTGGCAATAGATCTTCTAGCCTTTGGATGAGGTCATCCCTTGCTTTACTGATGAAGATGAGCTGTTGTTGTCTTGGAATGAGGATTCTGGGCATTTTTTATGCATTTGTTGATGGTCCTAAACCTTGAATCTAGCTCCATGCATATATTGTCAAAGTTTAGACAAAAGAGAAGGAGAGAATGACAGAACACACAATTGGCATATTGATTGCCTGGGCAATGGAACGCCTTCTCAATATTAACACAAGTATTTATAAAGCTACATAAAAGCTAAACCATGGGTCAATACCATGGGTGAGCAAATACTATGGGTCACTAATTCTAGGTAATGTGACCAAAGCAACTACTCAACTAACCAACAAATCAATGGCACTATTGATCATAGTGGTCTGTTGATATTACAATTCTTAATACACACCCTTAATCGCAACTGGGACAATATACTTAGCATTATCAATGTGAAAGGATGCATGCTGGTCTATGTCTCAGATAGGCTTTCATTTTATTCAAAATTTTCATTTTTTACTTTCTTCCTTGATGTGTACTTAGACTGCTTCTTTGTCTTCTGGATCTTGACACTAAGTAGATGTTCTTCAGCGCCTTCATAGTGCAAGTTGTTTTCTTCTATGTCAACATGATTTTTCTGTTTGTCCTTTTTATGTGCACACTGAAAATTTTTGTCAGAAAAAATATGAGTATATTTCAGCTTTTTTCGGAGAGCATTCACATCTTCCGATTCCTCATCTTCTTCTTCTTGTTGAAATTGCATCTCTGAAGGTCCTCCCATGTTTTTGGTGTGGGTGTGATAAGAGGATTGGAGAAATTTTGTCCTTGTGTATTTATGTAACAAAGTGACTTTTATGTAAATAAAGTGATTATGTTTTTATACTTTAGAAAAGTGGGTCTCACTTAAAAATGTATTTAATAATTAAAGTGTTTAATTATTAAAAGTGAGATAAGTTGTGGACCCTTGATTTTGTAAAATGATCTTCAGCCCTAGATTAGGTAGTTATTGAAGATAGTTACAAAATCTAAGTATAAAACATTAGAGAGGGAAAATGAAAGATAACTCACCAGAGAGAGAGAAAGAGATTGAATACCAAAGAAGAAAGAGAAGACCCCCGACACAAATTCCAATGCAAGTGACAGCATTAAATGCAGAATTGCAGCAGTATTAATGACAGTCTGAAGCAATCCAAATAGCCACGTGTGGGCACATTTTCCGAGGCAGAAAAGTACAAAAAAGATTGACAGGTCATACAACATTAATTGCAGGCAGTGGCATGAATTTCGAGGCAACAGAAAAGTACAGAACTGGCAGATCTGTACAGCCGTAGGTGTGACAAAAAAGTATAGACCATACTTGCACGTGTGAAGGTACATCAGGCCGTATTGTACAACATGCACATTTTTCAAGGTATTTTGCTGTAGAAGGTGTTTTTGGAAAATTGCGAGTAGGGTTCAAAGGGAAAAAATTTCCGAGTTGTAGAAAAAATTTCTGAGTTTGTCTTCTTTAATGAAAAAATTATTTCTAAGGTTTTTCCCAAGCAGTGGGGTTTTGGTCGGTCTTTAGACCAAAA
Source organism: Pseudotsuga menziesii (assembly GCA_001517045.1). Taxonomy (NCBI): domain Eukaryota; kingdom Viridiplantae; phylum Streptophyta; class Pinopsida; order Pinales; family Pinaceae; genus Pseudotsuga; species Pseudotsuga menziesii. The sequence goes on from LPNX010807136.1 coordinate 338,697, forward strand.
TTTTATTGTGTTCATCTGCTTAAAATGTTTCAGTATATGGAAGAATTTTGAAGTGCATTTTCAGAAGTGTGGTTTTACTTTTCATTAAATTCAAGTTAAAGTCGTAGTTCCTAAAACTGTTTGACAGAATGTTTGAATGAACTATTTCATTTATTAAGTCAAGATTTTCTTCATGGTATCAGATCTCAGTTTAACAGAGTCATACTGAAAAGGAAGTTTAGCAGGTGTTCTCTGAAGTTTCAGAAAATTGTTAGATATTTTCTTTAGTTAATTTTTGGTTCCAATTTATTTTTCATGATGAACATTAGGTATGAGGATCGGTTGGATGGAGTGTCCAACAACATTCCATGGAAGGTACCAATTACTACTGTTTTAAAAGAACTTAGGGTTTGGAGTTTTATTAACAATGTCATGACTAAGCCAATAGATAAAGATGAGCTTGTGGAGTTTAAAGCCCTTGAAGCCAGAGCCCAGAGAATTATCTTGGATGGGGTTAAAAACCATCTCATACTACACCTAGCAAAAAAGAAAAGTGCTAAAGATGTGTGGGACACTTTGACCAAATTATTCGAAGCAAAGAATGAAAATAGGAAGATGGCCCTAAAAGACAAGCTACATAGCATTAAAATGAAAAGTGATGAAGGTGTAGCCTCTTACTTGACTTGTGTTACTCAAGTTAAGGACGAGTTGTCAGCAGTAGGAGAAACCATTCCTGATTCAGAATTGGTGAGGATAGCCCTGAAGGGCTTCACTAAGAAGTGGGAGGTTTTTGTGAAGTGTATTGTGGGCAAAGAAACTCTTCCAAGTTGGTCCAGATTGTGGGATGGCTTCACCCAAGAAAAAATCCAAGATGGGGCACATGTTGGCCAAACTAGTGAGGATGCTGAGCAGAATGTGGCACTTGAAGCAAAGTCCAAGAATAAGAAGAAGAAAGATATAAGTCAGATCAAATGCTTTCATTGTGGCAAGATGGGACACTATGCCACAAAATGTCCTAATAAACATATTGTGAAGAATGAAAAGAGATGTAGCAGCATTTGCAGTTGCAGAAGAGTTTGCTACAAAGTTTGAGAAAGAGTTTTCTTTTGTCTCAATTGATTCCAGCATAGGGAGTTCTATATTTGAGCATGTCTGGGTTGTTGACAGCGGCGCAAATAGACATATGAATGGAGTCTATGACTCTTTTCAGATGATTACAATGCTAGAGCCGGGACACTTCATTCAGACAGACATTGACAGTCCTCAGATTGCTATTCAAGGGGTTGGAATAGTCAGGTTCCAACTAGACCTTAGAGAGGTCCTAGAAGTACACGAAGTTTTATTTTTATCTGGGATGATAGTGAGCAAACTCTTAGTTTCATCATTCGAGAATGATGGCTTTGGGATGATGATTAGGTCTGGTCATATCTTCCTGTATCGGAGGGATGAACTAGTTGGCACCACCATCTTGTTGGGAGATCGCAGGGACAGATTATGTCTTGAGAGGGCATGTTGTACGTGCAGGAGCAAGAGCAGGAGCACGAGGATGGCTGTCAGAGTCAGATGATGAAGATGATGTTGCGTTTGATAGAGATGAGGAGAGTGACTCTCTCCTAAGTACTGGCAAAAGACTCAACCAGTCAAGTGATGGTGAAGTTGAGCAGGATGATGGGATTCAGGTTGAGTCTCACATGTCAGAGTTCCAGTTCGAGATTGGGCATTTGTTTCCAAGGTTGATTCTAGAGCAGGAGGGAGTTGTTGCAGGAGTTTGAGGTGAAGACAATTTTGTGGACCTTCCTCATTTGGAGGGAGTGTTGAAATTGCATCTCTGAAGGTCCTCCCATGTTTTTGGTGTGGGTGTGATGAGAGGACTTAAGAAATTTTGTCGTTATGTATTTATTTAACAAAGTGACGTTTATGTAAATAAAGTGATTATGTTTTTATACTTTAGAAAAGTGGGTCTAACTTAAAAATGTATTTAATAATTAAAGTGTTTAATTATTAAAAGTGAGATAAGTTGTGGACCCTTGATTTTTTTAAAAGATCTTCAACCCTAAATTAGGCAGTTATTGAAGATAGTTACAAAATCTAAGTATAAAACATTAGAGAGGGCGAATGAAAGATAACTCACTAGAGAGAGAGAGAAAGAGATTGAAGACTAAAGAAGAAAGAGAAGACCCCTGGCACAAATTCCAATGCAAGTGATAGCATTAAATGCAGAATTGTAGTAGCATTAATGACAGTCTGAAGCAGTCTGTACAGCCACGTGTGGGCACATTTCTCGAGACAAAAAAGTACAAACAAGACTGACAGGTCGTACAACATTAATTGCAGGTAGTGGCATGAATTTTGAGGCAGCAGGAAAGTACAGAACTGAAAGATTCGTACAACCGCACATGTGACAGAAAAGTACAGACCGTACTCGCACGTGTGAAGGTAGAGTAGGCCATACTATACAACAGGCACGTTTTTCGAGGTATTTTGTTGTAGAAGGTGTTTTTGGAAAATTGTTAGTAGGGTTCAGCGGAATTTTTTTTTTTGAGTTGTAGAAAAATTTCTGAGTTTGTCTTCTTTAATGAAAATTTTCTTTCTAGGGTTTTCCCGAAGCAGTGGGGTTTTGCCCATTCTTTAGACCAAAATTTTATTGTGTTCATCTGCTTAAAATGTTTCAGTATATGGCAGAAATTTGAAGTGCATTTTCAGAAGTGTGGTTTTACTTTTCATTAAATTCAAGTTAAAGCCCTAGTTTCTGAAATTGTTTGACAAAATGTGTGAATGAGCTATTTCATTTATTAAGTCAAGATTTTCTTCGCATCTGTTGTTTCAATGGCAGCTATTTCATCATTCTCCTAAACTGTTGTAGCTTCTATGTTGCTATCAACTATCTCTCTCTCTGAGAAACATTCACTCACATCACTAGGTACTACTACATACATCAGTGGATCAACAACCTTTGTTGGGATTACATGATCATTGGCTACCTCATAAACAAAGTCCTCTTGAGTGTCTTCCACTTCACTATAGGATTCCTGGTGCTTTGCGTGACTTGCAAAGTCACTTTCTTCTACAGCCAGTAAATCGTCACTAAACACTTCTTTTAGTATATCTCATGCTCATTTTGGAGTACAATCTTCGGCAATATAATGAAAAATTGAATAATCTATCATGTCTTGTATGAGACTTAAGGCAACAACTTATCTTCTATCTGTCTGGAAGTCTGTAAAATCCTTAAATGCTTCTAGATCAATGGGATCCTCTTCAACCACAAAATGCCACAGATCTTGTGACCTTAACAAATTACTTACTTGCAATGCCCATAGATCATAATTATCTCCATCAAATGTTTGCCATAGTCCTACTGGTGTTAATAGATTTCTGACCTCTTCAAGCTCTTCTGGAAGTGCTTTTGGTAGCTCCATCTTCAAGCTTTGATCTTCTTCGATCTTCTTGGATCTTCAATTTTCTAGGAATGTTGGAATTGTTTCCAATCTTTTGGCTCACCATCACCAATACTTGCTTTTCAATGTGTTCATGTCTTTATCACAACCTTCAATAAGATTGGATCTACAAGTGTGCTTTCCACTATGTGAAAAGGCTTACCCAAGACAAAATGGAATGGATAAAGCCATACGCTCTGATACCATGTTAAAGATCAACAACAAGAAGCAGAAGATGGTGGAACACAATTGGCATATTGATTGCCTGGGCAATGGAATGCCTTCTCAATATTAACACAGGTATTTATAAAACTAAATAACAACAAAACCATGGGTGAGCAAATACTATGGTTCACTAATTCTAGGTAATGTGACCAAATCAACTACTCAACTAACCAACTAATTAATGCACTATTGACCATAGTGGCCCGTTGAGATTACAATTCTTAACACATATATCTATGTTATGGTTTCTTTTGAGAGGGACATGCTATATCTTCTTGCCATATGTGCCATGTTGGAAGTCCACTTTTATGCTCATTTGACTATTCTCCTTGGTACACTTCTCTTGGAGATCACGTGTTGTCCTATCTTCTCTCTTTGGCATGATTTGAGGCATTTGCATGGATATTTGTGCCTTTCTCTTTGTAAAACAAAGTGGATATCCCTCATTCATTGTTGATTCCTCCACATTTGTGAGACTTGAGGTTAGATTGTCGACTTATTGGACCTATTCTAGCGAAATGCTCCTGCGTGGGAGTTTTATATTCATATTTTAAATGCTTTCACATGGTTTAGATCCCATCATTAGGAGAGTGTACTCTTGCCTAGGGGATCTATGCATTTGATCTTGTACTTTTGGCAATGGTCCACCTTTTATATTATTTGTTTGACTCATGCTTTCTTGGAGGTTAGGAACCATTAATTATTTATGTTTCGCTAGAATATATTATTTTATTGTGGAGGTTGTTGAGCTCAAATCCTATATAATTGAAGCTTCTACATTTGTAACGGTTGTTGAAAGTGTTCATAACTTTGGAGATTACTTGTTGCTCTTTTTGCTATTTAAAAAGTGATGAATCCATGTGCTCTTTTCATATGTGAAGTGAATTAGTGGATGTAATCTTGCTGCATGGATGTTAATGCTTGTAAATGAAGTTTGGATTGAATTGAAGGTGAAACTTCGCCATTTGAAATGATCTAGGTGTGATCTTTCCTCTCCCTATTAAACTAGTAGCAACAAGGAAAGTCTTCCTGCATGCATGTGTTCTTGCATGCCGAAGACTTAAATTAGGAAACCAGTTGTATTTAATTTACTTTTCCTAAGTTTACTTTGGAAAATAAATTAAAGTGATCTAAATTAACTTTAGTGAACCACTAGTTAAAGTGAAAATGAAATTAGGGTTTTTGCTTTACCACTAGTTAAAGTGAAAGTGAAATTAGGGTTTTTGCTTTACCTAAAGTTATAAAAGAGAGATCAATTGGTGGAGAGAACACACATACTTGTATTCCGACAGTGACAGGATACAGACAGGGAGAGAAAGTTAGACAGAGGATTTAGTTGAGAAGATGGAGGAGCGAGCAGTAGGATCGTCGAGCTTCGTACAGCTGGGCCGTACACTCATATAGGAGGGTGTTGAGGTTTAGCTGGGATTTTCCTAGTGATTCTGTTGGGTACTGCATTCGCCAGGTTTGGGTGAATTTGCAGTGATTGTAAAAGTTCCATATTTTCTCATAATAAAATCTATATCTGATTGCTGCACCAGCTTTCCCATCTTGGGTTTTTCCAGGGGTTTCCATACCCAAAATAATAGTGTTAATATTGTGATTTATTTCATAATTTTATATTCCGCTGCATACTGTAAAAGATATTCATTTGTGATTATCAGTTGATATTTTGCATGCACTGTTTAGCCCTAGTTGAATATTAAAGGAAAATTTACATGGTATGAGAGCTCTGGTGAGCTAAAGTTGAGAGATTTGCAGCAGCAGTGATAGATCAGGGGTAGATCTATAGGAAGACACAAACCTAGACTTCCAAATCTAGGGTTTGACACATACACTTCACTATGGCCATGGAGTTGAGAGTTGAGGATAGGCTCCAGGGTGCTCAGAACTTTCCTACATGGAAAGAGAGGATCACAAGGATCCTGGACGTCAGTGATGCCGAGGAGCATATTGACTCCACAAAAGTTCCACCCACAGATCCGACAGATATGATAGCCTGGAAGAAGATTGATTCCAGAGCCATGCTGATTATCATGGATGGAGTGAACGACCATATAGTCCCTCACCTTTTTAGTAAGAAGATCGCATTGGAGATGTGGAAGTCTTTGGAAAGTCTGTAATATAGTAAGAACGAGAACCGAAGGATGGTGTTGCAAGAGAGGATGAGCAACACCAAGATGACCAAGGGAGAAGGAGTGGTGCCTTATCTCACGAGGCTCACACAGATCAGGGATGAGCTTGGAGCTGTTGGCTCTAAGACTGATGATGAGGAGCTAGTTCGGATAGCCCTCAATGGCTTCTCCAAGCCATGGGACACCTTTGTTAAAGGTGTTGTGGCTAGGGAGAAGCTCCCTAATTGGTAGAGACTATGGGATGACTTTGTGCAGGAGGAGACCCGCATGGGTCAAGGATCAGGCTCATTCAAGGATCAGGCTCATTCAGTAGTGCCCCACAGATTGTGGATGAGGCTCTAGCCCTTACAGGGAAGAGCAAGGGGAAGGCAAAGAGGAAGAAGGATGGTAATAAGAACCTTGACATATCAAAGGTCAAGTGTTTTATCTGCCACAAGCAGGGACACTTTGCCTCTTAGTGCCCAGACATGAAGAAGAAGAGTAACACTTAGGTGGCTGGATCTGCAAAGGTGGATGAGTTCAGCCGGAACTTCGATGAGGAGTTTTGCTTGATAGCTTGCATGGTAAGCACCACAAGGAGCAGCATATGATACATTGACAGTGGAGCATCTAGTCACATCACTGGACATAAGAGATTCTTCAGAGACTTGCAGGAGGGTGGAACAGGGATCCACGTTGAGCTGGGTGATGATGCGCTGTATCAGGCGCAGGGAGTTGGCACTGTTTCTTTTGAGAGGGAGTCTGGAAAACCCCTCAGTTTTGCTAATGTGTTATATGTTCCAGGACTGACCAAGAACCTTATATCAGTCTCCACTCTGGAGGACAAGGGATTTCAAGTGAAGTTCCGTGACCATAGAGTGTATTGCAGGCCCAAGGGGTCAGATAGAAGCTTGGATTGGGTGATTGGCAGAAGGAGCGGGAAAGTGTACAGATTAGACTTTGAGCCTGCAAAGGTTCTAGTCAGCAACAGCAGCAGCAGTCATGGTGAGTTGTGGCATAGGAGGATGGCACACTTACACCATGTAGCACTGAAGCATTTGAGACAGGCAGTCATTGGAGTTCCTCAGGTAGAGGAGGAAAAGCATAACCACTGCAAGGGTTGTGCTTTGGGGAAGAACATCAGTAAGCCTTTCCCACATAGTGAGCACAAGTCTAAGGAGTCCTTGGACTTGGTGCATTCGGATGTATGCGGACCTATGAGTGTCCATCCGTTCAGTGGTTACAGTTACTGCGTAACCTTCATTAATGACTATTCCAGGAAAACCTGGATCTATTTCTTGAAGACCAAGTCAGAGGTCTTTGAGAGGTTCCGAGAGTTCAAGACTCTTGTGGAGAACCAAACAAGAAAGAAGATTCGGGTGTTGAGGACAGACAACAAGGGTGAGTACACTTCCAATGAGTTCATGGAGTATTGTTCGGTCGAGGGGATCAAGAAGGAGCACACTGTGCCCCATACCCCACAGCAGAATGGAGTTGCAGAGCGGAAGAACAGGATTATGGTTGGAACAGCCAAGGCCATGCTATTTGATCAGGGATTAGCACTATTCCTTTGGGCCGAGGCATACAAGACTGCAGTATACATTTAGAACAGGTGTCCCCACACAGCCTTGGGGAGGAAGACACCGGAGGAGGTCTTCACAAGCACTCAGTCAGATGTGAGTCACCTTCGCATATTTGGCAGTGTCTGCTATTGTCATATTCATGTTGACAATAGGAAGAAGATGGACCCTTCTGGAGAGAAGGGGTTACTTGTTGGTTACAACGAGATTTCGAAGGCATATAGAGTTTACATTCCTGCTCGCAGGAGGATCATTGTGAGCAGGGATGTCCAGTTCGATGAGGACAGGGCCTTGCAGAGATCTCTAGACTTATGAGCAAAGCAGCAACCAGCACAGGAGTCGGGAGTCAAGTTGGAGGAGCCAGATGTACAGCTACAGGCACAGACACAGAGCACAGGTTCTAGTGGTCAGAGGGAGTCAGGTGGACAGGATCCTCCAGTCATTGACTTGAAGGATGAGCTGCAGTAGGAGCCAGATATCCAGCAGCTGCAGCAGGTTGACACTAGGCCAAGGCTTAAGTGGTTTAGATCCACAGTGCAGGATTCCAAGCAAGTAGATCCTCCACAGACATCTTTTAGACAGAGTGTACTACCAGAGAGGCTTAGTTATATGGCACTGATGACAAAGTTGATTAACTCTGAACCTTCCAGTTTCGGGGAGGCTGTGCAACATGATGTGTGGTAGGAAGCTATGGTTGAGGAGTATGACTCCATTATGAAAAACCATGTATGGGAGGTTGTCCTGAGGCCACAAGGGAAAAAGGTGGTGGGATCCAGATGGATCTACAAGGTGAAGCGTGCAACAGACAGAAGCGTGGAGACGTACAAGGCGCGCTTCGTGGAAAACGGGTTTTCACAGAAGGAGGGTATTGATTATGAGAAGACCTTCACCCCTGTTGCCAGGTATTCTTCCATTCGGACCATTATCTCACTAGCAGCTGAGATGAGTTGGCGTGTCCATCAGATGGACGTCAAGACTGCCTTCCTCAACGGGGTGATAGCGGAGGAGGTGTATATTGAGCAGCCAAAGGGGTTTGATGCACCGATTTTCCCATCTTGGGTTTTTCCGGGGGTTTCCATACCCAAAATAATAGTGTTAATATTGTGATGTGATGTTGTGATTTATTTCTCAGTTTTATATTCCGCTGCATACTGTAAAAGATATTCATGTATGGTTATCAGTTGATATTTTGCATGCACTGTTTAGCCCTAGTTGAATATTAAAGGAAAATTTACACCCCCTAACTCTCTTTCCGTTTCAATTATAAATGATAATTGCATGTTGAACAAATTAGTCTTCTTGCCTTGTGATTCTATCAATGCAAACAGCCATATTCAATCCTAGCTTGAAAATATGTCTCTTTGAGACATTTTCCCTTTGCAAGATATTAAGAAATACAATAGTCATTTGGTGTATGATTGGTATGTAAATTGGTGCCAATTACAGTCCAAAAATCTGATATTGAAGCGCTCTTAGAGGCCCTTTATGACCTTATTTACCCAACCTGGGAACTAGGCACTGGCATTTCCCTTTCAACCACCATAAAACAACAAAAAAGCCCCTTCAATTTTCTGTTTTAACAATCTGAGATTACCAGCATAAAAGACAGAATTCAGATTGAACTTTAAATCCTGAATGCCTTCATTTTTTATCCATAACAGGATCTGATTCTCTGTTTAAGTAATCTGAAAATTTCCAGCAATAAGATCAATATTTTGGATTGCATATTAAGTCCCAAATGTCTTCAATTTACCACTTAAATCAGGACTGTATTCTCTGGTTATTAAATCTGTAATTGTTACCTTTATATTCCATAATCAGAATATCTTTTGGCTTCATAATATCACCATTTATTTATTTTGTAACAAGATGAAGTATTGCATAAGTAGAGAAACGAACATACTACAATAAACCCCCAAAACAGATTTACTCTAAGTCATTTGTTGGACATTAATAAAATTATCTCATCTTATCTAAGTCTACATAACACTTTCGCCATCAATTACTCCTTAGACTTAGTTCTCTGGGTTTCCCCCCTTGAGCTAGATAGGAGAGCTAGCCTTGAAAGAGAAAGATACGGCTACTGAGGTAACAGTGGGTAGCTTATCTAGAGACATCCTTGAGTTTTCATGTGTATGGTTGGGACTTTTACATTGAGTGAGAACTTGGGAGTTAACAAGGTGAAATTTCAGAATTGGATTGAGAATTCTAATTTTTTTATAAAACCATCCATAATAATAATAGTGCATACAGAGTTGGAAGGAGAAGACTATTAACTCATTTTATTGTTGATTATTTCCCTGAGAATTATTATTCCATAAAAATGAACTGCAATAACGAAATATAATCCCCTGTTAATGACTCAACGCTTGATGCCTTGTAAGGATTTTAAGAAATCCAAGACAAGTTGAACATCCATGGCATTTAATGATTTTTTTTATGGTTCAACTATGCAATTAACCCTAACATCGAACATTTATTGAAGATGACATCCATTAAATTGAACATGAGCACATTATTAATTAACGTGGTTAAACCATGGGCTACTACAATATAGCTTTTTTATAGGTTTTGTTTATCCTGTATGACAATTTGTAAAACAAAGCTGTTTCTATAAATTAATGTAACGAGTAATCTCTAACACAATAAAAAAAATAATAAACAAAACATGTTAGCGGCATTTTGTAAATTGTAGAACACTGGGCAAATTCTTCCCTCTCACTCAAGCTACATTTTTATTTACAATTTTGAAGCATTTAGACTTTGGATTATGTTGAGTATACTCTTATCGTTTTTATACATGGGTTTTTTTTCCATCTTGATTCCAGGCTTGCATAGGAGCCAAGGTGATTGCCAGTGAGGCCCTTTCAGCGATTAGGAAGGACGTTCTGGCAAAGTGTTATGGTAAGATTTCCAAGCAAAATATGTGACTAGCACATTGTTATTCCTCCTACTTACCAATAGCCACAAGTGAAAGTAGTGATTATTTTACAAAATTCACAATGGAAAATAGAGACCTGCTGAACATGAGAGGCATCCAATTAACATCTGGGTTGACTGGAATGGAAATAGAGTCTGTGACTTAAGCAAATATGTTTTCCTCAGAGCATGTGTCTTTGTTTTTAAAACCAATCTTTGTGACTAGTTAAGAGCTTATCCAAAGAGTGTTTGGCAATATTTATATATAATTGAATTTTATTTGAATCTAAGCTCAGAACATACATAAATAGTGAAAAAACCTTAGGATGACCAGAAAAGATAATAACTTAATAAGAAATTTTCCGAACTTTTTTCATATTAAATTTATGGCATATAAACTGCATATCCAGAATGTGTTTGTCTATATATATATATATAGATAATTGAATTTTATTTGAATGTAATCTCAGAAAATACAAAAAATAGTGAAAAAACCTTACAATTGCCAGAAAAGCTAAGAAAATGTTCCGAGCTTACTCTGTTTTCATATTAAATTTATTGCATGTAAAACTGATTAATTGTGTTTCTTGTAGGTGGTGACATAAGCAGAAAGAAGAAATTACTTAAGAAGCAGGTATTTCACTCTTTCCTTTCAAGTGATGAGCATTCGAAGATATCTTATACATACTGAGCAATATATTTCACTAATTTAATTTACAATTTTTTTTTGGAAAACTTAATTTATATAGGTTACCTTATAATGTGACTTGATGTTGATGAAATTCAAATGTTTGATGCCATCCTCAATAGTTCCCATTTCTCGTAAAAAATTGTGATTACGATGAGGTAATAGGATCTGAAAATAATTCTATCATTGGGAATTATCAATGGAAAAAAAATTATAGTAATCGTGTGGCATGTTATAAAGATTAAAACACTAGATTTCAATGAAACGACGAATGCATCTTATTCCAAACAAACAGGTTTTTGTACATGAGGATTAACTAAGCACGAGTCTTTATAAATATGATTGCAGTCAGATGATGACAATATAGTGCTTCACAAAAGCCACTTTTAGATACATTTTAGTCTTCTCAAAATTCAAAGTATATTTGCAGTGACTTTTTAAAGCAAGCAAAAATAGGCTTTAATAATCAGCTACAAGTATTCTATCTTGAGAATTTAGCCTCCTCTCATCATTCATGTTTACTAGAAAAGCAATCTAAATATATTGGTCGGTGATCAGGCTGCAGGAAAAAAACGAATGAAATCTGTTGGAAGAGTGGAAGTTCCTCAGGAAGCATTTATGGCAGTATTGAGACTGGAGAAAGAAGTGATATAAGAATTTCATCACAGATTAAATGCATTTTCTTACTTTAATTCAGCATTTTTTGGTTACCACAAAAGTCCTGGTCATCATGCCAAGCAATTCGTAACATGGACGGAACTACATCTTGATGTAATATATTTGAAATGGAATAAATTTTAATTGCCATCTATTAGGGTCATTTTATCACTTGTATATATACATGGTTTATGCCTTATAAAGAAGGTTTTTTTTCTTCCAAAGATTGTGGAAGTGCTTGTTTCTTTTTATTCTAGCATTGGCGACAGAGATTTCGATGACTATGTTGTACTTTTTTTTTCTGTGAATGTTGGCTTGCACAACATTACAACCAAGGTTCCGAGTCATGTGCAACCCACCTTGATCTAGATTCATTAGCAATTGTTACTTATAGTTATTCTAGAGATAGCATGAAATAAGAGAAGAATTTGAGACAAACTAGAGAAAACCTCTCTAGAGTAAATTTCCATTACTATACATATTGAGCAAAATCCAGTACAATATATACGCATTATCACATGCAATACCTTGGGTAAATACCATGGATAGTTCACATTAATGTTGGCTTATCTTGACTAATTTCTCCAATCTATGACATTGTGCCAAGCGTAACTCCGAGTAGTGGCCATAATGAGGTGAAATGAACCTAGATGGACCATGAAGTGGTTAGGCTAGTCAACAAGTGTGAAAGGAACCACCATGAGCGCGCTAGAGGTGGTTTAGTGGCTTGGTTTTGGACCATTAATGAGCAAATTGACCAAATCCTCAAGAGGGCGCACCCAGTCTCCTTAAAACATGGAAATGCAATAACTACCCTATAAATGAAGCATAGAGCGGTGCATTGACTCCATAGAATAAGGAAATGAGTGGGTAAGTGAACAAACAAGCTTTTATGGCATAACCACTAGTCTAAGTGAGTCAAATGTGGACTCTTGGTCCAAGACACTAGACTAGGAACTAGAACCATTTTCACATGGAACAACTTACCCTAAACACTTGGAAGCTTATATAGAGATTATTAACCAAGGTCTAGATGGGAAATATGTTCGGACACCCCCCCCCCCAAGCCAAAATGTTTGTGAGCAATTATTGAGGGCCCAAGCAACAAGGCTTATAGTCACCCTTTACATTATTAATCCATGTGGACTAAGGAAAGAGGCGAAACCACATGGGGAAAATCCTCCCTAAAAATGGACATGAAAGAGAAACCAAAATCTATATACACTCCAAACTATGTGAGTGTGTCTAGAGGAATCTTCTTTTTGGGAAGAAGTGGAATGTGCTCAACCAACTCAGGAATGTGTACAACTGCATGATGAATCCTAGGGCCATGTAGAACAACTGGATTGCACTGATTGTAGAGCGAAGGATGCTCTTCAGACTTGAACTTCGAACCAACCAAGGTGCCATGTCCAAAAGAGACTTGAAGTGCTTGAGAATAACTGATCCCAAGCGACTCATAAGGCTCTTGAAGCATCAACTTCGAAAGAATGTTGTAATCAGCTCCAAGAAGGTGGAACAAGAGTACCAAATGTGCCATTGTGACGGCTAAGGCTTCCCCATCTTCAGATGAACTTGAAGCAATTCTACTAGTCATGGTGGAGGAATAAATAGGAAGAAAAAGAGTGTGAAGCAATGAGAGATCTTCACTTGGCTTTCAAACTTCTCCTTGACCATGTTTTGAACCAATACTCTCATGTGAAGAAAACCCATCTTCTAGAGAAGGCTCACTATGATCACCAACTAGCAATCCATCTTCATCATTCGTAATAGAAGACATAGAGGAGAAAGACATGGAATCTCTATCTACTTCTTCTTCATTTTGAACAACTTCTTGAGAAATGCATGAGGCTGAGACATTTGGAGGGAGAACACATAAAGAGGTGCCCATTTGCTTGCTCTCCATATAGCTAATATCATCTTTTTGCATGCCAAGAGCTTTATCTAGATTTCTCCAAAGCTCAAATGAGTATTCAATAGAATCAAGGAGATAGTGCATTCTAGGAGGTATAGCTAGACACATAGTTCCATAGGCTCTATCATAATCATTAAGCCAATCACACTTCTCTTCATAGGACTCTGGCTCGGTCACACCACCAATGGACACATCATAGAGACATTTTCTCTTGAGATATGCACACATTTTAGGCTTCCACTCTGAATAGTTGAATGGAGAGAGGAGAGGAACTGATTTTGAATCCATGAAGTTGTTGTAGGAACCTGCAAACAAAACTCTCAAGAAAAACTAAAAAGAATACTATGAATCAGGCTAGCTTTGATACCATGTGAAAGTTGGCTTGCACAACATCACAACCAAGGTTCTGATTCATGTGCAAACCACCTTGATCTAGATTCATTAGCAATTCTTACTTATAGTTATTCTAGAGATAGCATGAAATAATAGAAGAAATTGAGACATAAACTAGAGAAAACCTCTCTAGAGTATATTTCCATTACTATACATATAGAGCAAAAACGAGTACAATATATAGGAATTATCACATGCAATACCTTGGGTAAATACCGTGGGTAGCTCACTTTAATGTTGGCATATCTTGACTAATTCCCCCAATCTATGACATTGTATCAAGTGTAACTCCAAGAAGTGGCCATAATGAGGTGAAATGAACCTAGATGGGCCAGGAAGTGGTTAGGTTAGTCAACAAGTGTGAAAGGAACCATCATGAGGGCGCTAGAGGTGGTTTAGTGGCTTGGTTTTGGACCATTACTGAGCAAATTGACCAAATCCTCAAGAGGGCACACCCAGTCTCCTTAAAACAAGGAAATGCAATAACTACCCAATAAATGAAGCATAGAGGGGCGCATTGGATTCATAGAATAAGGAAATGGGCAAGTAAGTGGACAAACAATATTTTATGGCATAACCACTAGTCTAAGTGAGTCAACTGTGGACAAACTCTTGATCCAAAACACTAGACTAGGAACTAGAACCATTTTCACATGGAACAACTTATACTAAACACTTGGAACCTTATAAAAGATCATTAACCAAGGTCTAGATGAGAAATATGTTCCAACATTTTCAATTGTGGTTCACCTACCTCCCAATAGGGCTTGCTACGTTCATGGGAACAAGTCATAGGGGGGCCAATCAAAGGGGGTCACCCCATTCGTTTTGATTACAGAGCTAACCCGATGGGGACATCAAGGGAGACCCTTATATACCATGTATAGCCACCTGGGGATTTGACCCCGAGACCTTTTGCTCACAACTTACAGCACTCGACAACTTGAGCTAGCCTATCGAGCCAATGACTATGGTGTACTTACAACATTTGTAAAATATTTTTTGGCCATTTTTTCATGCATGAACTAGTTTTTTTCTATGTACTAGTTTTACGTCCAATTCTTCATCTTCATAGCTTGGATTTTTTACATAATCGTTTGTTGACACAAAACCAGTCGACAAGGGTCCACGCTTTGTCGACACCCAAACCACCGCGATCTCCCTGAGCACTGACCTAGACAGGTTTTACCTCATCCAACAAACATTCGCGGAGGAGATGAAGTCTCACCCGAGATGTTCGAGGGAGAGCTGACGGAACCAAGTTTCTGCAAAATGAAGGAGGACCATGTGTCTACTCTATTAACTTAGCGCATCATTTATTCCACAGATCTATCCATTCAACTTATGCCTTAACAGAACCACATCATCATTCAGTAGATTGCATTATCATACCAGAAATTATAGCAAAACATTGACTCACAAACATATCTAACATAATAACATCATTCAAAGCAAAGAAACATCGCATCATTTACATATCCATGTCGCAGATACACATTGAATTCATATTTGGGTCACAGAAAACAGTAAAACAGGAAAACTGAAAAAGACACAATAATTCAGTTCAACCTCCGTCATGTCATATTAGCCTTCAAAATACAGATTCTCCAAAACAGTTCTCCAGTACACAGATCAACAGATCTCAACTCATAGACAATCAATTGATATCTCCAATTCACCAAAACTTAGACTTGCATGGCTTCCTTTTTTCACTTCCAATTCGACATCTACTTATAGGCTTGTGCCTTTACATTCAAGGTCCACGTAACTAACTGCTTAACTATTTCTAAACAAAATCTACAAAAGAATGACCACAATCCACAAAATGCGGTCCAAAATGACCAAAATACATGAAAATATTATATTTTCGACTTGCTCCATTTTTCACCTTGCGCGATATCTTTGACCTTGCGCAGCATCGCAGATGCTGCGCAACTAACTTATCCCAAATCCACCTGCCAACATCATTTTTCTCTTCAGGTAAACAAATTGTAAACAAGTTTTGAATTCATTAGAGAGAATTTGAGGTCAAAAATGGGCCTCCTAAGAGATGTACTACAAAAATATAAGATATATTAAAATATTATGAGTTAGGGGTTTTATGGGGTAAGTATATATGACAACTCATCTCCTACACTACTTTTTATGCACAATATAAATAACCATGGTTGAGTTACTTTTCTAAATTGACTATAAATAAAATTAATAAAATAATTCTACAATGATGTGACTAAGATTCATTGTAAATTCCCCAAAATTTATTGTCCTTTAGCATTTATTTGTCTTGAACTTGTAAATAAAATTAAACAAAAATGAATTTAATTTATATGCATAACTAACATATTTTTTCATATAAATATCATTCATGAATTTAATTTATTTAAAAGTACAAGATTATATATATTAGTTTGACATTATGATATTAAATACAATGAGTGAATATATAATTTAAATTTAAAAAACATGAAAATGACAATATATTATTTTATAAAAAAATGTTAAAAGACATTTTTATGAATTATGAGTACTTTACTTGAAAAATGACAATAATATTATTTTATGAGAAAGTGAATTGTGAGTACTTTACTTGAAAATAACAATAATATTATTTTATGAGAAAGTGTGAAATGACTTTTATTGTGAGTATTTCACTTTATGACTTAAAAGTACTTGTACCACTACCTTGGTTAACTATGGGATTTCATCCACCATAGAAAATGTGACAAATAAGCATTCTTAACTCATGCAATGCCACCTCAACCATGGGGGATGATGTCATCTACTAGAATGTAATTGGTTGATTTTTATGGTACATTTTGGTCCTTTTGAGGCCCATTTTTTACCTCAAATTCTCTCTAATGTTACGTTTGTCAAATTGTTTAAATATATACTTATATATTGTACTTATATAAATGTTTCAATGGTTTTTATTGTAATAGGTAATTACACTTAAAAATATTGTAATAGGTAAGCATTTTCCTCTATATGGCCTTAATGGTGGTTTGAGACCTCTTGCTTGCCCCATGAGATATAAAACAAATAGTTGTGGCTTATTTCCTAGGTTTTTTATATTGAAAAATCTCATTAGGCGATGAGGCTCATTGTTATATACCCTCAATATCAAAAGTGTACATTTATACTAATTATAGGGCAATGATTCCCTTTACAATGCATTTATGGTAGCCTAGAACCATGTCAGTAAGCCATGATCCCTAGAGGAAACTTTTAGGCCTTTTGTCTCTAGGTTGTATTTCTAACTATATTCTAATTATAGTTGAAAGGTTACAACTTCACATGAACTCTATGGAGGTCTGTGCCCATGTGTATTGCTTATGTGTTGTAATGTCCTATTTTAATTATATCACCCAGAGACACCTGTTAACCTATTTTATTTTCATAGGTTCGAGCAGGTATTAAAGAAAAGCGAATAACTGAGGACTAATATCATTCAGAGCATAAAGGAACACCACTTCAATTTTATTAGATCATCAGTAAATTACAGAAAGCCATAGGCGCAGATATCAACAAGCATGTGGAGCATGCAGGCCTTGTTTCATATTGCATGTGTCAATGAGCAATTAGGTTTGCATGCATGCAAAATTAAAGTCGTGCAAACCCTAAAAGCTATATAAGAAGATAACTCGAACCAAAAAGGTATCTATTATATTTATTCATTTTGGAGATTGGTTTTGAGAGCAGCGGTAGCAGTAGCCGCATCAACAAGTTGGGGTTGAGGGCGTGAGCCATCCACTAACAGGTGTTTTCGGCAGTGAAATCTATCTACCCTAATCACTTCTAGATAGATCACTTAGATCTATCATTATCTCTTAACAACATTCATTCTTCTGCAAAAACCTAGCATACAAAGGACAATATTACAGAGGTCATGTTTTATTGCTGGGAAATAGCTGGAAACACCAGGAACAATTTGCCTTGCTTTAGAAAGACCTTATTCCTTCCACATCTCTTTTCCATTCTTTCTGTGGAGCAACCGTATCCGGTTGGTCGGTTAATAGTCGAATCCGACTTTCATATTGAATGATAAATAATGAATAATATATTAGATGATGAATATTACAATGATGTCTTGGCTTTAAATATGGCTTGGACGCTTGATGATGAGGAGACACCTCCTTTCATAATAACTTAATTAACCTAACTATAAATTATTTAATTATTATCTTATTTTATGTTTGTTGCATTGCCACTCCCTTTAAGGGAGCTTTGTCCTCAAAGCTTGAGTATTTTCTAATGTCATCCTTCATTTTGAATCGGCGTCGGTATTAGGATCAGACGAAGTTTCTGGTGTAGAGACTTGCACTTACTTTCCATTGAGGATTCTGCAATGTATTGTCTGATTGTTCCTACATTTATGGCCATGGGTCCAGTCATCACTGTATCGACGACATATGTTTTTCTTCTTTTTTCTATTATCAGAGTAACTGTTAGATGACTTCAACCTATTTTCCCTTTCATAGGCATATGATTGAGGTTTGTGACATTGATGGTTGGGTGACCAAGTATATTCACAGTACCTACATTATGTCTATTTTTCTTGTCAATAATGGTTATCACCTCTTGTTCTTATTCTTTCTAATTTGCATCCTGCGGCTTTGGATTTATATCTTGCTACTTCTACATTAGGTATGTCATGTAACTTTAACTCTTTTTAGAGGTACGGTTTAAGACCTCCTAAATAGGTTTCGAGTCTTTGCTTGTCAGACAACCCAAATACTCGTGTCGATAAGGATTCCCACTGATGTGTGAATTCCTCGATGCTTCCAATCTGTTGTAATCTGATAAGTTTACTGAAAAATTCATCTTCTTTGATTCCTTGAAACCTATTAAACAAATCATTTTTGAACAAGTTCCAGTTATAGGCAAAATTGTCTCTCCTCCACCATAAGTACTAATTGTAGGCGTACCCTTCCATATGCATTGATGCATATTTCACCTTCTCATCATCAGATTGAATATTGTAAATGTCGAAGTATTCTTTTGCCTTGTTTAGCCAAGCAACGCATTGGTCTTCACTTCCATTGTATTTCGACAACTCTATTTTTGCCTTAGGTGGGTACACTTTGTAAGGACGATATTGATTGCTTTTTGCTTTATGGTTTGATGGTGGCTCAAAACTACTGGACGACGCAAGTGAAATATTTGACCAATAGAACTATTGAATCCCCCCTTAACCAAATTCATGCCCAACCCTCTCGATAAATCATTCAGAAGAGGGGATAGGGAGAAGGCTGAACATTTGTTTTTATTTACCGAATCGGTTGATAACTTGAAAGTTTGGAGAGAGCTGCTTTGTTGTTGGCGGTGCTTTTATCCTTTTTATTCTCTACTATCTTACTAATAGCTTCTATTTCACTGTTTAATCGTGCCTCCATAGCTGGGAGTATTTTTGTTTCTATCTCTTGTTTAAGCGTCGCATTGTTAATCTTTATTTCTTTTTGCAAATCTTTTTGATTCTTTGCGAGTGTTTCATGTGTGGCAACATGAAATGAGACATCTAACATGTTTGGACTGCTGACTTGGTTCGGACTAGGTATGAATCTTTGTAACACCTCGATTAATGTATTATGGTTCTACGTAATGGTGCTCAAGTTTTGTGTTAAGGTGTTTATGTTTTGAGTTATGGTACTCATTTTGTCATCTAAGTCTTTTTGTTTTTCATTCAGGATGTCAAATTTTTCATCCAACCTTCTTTCTAGTACCAAAGCAAACTCGTCTTTGAGTACTGTATTGTTATTTTTCATCTCTTCAAGTTTTTTTGCTTAGCGACAAGGGACTTGATGTCCTTCTCCATTTTTTCGATTTGTTCTTTTAGTTCCGCCATGGTCTTGGACCTTGTATGCGGAGTTGTGTACTTCGAAGCTATTTTGGCTTGTGAGGTGTGATTTTTTTTTCTAAAGATGGTGAGGTTTAAGGAATAATAATTAATTATTATATAATAAAATCTTTATTTTATTATTTATATAATAAAACAAAAAATTGAACTATTATAAATATATTATAATAATTCAAGTCAAAGCAAAATGTGGGTTGAAGTTGGAAAGCAAAACCATGTGTTTGTTTTACTTATCTTTTCATTTTTTACTTTCTTTTTCCTTTCTTTTGTTTTTCTTCCTTTTTTTCCTTTTAACTTTTTTTTAAAACTTTTTTATTTCTTTTCTTTACCTTTTTTCTTTTCTTTTCTTATTTGGAGAATGTCATATATTTTAGGGAAACCCTAAAACTAAATTTACACAAAGTGTAAATATGGCCAAGGGCCGTATAGCTTTGATACCACTTAAGTGTCCAAGCCATAGTTAAGGCCAAGACATCATTTAATATATTATTCATTATTTAATTATTATCTTATTTTATGTTCGTTACACTCTGGAAGGATCGTATCATTATACATGGAAAGTATCATATCATATCTTACAGTATTGAAGAAGTTACAAACAAACATGTGTGGGAGAGAGGGCATCTCACTATTCCAGAGAACCAATTCTCTAGTGTCCAAGAAGGATTCCAAAGTTCTGCAAGCATCGACCAAATTCATCAGAAGAACCATACTACCATACCTGGAAAGTCTTAACTCCATCCCTCAAATATTGAAGCAGTTACGAGCAAATCATCATCCAAGCGGGGACATTTTCCTTGCATAGAATCACCTGAATCCATCAATATGTTTTTGGAGTTAGAGTTGTTGCATGGCATGCATGTCTATTGTATACTGAAGAACCATCACAGCTATAAATATTGGTATGTTACTATAATCTCACTGAAGCCTATTTCCTATTTTATCTTTGTATTTGTCATATTTAGGGATTTTGGGCACGTAACCTATTTTGCATGCAAATCAAATTATGTTATCGTACACACCTGAAACGTATAAACCACAACAATCATCATTATTTGTCAGTATAAAGGTAGAATATCAGTTGGGATATTACAGTGGTATTAGAGCATGTTCCTCCCCAGCTGTCGGCTTGAACATGAACAATAAATGAATCCAGAAGAAACTGCTTTTGTGACTTATAGAAGGAAGGGTACGTACACAGAGGATCGGGAATTTGAAGAGATCAAATTGGAAGACACAAATTCAGACATGGACACAACAGGGATACACTCTAATAGAGGAAAGGGAACAGGGGAAGATGCAAACAAGATGACATTTCAGAGCTTGGTCAACTCCTTAAATGACTTGGCTAAGGGGAAAAAAGAGATGTTACATGCTATAAACAGGTTGGTTATTAAGCTAGAGCAGGTTAAAAAAAAGTCTACCAATTTCATCGAGAGATAGAGGATCCACCAGTAGTGTTAGATTTTTATCATTTAATAAATATGATCTAGGATCTTATCTGAGAGAATAACATGCACAACAATAATCACAAGAGACAAGAGACACAAAACTTTCCTCAAGGAAACCATAAAGAAGAAAACGTCGCAACTTCCTCAGAGATAGAATGAGCACCAAAAGAAAAAGTAAAAATCAAAGATACAAAGATGATCTTCGACAGTTGTTCTCTCTCACTTGTGCAGGCTACTCCTCTCTCACTCATGCGCTATTCTTGAGTGAGTGTGTGTTACACATAGAGAGTCTCACTCTCTTTTTATACTTGTTTTCCACTTGACAATTACTCTATAGGGTCGACCTCATTAGGAGAGTCTAATAATCCTAATACAACTCAACTATGGGGACTATTGCCCCGAATTACAACGAAGGGTTAACCTCAATGACTTTACATGACTTTATTATATTAATGCCTCTCCCGATCGGAGGAACAAACAATTCCGTCGGGGTACAATGAAATACAATAAGAAATATACAAGTGAATACATTCTGAAGTTACACTGATACGTCAACACTCCCTCTTAACTAGGAAGGTATTCTCTTGACATGGTTCATCAACACAAATCTTCATCATTGGATCATCATCAAAGTTGGATCATCATCATCAATGTTGTCGCTATCTCGAGCAAATGGTAATATCTCTCAAATCTACTCATCATAGGAAGTTCTACAGAGCTAGCCCTTTTTCATGCTAGATGTAGACCTAGCCTCCATGTAGGTCTTCATTGACATAGCCATCTCTTTTTCATGTTGGATGTAGGCCTTGCCTCTGCAAGGACTTCCTCTACAGAGCCAACCCTTTTTCATGCTGGATGTAGTGCCTTGCCTTTGCAAGGACTTCCTCTACAGAGCCAGCCCTTTTTCATGTTGGATGTAGTGCCTTGCCTCTGCAAGGACTTCCCTTACAGAGCCAGCCCTTTTTCATGCTGGATTTAGTGCCTTGCCTCTGCAAGGACTTCCTCTACAGATCCAACCATTTTTCATACTGGATGTAGTGCCTTGCCTCTGTAAGGACTTCCCCTACAGAGGCAACCCTTTTTCATGATGGATGTAGTGCCTTGCCTTTGCAAGGACTTCCTCTTCATATCATCTCGGAGCACAATCCAGATACACATATCACAATATTCACATTCACTGGCATGGTAGAACACATTTGCTATCATCCGGAAAAGTCTTCAGCACTTACATCCACCAGCATGGTAGGACACACCTACTACCATCTGGGAAGGGATCATGTGTATCACTTTCCCTTGGTGGGAACCTCGATCTGAAGAACACCAAGCTTCTCTTTGAAGTACTCAAACTTCACTCTGGCCATTTCTAGCATAAAATCACATCAGGGCTGATTACGTCCAAGGATAACCTGCGAGCTTCGCTAGGAATGATTACATCTGAGGACAACCTGCAGGACTAATTACATCTGAGCAACCTGCGAACTTCGTTAGGATTTTATGCTCAGACAACTTGTCTCACCGGCTATGCTAGAACTCATCACTCCCTCTTTCGAGAGATCTCGATCTGGATCACATACTGGAGCTTCAATGCTCCTCTCTACATCATACACAAATGCAAGTCAGATCAATCAAGTCAAATAGTAGCTTTCAAAAGAAACATACTACCTCACAAATAGTCGAGCAAGTGGAAACATATTTTTCCTCGGCTATACTTAGCGCCATGCAGGACTCCATCTTACCAAACCAATAGCCCATATTGGATCTCAAACTCAAGAAGCAACACAAGGTGCTCTTCTTCTCAGTGGCGCTACCAATCCGATTAACCATGCAGGTTAGTCTTATGATTTGTATCATACTTGAGTCCATACTCAACTATACCCTTCAGGTACCTCACTGCATGCTTTGCAACCATGTGAGCATGTCTCGGCTCCGTTAGGAACTGGCTCAGGTTTTTCACAACAAAGCATATGTCTGGTCTCGTATTCGTCAGGAACATCAATGAACAAATCATCCGAAGATACATCGTGGCATCAACTGTGTCTAATGAAGCATCACTCAATAGCTTCAGGTTCGATGCCATAGGTGTGGCCATGGCCTTGTAGTCCATCATCCCGAACCTCTTCAAGATCTCCACTGCATACTTCGCTTGTCCAAGGGAGATTCCATCCGCACTCTTCCACACCTCCATGCCTCAAAAGTAGTGCATCATACCCAAGTCCTTCATCTCGAACTCGACAACAAGTCTCCTTCTTGCAACTTTAAAGAGTTCCTCTTTTCCTGTCAGGAATAGGTCATCGACATGTAACAAGAGCATCACTAGTCATCTTCCTTCAGCCTTGAAGTAAAGGTTGGAATCCTCTTTACTCTTAGTAAAAAGCCTAGAGCCATCAGTAAGCTGTCTATCCTGTCGTACCATGTCGAACCTTAGGATCTTCTACAGCCACTCTCTCTGAAGCGAAGCAACATTCTCCCTCTGTTTTTCGTACTTTATGTATTGAAACATTCTATAATGGAGTGACAAGTAGCTTCCTCTTGTACTAATATTCTATGTATCCATCTAGGGTCACTGGATACCAAGATCCTCTATCTTGAACTTTGCTTGAAAAGTTCTTCTCACACCCATCTGTGAGCTTGTCATCCTGTATAGGCTTTCATCTTCAACCTTGTAGCAAAGGTTAAGATATTCATTACTCTATGTGATCTTCAAGCTCCTCATGTATGTGCCATGGGTTCCTTCTGAGCTTGTACAAGGCCTTCTTTAATTTGCACACAAGTCTTCTTGTCATGTGTCTCAACTCCCAGTGGCTGCTCTACATATACTTGACTCGTCACTGGTGCAAATTTCTTCTTTCTTTCCTTGTATCTCACAATGTTTCCATCTACTGCATGATGGATCTTGTAGATCCATATGGAAGACACTATGGACTTCCCTTCAGGTCTCGATACCGCATCCTAGACATTATTCTTCTTGAATTAGTACTCTCCTTCCCTTTCTTCTTGGCTACTTCTTCATAGCTGGAAGGCTCTGCAACAATGATGTCGCTCAACAGTGTCACATAACTAGAGTGTGTCTGAGGCCTCTTGCTTTCTTTGGAAGTCTCGTCATACTATTATTCATCTTGGATTATTCTTAATCTATCGTTCTCTTTATATTCTTCCAAAGCTCTTTCTTTCGCTATGGAAGCTTCAGGTTCGTCTTTATGTATGCTTATTAGAGTGAATCTTGAACTGTCGTCACTTGTTCTTCGCAACAAGTCTCATCCTTCTTTTCTTGTAGGAGATTGTATGTGATCTTTCCTACAAGTCAAATGCACCTGTTGTATGGTTAGAAACATTTCATAATGCATATTCATAATGACAAATTCTTATGCATAAAGATATAATCATGCAACTATTTTAGCCAGTACAACATTCATCCATATCTAGTATACACAGAAACTTTCCAGATGCTTTCCATCTCTACCATAACATTATTGAGATTGTGCAGTAATCCCAATATGTCAACAAAGAGGTTTCATCCTAGATAAGTAGCAATGGATTGTTGTATAGCATTATAGGCTACTTATCGATAACATGCATATTAGTAGTATATTGTTCATTAATGAAGACATTCTATCATGCATAATACATTTCACAACAAAACAATGCCATATAAAAAATTATATATATAGGAAAAGACAATTCAAATACTTATATTTATTTGTTTCGTGGGTAGACTCCTTCTTGAGCCTTCAACTTCATCATATTCTTCATTCATAATATCATCATTTCTTATCCAAATGCTAAGATGGATAAAGGGTTCTTCAAGAGTCCTTCATATTCCTCATCGCTTGAGGGATCTTCTTTGAATTGTGAGAGCTTGATCTTTAGTTGCTCCCATCTTCTCTTCTCTTATTATGAGTCGAGCTTCTTCTTGTGTGTACTATTCCTAGAGTCTGCTGAAGGTAATCACTTGCTTCTGGCACACATTCCTCGAATGAATGAATCCCATGATCCTGGGAGGCCATTCAAGGTGGTTATAACAATATCTTTTTCTTCTTCGATTGCTTCGTCATAGCATCGAGCACTTCCTTTTAGTGTCTTCAAGGATGACACATGAAGGATCAAATGATCTTTAATAGAATCTGCAATTATGCTCTTGGCTCTAGCCTTAGCCTCATCTCCCTCTAGCTCTTAGATCTTCTTTACTGAAATAGTGATCTAAGTCAATTTCTTCACAGATCACGGAGTTCTTATACTTCCATACTTAGAAGTTGTCAGCTTCACCAAGCTTGTCATCAAGCTGGTGTGATTAGTCATTTTGACATGAGAACCTCAAATGTAAATAGCAAAAATTTAGATCTTACTGATTTGAGGTGTTTGTCCTCGTTCTGGAGTTGGCTAATCTAGGGTTTGTTAGAGAAACCCTAATTTTCAAAACTTGGAATTTCAAACTTATGATTGGATAGAAAGATGGGCATCTTCAAGGTGAGCTGTCCAATGTACTTATTTTCTGAAAATAGTGGAGGGAAGCTCCCAGAACAAGAAGCCCTAGTTTTCCAATTTCTTCTACAAAAATCACTGATATTGCTTCTGTTGTATCTCCGAAGTTTTAGATCCTTTAGGTCTATAACTTCTCACTATGATATCTTGATAAGTTTTCTTTCCAACCCCATAGGTTAGAGAAGAAATGGATTCTTAAAGTGGGACTTATTCAAATTTTCCCAAGGTGACTATTTTGGGGACTGTTCAGGATAGTGAACTTGTACGGACTACCACGTGTCACTGTTTCACATTCTGGGTCTGAAAAACTTACCACAGAAACTACAGTCCGTTTCCTACCTGCAACATCTTGCGAAATTTCGTTTGGACTTTCCTAGCCCGAGATATAGCAAATATCCCTAGGTCACCTGTTTATGACTGTATTCTGGAGGAGGATGGAACCTTGATTTGGAGGAACCATATGTCTTGAAGTATAGTGAATTTGAGGCTGAAAGTTTTACACAATGTACAACACAAATTTATCTTCGTTCTATAAAAATTTTGACTTTTGACCCTTCTCGAATCTCGCATTATAGCGAAAGTGCTAGGATTACTAAATTCAGTCTTCTAGGGTTTCCAGGCATGACTGTATTCTGGAGGAGGATGGAACCTTGATTTGGAGGAACCATATGTCTTGAAGTATAGTGAATTTGAGGCTGAAAGTTTTACACAATGTACAACACAAATTTATCTTCGTTCTATAAAAATTTCGACTTTTGACCCTTCTCGAATCTCGCATTATAGCGAAAGTGCTAGGATTACTAAATTCAGTCTTCTAGGGTTTCCAGGCATGAAACCCTAATTTCCATTATAGCTTCCATTGTAGTGGTATTTTAGATGTACATTGAAACTTCTCTGATTCAGAAACTGCTACCACCAATAGATGTGGCCTAGTGAGGAGATTTAGCATATCCCTCCTTGCTTAATGATCTGTGGAGAGAACACCTTCAACTAGGAAGCCCTAGTTCCTGCAGTTGCACACTGTCTTCTTCTCAGGTTAGCTCTGATACCATGTTAGATTTTGATCATTTAATCAATATGATCTAGGATCTTATCTGAGAGAATAACATGCACAACAATAATCACAAGAGACAAGAGATACAAAGAATTTTCCTTGAGGAAACCATAAAGGAGAAAACCCCACAACTTCCTTAAAGATAGAATGAGCACCAAAAGCAAAAGTAAAACCCAAAGATACAAAGATGATCTCCGACAATTGTTCTCTCTCTCACTTGTGCGAGCTACTCCTCTCACACTCATGCGCTATTGTTGAGTGAGTGTGCGTTACAAATAGAGAGTCTCACTCTCTATTTATACTTGTTTTCCACTTGACAATTACTCTACAGGGCCGACCTCACTAGGAGAGTCTAATAACCCTAATACAACTCAACTGTGGGGATTATTTCCCTGACTTACAACGAAGGGTTAACCTCAATGACTTTACATGACTTTATTATATTAATGACTCTCCCGATTGGAGGAACAAACATCTCCGTTGGGGTGCAATGAAATACAATAAAAAAATATACAAGTGAATACATTATGAAGTTTCAAATACATCAACAAGTATTAGTGGGAAACATGCGTACACTCATATGCAAAACACTCCTCACATATACAATAAACCTTCCAAACTTACCATGCCTCACTTTCTGGAAAACGCTATAACAAGACTAGTCATACCAATCAAACCTAGTGAACCATTTCAGGCTTATCTATAGGAATAAAGGGATTTAGGAGATGAGTTCCATTCAGCTATGCCATTCTCAAACTTTTGCAATATGAAAAGAAGGAATCGACCAAGGAATGTTAACAAAGGGTTTACTTAGAACTATGAATTACAGAATACTGTAGGCAGGTTGACCATTCCTAATTTTGTCGGATCTCGCGGTTGTTCGGTGAGAATATGGGTCCAAAATTTGGATACTTATTTCGAACTAAACCCTATGACAGAGACAGATGCCATTAAATTGGCTACCTTACATTTGGATGGGGAGTCTCTTGAGTGGTGGTACCATGGGTTAGTGACACTAGGTCACAACACTTTCACTTCATACAGTGATTTAGCATAGAGGCTCATGGAGCGGTTTGACAAGAGGGACTTGGAGATACATTTCAGATAACTAGCACAACTCGAGCATAATAGCAGTGTTGAGGCCTTCATATCAAAGTTTCAGAGAGTGGAAGTTATGGTAACTGATGTATCTGAGAGCATATTGGTTATGTTATTTACAAAAGCTTTTATGGAGCCTTTGAGTGGGTTGGTAAAAACATACAAACCATCCACTTTACAAGATGCCATCAATAGAACCCGAGACCTACAAGATTTGTGCCCAAGAACAAGCCTCCACAAAAACCTATCAATCTGCTAGAAAATAAGGAAAAGACAGTTCCACAAAAGGAATGGTTGAACGAGGACACACAACGAGATTTGAGAAGGAAGAACTTATGTTTCAATTGCAAAGAACCTTGGCTACCTGACCATAGATGTATGGGAAAAGGGAAGGTACACATCATCAAAGTACTTTCAAATAGCAGTGCGGATGATAAATTGGAGCAGAAACAGGATGGAGAACTGCATAGTATGGAGTTGGAAAAATTGCCACAGAGAGAAACTATTGTTATCCTCATTGGAGTCCCCACCTTCCATGCTATCAAGATTAGGGGAAGTATCTAGGGACAACGTGCCATTACTTTGATTTGATGGTTGGGCCACCCACAACTTTATAGATGCATCTTAGGTAGAGAGGAAAATATTTCCTGCCGAGGACTTTGAGGGCTTTATAGTTGTCATGGTTGGAAACAATAGGATGAAATGCACACAGAGCATACTACAAGTATAGGTGCAACTTGGGAATTATACATTGGTTGACAACTTTTATGTGGTAGATGTAGAAGACACGAGCATTGTTTTTGGAGTACAGTGGTTGTACTCAATTTGGAAATACTCAACAAATTACCAAACTTTAGAGATGGATTTCTTAGCACTAGATGGGAAAAGGGTAGTCCTAAGGTGAATGCCCAATGAAGCCTCAGGGTAGCCACATCAAAGGGAATGACCACCATATTCAAGCATGAGGTCAAGACTTGCACGAGAAAATGGCCAACTCCAGCACATAAGTCTTCATGGAAGGACCAATGGCATCAAAAGGGCTTTCTGGGTAGACCTCCAGACAAAAGTATGATGTGCACTAGGGAATTCGGACAAGGATACAAATTTAGGATGTTCAATCCTCACCAAGAAGATATAAGGAGGGAATACAGAGCATGGGCGAGAAGAAACACAAATTCAAAGAAAAAGAAGAGCCACCCAACAATGGAATAAATTGGTTGATAAAATTGGACAAAGAGAGACAAGGACAAAGGGTTCGGTATATTGGTCAGAGATTGTTGGTTTCAAGAGCAGCAACAGCAGTAGTCGTAGCAACAAGTTGGGGTTGAGGGCGTGAGCCATCATCTAACATTTGTTTTTGACAGTGAAATCTATCAGCCCTAATCACTTCCGAATAGATCACTCAGATCTATCATTAGCTCTTCACAACATTCATTCTTCTGTAGAGACCTAGCATACAAAGAAGGACAATATTACAGAGGTCATGTTTTAATGCTGGGAAATAACTGGAAACGCTGGGAACAGTTTTCCTTGCTTCAGAAAGACCCCATTCCTTCCACATGTCCCTTTTGTTCTCTCTGGAAGGATCGTATCATTATTCATGGTCATATCATCTCTTACACTATTGAAGAAGTTACAAACAAACACGTGTGGGAGAGAGAGCATCTCACTATTCCAGAGAATCAATTCGCTAGTGTCCAAGAAGGATTCCAAAGTTTTGCATGCATCAATCAAAGTCATCAGGAGTGCCATACTACCATAACTGGAAAGTCTTAACTCCATCCGTTAAATATTCAAGTAGTTACGAGTAGATCATCCAAGAGGGGACATTTTCCTTGCATGAGTGAATCACCTGAACCCAACAACACATTTTTGGAGTTAGAGTTGTTGCATGGCATGCATGTCTATTGTATATTGAAGAACGACCACAACTATAAATATTGGTATGCTACTATCATCTTATTGAAGCCTATTTTATCTCCATGTTTGTCATATTTAGGGTTTTTGGGCAAGTAACCTGTTTTGCATGCAAATCAAATTATTTTATCACACACCTGAAACGTATAAACTCACAACAATCATCATTATCTGTCAGTATAAAAGTAGAATATCAATTGGTATATTACATGTGTCATATAAGAATCTATTAGGGCAGATGTCGCTAAATTATTTATATAAGTGATGTTTTAGGATACAATTCTTAATATCTCATATTATATAAGTCCCTAATTTCCATACTTAAAGCATGATCTAACCTATGTGACCCTTTTAATGTTATTCCAAACATCATTTGAGCCTTAGTAACAATTGTTTGAGCTTAAGTTCTTAGTATTGCATCACTAAACCACAAGTCTAGAGCCAAGGAATAATACCTGGCCTACCAATCACAAAAATAATTCCCATATATTAGTGCCAAACTAATTAATATCCCATATCTCACTCATGGCATATGAAGTGCAAGGGAGTTAAAGCATTGTTTAAACATTGCACTATATTACTAGTCATTATTTAAGCATACATAAAGAGTAGGTTTTTTTCTAAGTGAGGCATGCCCACAATAGTCTCACCACTATTAGGACCGATTTGGTAGTCGGCATTTTAGGTTTTGTATACATTAGGATTTTTAGTCATTGTCATTGTCATTCTTATATTGTTTTAGTGGATTTTCTTGAAATAGGTAATTGCAATGCTATTTAACGCTACTCAAGAAGAAAATGATAAGATCATTTCTATGTTAAGGGCATGATGGAGGCCAAGGGTGATGGTAAATGTTGTTTCACTTGCACTATGTCATGTTCTATATCGTCCATAACATGCTTTCTAGGATATTCTAGAGTGAGAGGGTCTTTTTCCATTGTAAAAGGTCAAGCCGAGGATTGACCATGTAAAAGTGTTGGCCTAGCACGACTCAAGAGCCATGGTTTGGTCATGGTATGTCCTTTTAGTTTTCATTCCAAGAAGGGCTGGGTCAGTAGCATTATTGACTGCCTTTTGATGAGAGGAAGTCCCTCGTATTTTGGGTCATTTGGGACTTGGGTCGATGTTCGGTGCTTTTTGGGACGAGTCCATTAGGACACATGTCTTAGGGGCTCTTACCACACTCATATTTTGCAATGTATGAGGTCATTGAACGTGTAAGGGTTCTAATACTTGGTTTAACATGCCTCCTTTGTGCCGATTGGACCTTATTTTTCATTGTAAGACCCCTCCTCTCAGTACATATATGCTCACATCACCATGACATCATCCTCATCCAGAGAGATTTACCGTGCTAAAGGGGACGACATTGAGGGATATTTTACATTGTTGGGGTTAGTTGGGGCATGGAGTCCTCCTTTGACTCGTTGCTCCACTCGATTGAATCCAATTGCATCATGTTATCATTATTTTTAGTCATTTTGTGATTTATTCCTTGGATTGTGAATCACAAACACTAACGTTTAGTTAGTTTTACCTTCTAATCAAGTAGGCTATGAAATTAGATAAGTCTAGGAATCCTTTTATAAATAACAAGACAAGGGTTCCAATTATGTATTTTTTCTCTTTATCTTGGTCTATTGGAGCTTTTGGGTGAGGAACAACTCTCTGTTTGGCTTGTAATGAATGGTGATTTTTTTAGGGTTTATGCTATCTTTCAAGGTTGATCCTAAGAATGGTTGTAATAACTTTTGGCTAAGGAAGGACTTAAGAAGTATATCTTGTTCTCTTTCTTGGTTGATGTTGGTAAGATCTCTTCGTAATCTTGTTTGACGTTGATTTTGCACCTTGGGCAAGGTAGATTAGGGTTTTAATGGCATCTTGTCAACTTTGTTTGAGGAGATCTTTCTCTTGAAAGAGATCTCTACTATGGGCCTTTGAATTTATCTTTTCCCTAATTAGGGTTTTCGGCTACTTTGACCTAGTATCGAGTTACTACCCTTTGCCCTAATTGGTAAATCTTGAATAGTCGTTGAGTATGGACATTAACCTCGATCTTTAATTGCCCTAGGGTTGAAAAGAATAACTTTTTCGTAACATGTTCTCTTGTATGGATGTTGACCTCGATCTCTAATTTCCTTAAGGTTGAAAATACTAATTTTTTCATAACCCATTCTCTTCACTCTTTTCATCAAAATCCTTTTGTATATTTTATTGCAAAAAAATAAAAATAAAAATAAAATTTAATATAAAAAACCCCTAAAAATTTGAAAAATTATATATCAAAAAACACTTGTGATTTGGAATTTCTATTTAGACAGACAAGTGCGTCCACAGAAAATTGATGATCAATCCTCGAAGGTGCACTTATTTTGCAATTGGGTTGTGTTGTTCTGGGTGACCTGTTCATGTTAGTGTTTTTCTTTTTCAGATATGTTATTGTAGGTGTAGTAGTTATATGATCATTTCATGCAAGTTTGAAGGCCTCGAGAATAGGATTTAGGGCCTAGACTAACCCCCTAGAGGGATGGAGGTTCATTGGAGAAAAACATGTTAAGTGGTACCACACTCTATTTGAGGGTTGTTATAAATCTCATATTAGATCTACTATCCTATTTTCAGAACTTTTTTGAGGCCTCCCCTTCATCATATTTCTCATTCCCCTTCCCTACTATACAAGGTAAATTATACATTAAGGGTGGCATTATTATGATTGACTTTTATCAAGTTTTCTGATATATATTCATTGTTGCAATCTTATAACAATTTTAGCAATTTGATGTTATATATCTTGTGATCCATGATAAAGTCCTTTAACTCCTCCCTCTTTTTCAATGACATTTATACTTCATTGTTTTGAGTCCATAAGGAATTGAGCTTTGTTGAGAGATTTCTTGGGAAACATGTTTGTGTTTTTAGGGAATTGCAATTATCATTCACCATCTCCTATGCACTCCCTCAATCGACGGCTAAGAAAACCCTAGTCGTTGACCTTATCTCCTCCCCCAACATTTTCTCAATTATAAGCATTTTTTAAATAGCCTGTTTTTATTTAGTTTTCTAAATTAACATAATTTATATCTTTTATAATGTTATTAAACAAAATAAAACATAAAACAATATACATCAATTCAATCTTTTATAATGCTATTAAACACAATAAAACAAAAGTTTGTATATATCAAAATTAGGGCTTAACAATGTCCAAACATAGCTCCAAGGAAAATTTTAGAGGCCAAATCCATCCAATGGGCTATCTTTCGACCTCTTTTTCCAAAAAAAGATTCGCTAATCTCCTTTTTTTTCAAAAAATATTCACTCAAATTCCATGGGATAATTTTTTTTACTCTAAAAATAATCAAAATTGTGCAAAAATTATATAAAGTCCTTAGAGATTTGAATATTTTTACAAAAAAATTGTCAAACATTTATGGTTGCAAATTTAAGAATTATTAAAGATTCACCAAGGTTTCTACACTTCGAGAAAATTAAAATTAATGCAGCGTACTAGGAGAATTGCAACAAGATATTTAGCGTGAAATGATTGAATTTACAATCAGTGAAATCAATGCACTATACTAAGAACATTGCTACAAAAAACTTTGTTTGAAAATATCGATTTAGTAAACACTAAAATTGAATCAATTAACACTAGAATTAAGATCTCTTACAATATTGGAAAAACAATGTGAACTATTTCTTTGTCAAAGTATTAGGAATACAATTTGAAATGATTAATCATCAAACCTATTTTTTCTACATTGAGTTCTACATGCATAAATAATACTTTGTGATAAGGAGGAGGAGAATGAATGGATAAGTAGAAGGGGAGGAAGCAATGAATTAACTCATCATGATTTGTGACAACAACAAACTCATAGGTATGAACGAGACATCTCCGTATTTCCAATAGTGGGCATGTTAGGATGCTTTTAACATGTGACATATAATCTACATTTGTAGTATACAACAGTATTTTGTTTCATGCCTAATTTTGTCCTTCAGTTCAACAGTTTCCTTCTCATTGTATGATATAATTCCATAAGGTTCAAGGATAGAATGGATTTGAACATTGGTTACATCATGGCCAACTCTGACTTTGGAGGTTTTCATAAAGAATTTGCAGGGATCGAACTTGTACCCTATGCCCTCCCTAAATACTAGTTAAAATTAGGATCTCTTGGAATATTGGAAGAATAGTGTGAACTCTATCGGTATGCAAGTTATGACACTTTAAGATGTGGTGTGAATCTAAAATTGACGTAGTATGCAACAAAATTTGTTTCATGCCTAATGTTGTCTTTTAATCGCACACCTACCTTCCCACTATATGATAAAATACCATAATCTCTGAGGAGGGAATGGCTTCTAACATTTGTTTTATCATGGACAACACTAATTTTAGGGGTCTGCGTGGAGGAGTTCCTAATGTTGGAACCTCTACCTTATGCCCTTACTAAACAAACAATGATAGATGCAACAATAGCATCAACATTAATGGTGATTATAACGACATGGGATTGAAGATTAGATCCAACAATTATCAACACTTACAAAATACATAACAACTGTCTTTGGGGGCGATTGCCAAGGTCTCTTTCTTTCTTAGGAAATGCCTATGGTTTGATCCCAACATAAAAGTTTGATATAAGTGCCCATTGAGCTTCCATTTTTTATGTAGGTTGGATTGAATTTGTTATCATTCTTTATAGACACCATATTTTCCTAAGTTCTTATCCTTGTTGGCTTCGAATTCTTGTACTTTTTGTAAATGGACCTAGAGGAGAGAGGCAGCATTGTCCAAACAAAGTTGGAATTCTGAGATGTACACATATCTCTACATACATCATATCTTTCTAGGTCAAATGTCTCACAACCTTAGCGATCATCTTACATAAGCTATTGGAAAGACAAAGCAAGGCCCATTTCAACCATGGAGCAGTTGATATCGACAACTATTATGTAGATTTTTTCATTGTCAACAAAGGAGAGGACCTTGATGAGCTTTGGAGGAGCCAGGATTGAATCCACAACAATACAATCAAACAAACAACCACCAATCCTTGCTTTTGTGAATTAAGGACATCCCCCCCATACTATATATATGTGTTTCTATTTGGTTTTTAATTTTAATTAGAATGGTCCACATTATATATATATATATTGTAAGTTGTTGGTTGAACACAAGCAATTACCCTCGTAATAATTTAATTTGGAATTGTATCGAAAAGAATGAAAAATGAAAGATATATTTTTTTGCATAATGGGGCATCCACATCCATAAAATATATTTGGCCTTCAAGAAAGAATGATTAATATATTGCATGTTACACAACCATATATTACACATAAGTTGATTACTTGGAAACCATATTCAATTATCATTCTCTCGACTTGATTTACCTAGTTTATTTCATGTAAGAATTTATTTTCTATTGATGATGTTAATAACCATGTGCATTCAAGGTATACAAATCACGTTAACAAGTTATGTAATGTCAACTATGTATTTCGGTTTATAATACACACTTACATACACATAAAACTAACCATTATGAGAAGTATTGTAACCAAAAGTACAGAATCCATCCCATACAGTCACCAAAAGTCTAGTCTTGATTTGCCATCAATGACATTTCTATGAATCACTCAGGCTGCCCCCCATGGGTTTTCTCACCATTTCAAACCTCATCATTATTTGACACCCTTGATGTTGATCCCCCCATAAGTTTGGGGAATTTTCCTCACCACCTTCAGTAGTTCATGCCACCAAATTCCTCAACACATGTTACAAGTATGATTTATCATGGCCATCTCATATCTCTATGAGAATTCACCCCTATGAATCTTCTTTGTATCATCACCCCCATGAAGACACCAATGGGGCTCTTTCCCTTTGAAGCAACCGATTCTATTAAGTTATTTCCACATGAACAATCTTCGTGTCATTGATTCATGGGGCACCCATCTTCCCATCTGCAATATATGCCATTCACTTCATTTTGGAAAAGGTTCCTTGACCCACTCAAAACTATGGGAACCCCACCCATCATTAAAATCGACTCCTCGACTCACCAAAAAGCATGGGAGTCCCACCCATCATCAAATTGGTTCCACGACATTCCTAAACCTGTGGGGACCCCACCAATTATTCTTTATGTACCAACGGTTCATGGACACCCTCAAAACCGCAGGAACCCTTAATTCTTTTAGCAACAACCCCTTGGCCTCCTTTGATCGATGTAGTTGAGTTTCCCTACTCAACATGGTCAGTTTTGTCAATCACTATTCCCTCCACATTTTTTCTCCAACAACACCTTTCATTTGTAGTTTATCCCCTTTCAGTACAATATGTCCCTACACTTTGAAGTAGTATGTCGTCAGTTACTTATTCATTTTACATTGATCAAACGAAAGTAATGAGCCCCACGCTTATTAGCTAGCCTTGTGTCAGGTCAGTCTGTCTCACAATTGGTTACAACATGATCTATGTTCATAGAATAAGACCCTCAGCTTATCAAACTCTTCAACTCTCATCAACCTTAACACCTCATAATCTGAGAGTTGTGGTGGTTACAGTGGTACCTTGGGTTCCCTTTCAGTCAATATAAGGGATTGCCTCGACCTACATAGGGGGAGTCCTTAGTGCTCCCTAATTTATTGGTCTCCCCTATGCTCAACGACAACACATTTATCACATTAGGGGGAGTCATACATTTCAAAGGTAGCAGTGTTCATGTTTGAGAATCATGGTAGAAACATCTTTGGTACAGTGCAGTCCCCACTCAGTGACTTCACTGGTATTCTAGACACCCACTCCTATGGGATTCTTCAAATTCTCAACAGTCCTGCTTCTTCAACACTAGTGATAGTTGTTCTAGGTTCATGTACTCTCACATGTTTTGAATCTGCCTTCATCCATATCTCAACATTTTATGATAGACCCCTCGATATTTTCATTTTGTAACCCTTCTAGCAACCTTCACGAGCATGGGAACACCCACCTCATTCATATAAAAATAATACTTTCAATTACAACTCCACCGACAACTTTCCTCCATCGGAAGGTCCTACTTGTCCACCTATGTTTCACCCACTTTAAAGAATAGCAGAGAGAGCACAAAACAAACAATGAAGAATTATCAACTCTATAGTACCCTCTGAACCTCATACATGAGGGGACATCTGTTATCGTGGAAATCTCACGCACATGCAGCAATTTTGAAATTTGCATCGTAAAGCATCCTCTACATATAGCATGCATGCAACCAATGATTTCATCACTAGATCCAAAAAGTAACATGAGTCCAGAAGTGCCCAAGAAAAGTTAGAAAGTACACCCACGTGGCTTTATAACTGATTTATACATGCTACAACGCATGTCACTAGTACAATGGGCGCGCTATAGTGCGGATATATTCCTTCGATGCTTGCATGACTAACATAAACGACAAGATCTCACCCACTAGTAGTGCCATATGAAAGCTACATTACCTCCAAAGAATTCGAATTTGGCTCTTCACTCACTTGGTTTCCTTAAATGGCCTCCTTTGTGTTCTTGAGAGCTAGGTCATGAGATCAAGGGGTTCACATTGGATATAGTTATTTCTTAACCAACTCTTGGCCTATAAAAGAGATCCATGGGAATGCTTAATGTAAGAAGAAAGAAGAGCAAGGTTATTCTATTGAAATTGTGCTTGAGCTCCCTTATAGCTCACCTCTTCCCCCTTTGTTAAACATTCACCAATCTCCCTTGCGTCCTTTCTCTAAGGGGTAAGTGTTCTTCTTGCTAGTTCTTTAGCCATTTGACATTTAGTGTAGACAAGAAATACCTCCCTTAGTGAGATAGTTTGCCTCCTTTTGGAGTTCACATCTATAAGGTTTTGTACACGCTTGACCATTGGGAAATATACAAGTGATTTGGAGCCTATTGGTTGTTGGAGTTTTCACTTTCTCCTCCTTGTGCTTTGTTTATTTATTTATTTATTATTTTATTTGTTTTTAGTTGATTTCACTAACAACCATTTGCAATATCACTTCAAGCACTCCCCGCCAACAAAATGGGAACCTAATACTGAGTCCTTGTTGGAGCCTACAAGGCTCTTCCCCTCACCAACTGGGAAGGATTCACTCTTGTGCAGTCTTTTTCACAACAAGAATGTTATGCTAATGTTGAGGTGCAAGCTCATTCAGTCCTAATATATGCCTCATGCTCCTTAGTCCTCGCATGAAAAAATTGTCTAGTTTCCCTAATGTAACACTTCTCACACGAGCACACAAATTTATAGACCCCTAATGGTTGATTGTAGGTATAATCAACTCTATTAAATTTCATAAAGTAGAGAAGTTCTTAGTAAATTCGTTTTTACTCGAAAGAATATGCATTGTTCTAATGTTTACACTTTCTTAACATGCACACATTTTCTTAACATCAATTCAAATTGAAGTGGAGGACAATGTCGAGGTGTGCATGATTTATGCATGAAGGTATAACAAGCATGGAAGCAATTCAAATAGGAGCATATGTGGTTTCCTAAAGTATACATGCATTAGTACAATTTACAATGTGCATGTGTTGTTGCACTAAATTTTGGGAGCAACTTCACACACCCATTCTTACCCTTGAAGCTTTGCATGATGCTAACTTTACTTTTGACCAACATAGATTGGAATTTTCTTTTCTAATTAAGTTCTCATCTTGTGTGAGGGTAAGATCTATTACTTCTCCATGACCTCAAACACTCTAAAAATTTCCCACTTCCCTATTGGCTTAATTTTTACCCCTACTCCATACTATATTTTTATCCAATAACGATGAAGATGAGGTTACTATAATATTCTTTTCCCACTTCTTATGTCCATTGAACCAATATTTTCATTATCCTTACTTGATCACTTCAATGACTAAGTAACGAATCTATATATAAAAGTCACTAAATCTACTTACCTAATTATCCTTTAAGATCTTTCATATATTGGGTTGATAATCTTGTTGGTGTTACATGACACAAACAAACTCACTATTAACTTTTTTCGTTGTTTTAAATATATTATTATTATTATTATTATTATTTTCCAAGTTAAAACTTAAATTTAACTGTACATATCCAAATAGATGATCTCTTTACTATTTATGTAATATGGTCTAGGATGAACAAAGTTATTGTAATGATGTACATGCATTTGTAATATAAAAAAACCCCACAAAAACAAACAAAGAGGGATGAAAAAGAAATGGGGGCTATGATTCCACAAATGGGGGAATTGAAAGGAGATAAGGAGAGTGGACCTTATTTGAGTTGTTAATAAGCCCTTAAACCTTGACTATAGACCTTAGCTAGTGATATATCGCAAGGTTCCTAAACCGATGATTATTAATGTTGATTTATTTAACCTTTTGTTATTATTATCTTAAGTTGGGATTAAAAAATAAAATGTGGGGTCCTCATGAGAGCCACCTACAAAGTTAGGATCATGAAAATATAATGTTTGGAATTAGAACATTTCATCATTCATTTCCTTATGTTGTTGAACAATATAAACTATGGAGAAAAGAGAGGAGAAAAGAGAGTGTACTTTCAGGAAAGTCTATGCCAGTACCAAAGGATTTGCTAGTAAAAGAGAGTGTACTTTCATGAAAGTCTATGCCAGTACCAAAGGATTTGCTAGTAATGATTATAGTGTCATTGTGAAAAGAAATCCAGCCTCCAATTGAGAAATTTGACCTACAATAATGAAGCTTGTGTTGGAGCACTAGAAAGAGATTGACATGGCCATTATTTATATTTCCATTCTTAGTACCTATAGTCTTAAGAGAAACAATATAGTTTTTATCTATATATCTCATCTTGAACTTTTGTTCTATGTTCCTCAATATTTTCTTATGTGCAACTATGTCGAAGACAAAATTTAAGATGGGGAGCATATTACCACGGACATTGATTTCAAAGATGGAGCTGAAGAAGTTGTCAAGGAAGGCATTTTTTGAGTTTTATGTGATTGTCGTGGCTATTCTTGGTATCATCTTGAACTCTTATTCTATGCCCCTATTTAAAATATTTTTATGTGAAAAGCTACTTTTATGTTTTATTTACGATTATGGGGGTGATTCTACTTACTATGTTTGGTATGTTGTGCATATGAAATGTTCTTTGTGATTTTAGTGTTTATCCCTAGTTCAAGTGAGATATTTATTTAGTAATAATCATGATGATTTTGCTGTAAACATTATTATAGGTCATGTTTTTTAATATTTATAACAAGTTAGTTGTCACTGGACTAGTTGTGCTTGCTAGAATTTCTTCAAAGTGGATAGAAGAGTATGATTATTTATAAATCCCTTTTAATGTGTGGGAAAATTATCGAAAATAAGAATATATTTTCGGTATATATATTTAGTAATAATCATGATAATATTGTTGCAGACTATATTATAGGTCGGGATTTTGAATATTTATAATAAGTTAGTTGTCACATAGCTAGGTGTGTTTGTGGGAATTTATTCAATCCATATATCAAAAATTTTAAATGTTTCATTTGCTAAATTTTTTTCCTTAGTAAATAAACCCAACACATCTTGGTGTAGTCATCAATAAAAATCATGACATTTTTATTACCATTTGCAAAAAAAACCAAGAAGGGGCCACACAAGTCTGAGTGCATCAACTCTAGTTTTCCACATGCTATAGAATTTGAATCATGGCATTACTACTTTTGGGGTCAATTTCTGGTGTGATATTTTGACAGTATGAATAAATTTGATTGTATCGTCAGAACTTAGCAAGTTAATGATTAAAATTTAGATAATTTTTTTTTTGGTTCCCTTACATTTGTCGCAATACTGATGAATTTTTACTACCTTTGTCGCACTTACAATGAAGTTTCAATATCATTGGTATTTCGACAAACCTTTATCATAATCATGACACTGGAAGTAGATTTGTCATTTTTTATGCATGAAATAGTTTTTTTCTATCTACTAGTTTCACGTCCAATTCTTCATCTACATAGCTTAGATTTTTTACATAATCGCCGTTCTCTTCAGGTAAACAAATTGTTAAAAAAGTTTTGAATTTCACCTTTGTCAAATTGGTTAATTATGTTCTTATATTGTACATATATAAATGTTTCAATGGATTTTATTGTAATAGGTAATTACACTTAAAAATATGGTAATAGGCAAGAATTCCCCTCTATAGGGCCTTAATGGTGGTTTGAGACCTCCTTCTTTCCCCATGAGATATAAACCAAATAGTTGTGGCTTATGTCATTGCTTTTTTTATATTTAAAAATCTCATTAGGCGATGAGACTTGTCATTATATAACCTCAATATCAAAAGTGTACATGTATACTAATTATAGGGAAATGATTCCCTCTACAATCATATTTAGGGTATCCTAGAATCATGTATGATAATGATTCCCTTTACAATGCATTTAGGGTAGCCTA
This sequence comes from Pseudotsuga menziesii, assembly GCA_001517045.1. NCBI lineage: Eukaryota > Viridiplantae > Streptophyta > Pinopsida > Pinales > Pinaceae > Pseudotsuga > Pseudotsuga menziesii. Next base: position 379,906 of record LPNX010807136.1, read on the forward strand.
GAACCATGTGTGTAAGCAATGATCCATAGAGGAAAATTCTAGGCCTTTTGTCTCTAGGTTTTATTCCTAACTATATTCTAATTGTAGTTTAAATTTTACAACTTCACATGAACTCTATAGAGGTTCGTGGCCACGTGTATTGCTTGTGTGTCATATAAGAATCTATTAGGACAAATGTACCTAAATTATTTATATAAATGATTTTTTAGGATACAATTCTTAATATCTCATATGATAAAAGTCCCTAAATTAAATACTTAAAACATGATCTAAACTATGTGACCCTTTTAATGTTATGCCAAAAATCATTTGAGCCTTAGTAGCAATTATTTGAGCTTAAGTTCTTATTATTGCATCACTAGACCACAAGTCTAGAGCCAAGGAAGCATACGTAACCTACCAATCAATCACATATCTCACTCATGGCATATGAAGTGCAAGGGATTTAAAGCATTGTTTAAACATTTCACCATATAATTAGTCATTGTTCAAGCATAATTAAATAGTTGTTTTTTTCTAAGTGAGGCATGACTATAATGGTCTCACCACCACTAGAACTGATTTAGTCATTGTCATTTTTGGTTTTATACACATTAGGATTTTTAGTCATTGTCATTGGCATTCTTATATTGTACTTATATTGTTTTAGTGGATTTTCTTGAAATAGGTAATTATAATTCTATTTAACCCTACTCAAGAACAAAATGATAGGATCATTGCTATGTTAAAGGCATGATGAAGGCCAAGAGTGACGGTAAATTTTATTAGCCTTGCACTCTGTCATGTCCTATATTGTCCATATCATGCTTGCCAAGGTATTCCTTAGAGAGAGGGTATTTTTCCATTGTAATAGGCCAAGCCTAGTCTTGACTCTGTAGTAGTGTTGGTCTAGTAGGGATCAAGACACATGGTTTGGTCATGGTATGTCCTTTTTGGTTTTCATTCCAGTAAGTATTGGCTTAGTGGCATTGTTGACTTCATTTTTATGGGTGGAAGTCCCCTGTCTCGTTGGGTCATGGGTTGGTTCCCGGTGCTTCTTAGTATGGATCCATTAGGACACATTTCTTAGGGGCTCATAGCCACACTCATATTTTGAAATGTATGAGGTCACTAGGCGTGTAATGGTTGTAATACTTGGTTTAACACACATCCTTTGTTCCTACTTGGACCTTCTTCACTGTAACACCCCTTCTCTCAATACATACATGATCACATCACCATGACATCATCCTCATCCAGAGAGATTTACCTTACTAAAAGGGAGGACACTAAGGGATATTTTACATTGTTGGGGTTATTTGGGGCATCACATCCTCCTTTGGCTCGTCGTTCCACTCGGTTCAATCCAATTGCCTCATTTTATCATTATTTATAGTCATTTTGTGAACAACATCATAATAAAAAAACAAATCCTGTCGTAAACAATAGGACAATAGATATTAAAATCAGTAGTATGTAAACATATAATTCTGCTAAAGTAATTGTTTAAATAATACATGTAAAAAAAAAGTTATGTACAATTTTTAGGTGTGTTACATAATGGTATCAGAGCTCGGTTTCAGCACTAGGCCTGAATCGACTCAACACAAAACTGCTACAGGTTAAAAAAAAACTAACTCTTGTTTGATTTTAAAATTCTCTTACACACAGCAAAGAGAAGTACAAATATATTTTGTAGGAAATATGGAAGATGCGGACATGTCTGCAAAAGAAGAACATTGCCCATCATTTCCTTTAAATAATGGAGAGGGTGACTTAAGGGATGGAGAATTTTGGGTAGATCTAAATGACAGTCAGGATAATAAATCTGAATTAAAACGGATTGTTAATGAACTAGGATCTGAACTAAGAAAGGTTACGGAAGATAATGAGCGAATTCTAAAGGCTCAAGAAGAAGTAAACACTATTCTGTTAGCAAAAATCCATAATGAAAAAAAATATAAAAATAAGGAATCTGAACAAGAACCGCCAAAAACTGTGTCGTACAACAAACGTAAGGGCAGAAAGCTGGAATTTTCCAGCCATAAACCTAACACTTCAAGTGAAGACTCAGTTAAACATCACAAAAAAAAGAAGAGTCAAGCGAAAACAGTGACAATAACGAGAAGAAAATAAAATACAGACCATGTGAGGAAAACTTTAGGGATTTCAAGAAAATTAAAACACCCATGTTTAATGGGGAAATTGAGAAGGGCGAAGAGGCAGAGACGTGGTTGTCTGGAATGAAATTTTTTAGATATATAACTACTCTGATGAGTTAAAGGAAAAAATGGTCATCTATAATCTGACCGAAAAGGAAGATATATGGTGGCAAGACATAAAGAAGGTAAAAGGGATAAAAGAGAGATATGCAACCTGGAAAACATTTAAGAAACTCTTTAAAAGAAAGTACCAATCTAAACAATTTTATGAAGAAAAAACAAAAGAATTTTATGAACCAAGGCTAGGAGCCATGACAATGAAAAAAATCTACAGTAAGTTCTTAAGCTGATTTCATTATATTCCGTATATAATTGATAAGAAACCGAAAATACAACGGTTCCTCGGTTGTTTGTCTATCATGTTCAAATAACTGATTGAATATGACAATCTGAAGATGCTATAGGCATTAGAGGAAATTTCAACTCAAAATGGGCCTTTTAACACTAATTCAAATTCCATGTCATTATGTGTTAAACAATTAAATTGCTCTAAATTTGAAATACCGTATAGGTCTTAAACTATTTTTTAATAAAAATTTGGGGATGGGTATCATAAAAAAACCTACTTTTTTTGTTCGTATTTTTGACATATCTCCCTTTGTTTTTACTCAAATTTTGATCAAGAGAGCTCCCTGGATGCGAAATTAAATTCCGCATCCAACGAGTACCCACTCGTCATACTTTTGACGGACCCCGCTACCTCAAAAACAAGAAATACCTGAAAAAACATGATGATGATGTGCATCCAACGAGTACCCACTCGGCATACTTTTGACGAACCCCGCTACCCCAAAAATAAGAAATACTTGAAAAAATGTGATGATGACATGCTACCCCAAAAACAAGAAATTCCCGAAAAAATGTGATGATGACATCATCATCACGTTTTTTCAGGTATTTCTTGTTTTTGGGGTAGCAGGGTCCGTTAAAAGTATGTTGAGTGGGTACTCGTTGGATATGGAATTTAATTTCACATCCAGGGAGCTCTCTCAATCGAAATTTGAGTAAAATCACAGGGAGATATGTAGAAAATACGAACAAAAAAATTAGTTTTTTTCTTTTCTTCCTCCAAAATTAATAAATATTATTTTATTATTTTTCTTAGGAGGCCCATTTTTAGTTGAAATTTCCTCTAATGAAGCGATGAGGAAGGAAAACTTCTGGTATGACCATAATAAGAATAAAAGAGAAAATACACCATCCTGGAAGAATAAAAGGCCAAATAATTTTGATCCTAAAAACAAGCAAAATAAGTTCCATAAAAATGTAGGGAATAATTACAAGGGACACGAAGCAAATAATTATAAAAACTTTAAACCCCAAAACTCTGCAGTAAAGGAACCTTCAAATGTTCCTAATAAGAACTCAGCACAAAAAGAACCTCTAAACTGTTCAGAGTGTGGAGGGCCACACTATTTTAAAGACTTCTTTGTAAGGAAAAATAATTTTAATGTACATTCTATCCAAGAAGTAGTCACCGTAGGGGACATGGAAATAAACATGCCTAGAATCTGCGATGCAGTGGAAAATCGACAACAAGGATGATTTTAAGAATCCCCCCTAAATTTTTATGTATAATAAATGGGAGAATCCCTATGATATATAGGAAAATATGAAGGTTGTTTTATCAATATTATACTATGTATATATAATTTTTTGGCGAATCTCTCATTGAATTATATAATCTTGTAAAATCTTGGCGAATCTTTCACTAAATTATAAAAGCTTGTAAAATCTTGGTGAATCTTTCACTAAATTATAATACCTTGTAAAGTCTTGGCGAATCTTTTACTAAATTATAAAATATTGTGAAGTCTTAGCGAATTTTTTGATAAAGTATATAGCCATATAATAGGAAAACATTTACAAAAAATACTAAATAGAATATAAATCTTAATAAATCATCACATAACAAGCCCTGTTTTGGTGATAGTTTGGTACCTCACTCTAACTATCACAATACATAGAAATTCACTAGGAATATTCTTGAAAAACAACAATGATATTTTTCATCACTAGGACAAATAGAATAAATGTTAATATGAGGGGTCGTCAACACCTCGATCATAATTTAACTCTAAATATTATTATTGTATGTTTTTCTAATTTATTTTACTTAGGATATTTATCTGAAAGAATAACAAGAACAACAATACATCAAAGATACACAAGACATATATTTTCATCGGGGAAACCATAAAGGAGAAAACCCCACAAACTTCCTAATAATATTTTTGTCACAAAGATAAGATGACAAGATAGAATAAACCAAGAACATTATGTCTACAGTGGCTCTATGTCCCTCCTCTTCCTCTCTCTCCTAAATTGCACATGAGAGAGCAAGTGAAGTATGTGACAGATGAGGAGGGCACCTCCCTATTTATATTCTTCCATTGAGTTGTTAAGTCAACCACTAGGTCAACGATGTTACTTGTGGGGTCGACCTACCTAAGAACACACATAAATACATTTTCCTTTATTTAACCTGGGGACAATTTCTTCGACTTACAACGAAGGGTTTACCTCAGTGACCAGACACAATGATGACATCCCCAAAGGAGGAACACATATCCCCGATGGGGGTACAACAATATAAAATAGTAAAATACATCAACATATATTCTGAAGTTAGAATTACAACAACACTCCCTCTTAAATAGGAAGGTATTCTCTCGCCACAGTCATCAACACATATGGTAATCGTCACTGATTCATCATCGTCATTGTTGCCATTGTCCTCATATTGCCCAATATGTCGCATCTATCCGTCATAGTCAGAGCCAACCCTTTTTCATGTTGGATGTAAGCCTATACCTCATCTAGTTCTTCATCATATCCACGACCAAGCCATCACATAGGTATATACCAGGACCATTCTTTACATCGCAACTGCAATAACATGTGTCTCCTACCATCTTCTCATCGTATCATATCATCGTGTAGGTACAGCCCATGCAATTCTTTACATTACCACTATAATAACTTGTGATTCCTACCATCATCTCATCATCATCGCGTAGGTACAATCCAGGACCTTATTTACATTGGCACGACAATAACCTACGTTTCCTACCTTTATCTTTGTGTATCCAGATCATCTCTTTTGTCTTGCACAATACAAATAAACAACGCATATCATAGCCTAGATGCATACCACCTTCATTCTATCAACATAGGAACATGTTAGGATGTCACCAAGACAATCCTGCATCTACCACTATGTGAGAACCTTATAGGAGTACACTCAGTGCATTACGTCTCTCCACGGTCAACCTGCGTTCTACCAGTAAAGGAGAACCGCTAAGGTGCACTTGTCATGCTCTGTGACCTTATCATATCAACATGGGAACACACATATATGGATATATATAAGGATTGATTGCGACCAAACAACCTGCTATATCAAGACCGTTTACATTTTAGGTCAACCTCAAGGATTTGCATCTAAACAACCTGCGTCCAAGACCTTTTCCATTCATATAAAATTTGGGGCTTATTACATCTAAGTAACTTGCATACCATGCCAGGTCTCATTTTTACACTCGGAAAACCCACAAGAATTATTACATTCGAGTAACCCGCGTACCATGCCAGGGCTCATATTTACACTCGAATAACCTGTCTTAGGACTGATTATGTCTGAGTAACCTGTGTATCATGCGAGGACTTGTATTTATGCTTAGAAAACCTACAGGACTGATTACTTCCAAGCATCCTACTTCATCGGGATTTTTCCCACTTGAACAACTTGTCTCGTTACCCATGTGAGATATCATGCATCTGCATTTTTTGGTCTCTCCTTATTTCTAGCATAGAAACGTATTAGGATTGATTATGTCCAAGGATAACCTGCGAGCTTCACCAGGACTGATTACATCCAAGGACAACGTACATGACTGATTACATTTGAGCAACCTATGATCTTCGCCGGGATTTTATGCGCACGAAACTTGTCTCTCTAGCTATGCTAGAACTAATCACTCCCTCTTTTGATAGGTCTTGTTTTGGATCACACCAAGTCTTTCTCTAAATTAATCAAACTTCACTTTGGCTATTTCTAGCATAGAATCAAATTAGGACCGATTACGTCTAAGGATAACCTGTGAGGTTTTCCATAACTGATTACATCCAAGGACAACCAAAATGACTAATTACCTATGAGTAAGCTACGAACTTCGCTAGAAATTTTATAATCGGATAACCTATATCTCCATCTATGCTAGAATTCATCACTCCCTCTTTCGAGGGGCCTCTATCTGGATCACATGCTGGAGATTCATTGCTCCTCTCTGCATCATACCAAAAATGAAAGTAAGATCAATCAAATTAGATAGTTTCTTCCAAAATACATGCTACCTCACAACTAGGAGAGCAAGTGGCTACATATTCTTCCTTGGTTGTACTCAGCGCCATGCAAGACTGCATCCTAGAAAACCAGTAGATCTTATTGGATTTCAAACTGAAGAAGCAACCCAAGGTGCTCTTCCTCTCAGTGGTGTTTTCTGCGCAATCCAAATCAACTGGCTACATATTATTCCTTGGTTGTACTCAGCGCCATGCAGGACTGCATCCTAGAAAACCAGTAGATCTTATTGGAATTCAAACTGAAGAACCAACCCAAGGTGTTCTTCCTCTCAGTGGTGTTTTCTGCACAATCCAAATCAACATAATCGTGCAGGTTAGTCTTCTGATTCATAGACTACTTGAGCCCATACTCAACTATACCTTTCAAGTGCTTCACTACATGATTTGCAACCAGGTGAACATGTCTCGGATCTGTGAGGAACTGGCTCACCGTGTTCACAACAAATCATATGTTCGGCCTCGTATTCATTTTCCAGAGTCACATGACCCTGTTAAACTACCCAGGTTTTTATTAGATCTACATAGTTTCTATTCAAACACAGTGTATCGTAAGGAGTCATCAAGAATTTTGGAAAAACCAGTGCATTATTCCATGTAAGTATTTTTATGTCTTTCATGCAATAATTGTGTTGATATTAAAAAAATATGCTTTCCCATTGTTTCTATTGGAAGAGAGGATTGAATACAACACCTAATAGTTGATAGAAATCGGAGTTTCCGCCTCTTTCCTCATGTCATGCCTCTACTTGATTTATCAACCTTAAGATGTTAAGAGGCATCCCAGTCCTCACCAGAAATTTCAATGGAAATTTGGTTATAAAGGAGTTGGGTGTCCATTGGTTTGGTGAACCTTGCCAAAATTGAAAAAAACAACAAATTGCATATACATGTCTCATGAAACCTTATCATACATTGATCTTTTATATCTCATGGTGATGGATTAGAGGAAATTTGGGGTCTAAAATGGGACTCCTAACAAAAATATAAAAAAAAACCACATCACACTCCAAATATGCCATGTCACACTAAGTTAAATGTGTTAGTGAAAGTCAACCTATATTTCCACATTAATAATACTTGACAAATATGTATGGTTAGTGTAGAGTTAAGAGACGAGGGCTTGAAATATTAATGAAAGTTTTAGATTCTTTTGTAGACACAATGAATAATATGGTGGTAAATTTTGTACATTTATATAATAATTTATTTAAAAAATTTATAAATGCACAACTAATTTTTATATATTTAATAAAATCCGAAACTAAAAAAAAAATAGAATTACAATAATACTAAAAATAAACAATAACTATATTATTTCATATCATTTTTATAAAAAAAAAATTGTTTTCACATGAATATATTAAACTACATAAAATAAAAATAATAATCAATATATAACTAACAAACTAACCAATAAACTATTTAAAACAAAAATAGTAACCAATAATTAACTAACTAACTAATAACCTATTTAAAATAAAAATATTAATTACTAACTAATAACCTATTTAAAATGATAAAAAAAAATTATTGATATCTATGTAGCTAACTTTAAAAACTACTTAAAATAAAAATAATAATCAATATATTTCTATCTATCTACTAACTAATAATTAATATTTATTTATTATGTATTATATAACTTTATATAAAAGATTCATAATTAATATATAAGAGATATTCAACTACATAAAATTAAAACAATATCTATTTATCTAATTAACTAAATTTTAGTATTTATGGGAGAAAAAAAACTAAATTTAATTAAAAAATATTTATTTTTCTATATAAAAATATTTATTTTTCTATATAAAAATATTTAAATAGAGTTAAAATTAATTTTCTCTCAATATTGCCATGCATAGCGATCCCAAGGAGGAAAACTATCATTGTCAAAAACACATAATCTTCGATAAAAATAAAGCTATCATTTTTCTCCATGATCTAAAAAATGAACTATTTCCTTTATCTAACATGGAGAATATAGAAAATCTCTACCGTAATTTTGATACAACCCTCTCGTCATCCATTAACAATTTCTCTATTGAAGTCTTGACTAAAACAAGAGATAGTAGAACCAACCCTTGGTATGATCAAGAGTGTAAAGATGCGAGAAAAGAAATAAAGCAAGCTACTACATATTTGATAAAAATGGACAAGATAAATCACTCCAAAGCCTTAATTAAAAGAAAAAAAAAGACATTATCTAAGTAAAAGGTAGGAAAATCTCATACACCTCTCCAAGGTGGCTCCTAAAAAATTCTTGAGGAAAAATTTAACTTGCAAAACAAAAGAAGACAATAAAAATGCTTTAAAAGATTGGAATTCCTATCTTAAAAATATTTATGAATCTCGAGATATTAGAGATAACATTCAAAACCTTCTTACAACGAAAGAAATTTTTTCGTTAGAAGACATAGGTTTCAAGGTTAAGCGCATAGAAAATGAAAAATCCAAAAACATTGAAGGCTACCAAGCAATAATCTTAAAAATTGGAGGGCATGTCCTCATTCCACACATCCACAAACTCTTTAATCTAGAGGTCAAGCAAGGGTTTCCTACACCTTGGACTAAAAACCTCATTATTCCTATTTTCAAAAGTGGTGATAAAGATGACCCCTCTAATTATTAGACTATTATGATTAGCCCTCTCTTAGCGAATTTATATGGTATTATCTTAGAAAAGAAGAGCAATGAATGGATATAAATGAAAGGTAAGAAAGCTAAAGGACAAGTATATTTTAGAAGGAATCATTCAACCACAAACCACCTCATTACATTTAGGATGATTGCAAAGAAATGTCGTAATAATAATTATGACATATTTTGTTGCTTTGTGGATTTTAGAAAAGCTTTTGATACAGTGCCTATAAATAACCTATGGAATAGGCTAGAGGAGCTTAAGGTTCCTTTTGAGTTGAGAGTTGTTGCAATAAGATTATATGAAAAGGTCATTTCCAAGTTTAAGAATAATGAGGTGTGCACAACGAATATACATTGTAATATTGGATTTAAACAAGGCTTCCCCCTCTCATCTACCCTTTTTGGCATTTACATTGATAATCTAGAAAGGTGTTTAGAAGAAGCATGTTGCACCTGTACAATCTTAGCTTGGATATTTATCATCCTCCTACTTTATGTCAATGGTATTTTTCTTATGGCAAGGCGTCCTTCTAGTCTCGATAAGAAATTAAGAATTCTTAAATATTTTTTCTCTAACATGGGTTTGACTGTTCACACCGACAAGACAAAAATCACGATTAAAAATCTAAGAAAGACACCTATGCAAATTTTATTTATGATAATAGAAATCTAGAGGAAGTGACTTCTTACAAGGATCTCGAAAGAGATATTTATCACAAGCTCAATTGGAACTATAAATTTGAGAAAATGATTAGTAGAGGTGGAAAACTTATTTTGGTCTTGAAAATAATTGTAAATCATCCAATCTGGTCACGTGGGATAGAAATATGTTCCTCTTTGAAACTCTTTTCATTCATGTTATCTTGTATGGTTGTAAGTATGGATTGCAACATTTCTAGAGAATCTTGGAGGAATATTGAGCAAATACATAAGTGGTTTATAACTTATAACCTCAAAATTAAAAGCAATATCGCCTTACCCTATTCTCCTCATAGAAGTGGGTCTTCCCCCCATCGAGAGAATGACTATGACTAGGTAGCTGATATACAATCATAAGATAAATAACATGGGAAACGAGAGACTTCCTAAAATTTCTTTTATCTCATATCAAAACCAACTACATGTACCTCAAGCGGTGTTGGTGTAAAGATACCATAGCTTGGTTAAACCATTGGGGCATTGAAAAAAACGACATTTTGCATAACATTGATAATGTCAAAAATATTATTACTTATAGGTTTAAAGAGAAATTGTGGTGTGAGAAAATTTTAGCGGTTAAGAGAAATTTAACATATTATAAGGAGGTCATTAATCCTACTTTGGAAGATCATAAGTATCTCTTGGTAGTAACTAGCTCGAGGAAGAAAATTGATATAGTCAAGATTAGAACAAACTCTCATGAACTCCGTAGCAAAACAGGGCGTTGGTTTATTCCTAAAACTCCATGGGCGGAAAGGGTTTTGCATCTATTTGAGTCTATGAGCATTAAGGGGTAAAATTACTTTCTCTTAGAGTGCCATGCTTACACCCACATTAGATCTAAGTTTCATAGTATTTGTTACAATACAAACCTTTATAAAATCCTAACTTGCCAAAACTATAATGAGCTTAGAAAGCTTCTTAGCAAGCTTTTTGAGCACATGAACAATATTTTAAAGTAAACAAAGTATTATCCTTCTTAACGTCCAATAGACCAAAGTTGGTCCAAGTGGACATTAATCATCATCGTCGTCATCGATATTTCAAAATTACTCCACTATAATTTAATGTAAATTTAATATTTTAAAGGACTTTTATTTTAATTAATGTAAGTTTAATATTTTAAAGGACTTGGAAGTATTGATAATATAAAATAATTTATATTTATTATTTCAAGTATATTTATGTGATTTTGAGATGACATTTTCACAATCTTAACCAAGGTAAGGTTTTAATGGGGTTATATATCATCAAAGAAAAAATGAAAAATAAGCATTATATGTCCAACTTAACCATTATGGTTGACCAAAGCTATTGAAAATTTATAGGCTTAAAAAATCGAATTCAATCCAACTCATCTAGGGAACATTTTTTATAAAGCCCTTTTTGACCCAGGCTTCCTCTAATACCCCATATTAAAGGATGATCCAATTATTTACACACGTTATTCCAAGTTTCAAGTTTAATATCCCTTTGAGCTTCCCTTGATGCAGTTCACTTTGACATATCAACATGCAAAAATATAATAAGTTCAATAACTCAATACCTAATGTATCTTGGTAATGCTAACTAATTTAACTTTTTTTAGCATATCAATGAATAATATCATAGATAGAATCTCCATTAAGGTGAACACATGAATGTTTTGCATAATTGTCTTGTTGCAACCTTCTTAGCACAATCACTATCCTTATTAGTGTTCTATGCCATTTTCATAAAGATGTTATATTTTAACTAGTACCACCTTTCTAAAATTAAGATTTACTCTAAAAACATGTTCATAACTAAAAATGCCAGCATAGTAAGTAGATTAATTAAAATATATAAAAAATACACTCAGTTAACAAAGGTAGAGCCAACTTAACTCATATATTTTGTAAAGAAATATTATCTTGTTAAATATGTGGATATTTTTTGTAAATTATATCTAAAAAAATTCAGAAAAAATAAAATTTTTTACACATAAATTTGAATTTTGAATTTGATTAAAACTTAAAAATGAAAGACAGAAAAAACTTGAAAATCATTAAAACCGCCTTAAAACCTAATATGAATTTGAATTTTGAATTTAATTAAAACTTCAAATTCTAAATTTAATTAAAACTTAAAAATAAAAGAGAGAAAAAAATAAAGGTGATAAAAACCTAAAATGAAAGGGCATTAAAAACATAAGACCGTCATCGAAATTTGATTTGAATGGAAAAAAATATATGAAATTCCACCGTTGCTTTCATATATCACATACATAACAAATCATGCCATTTCCCCATATTATTCCATATACATTTTTACCATATTATATCACATATATTTTATAATAAAAAAAAAAATGTCTTGCACACAATTTGAAGCTGCCACCTTTTGAATACCATTTACCCATTTCCCAAATCCAAGATGAACCTTCCCTCAAATAGTTGGTGAGGGAAGGTTGTTTGATTTCATCAAAGGTTCATGAACATATTTAAAGTGCTCATAATATTATGAGGTATCCAGAATCTGGCATGAGCAAATGATGGATTATGGAACAAAGATTTTTTAAACTTGTGGCCGACTGTATTATTTACTTTTGTTTGCATGGAGAAAGCATTTTATTACTTTTGAGTATTGTGATATTCACATATTTTACAAAATATGTATCGAACATGGGATCTTATTCACATATTTTACAAAATATGTATCGAACATGGAATCTAAAAGCCAATTTAATGGAGAGTTGGCTAATCTTCAAGTCTTTTGTGTATTGTCAAATCAACCGGTTTGAGGTCGCAATCCTTTCATGAATGAATAGCTTGGAAATTTATTAATATACAAACCATTGACTACACACATAAAAATTAACGGAGTTGATGTAATTGTTGAGGTTGTATTAGGGTATGTTCAATGAAAATGCAAGGAACTTAATCGTGATGAATTGGATTTTCTTTGGGATCGTTTTACTGCTACCTAGCATGAATGTGGAAGTTGGAAAGAGAGTTGAAGATGATATAAATTAGGGTGCTTGAGTTGATGTTTTACCACTTGTTATATGTGGAGGAGTTTGCGTGAAACCTCCCACTCGAGACGCTAGGATTATGCTGTCCTTTCAAGATTTCAGAAAATCGTGTAGAGATGTAATTTAAAATAAATCATGCAGGCTATGTTTATTAATGAATTTGTTGCTTATTAATTTGAAATAAATAATGCAGGTTGTTTTTATTAATTATATGCAATTTGAAATAAATCATGTTAATATTATTGAACTTGTTTGGTATTTGTAGAGATGCTATTTGAAAACAATTATGTAATACATTGGAGTTGAGCAACATGTTGTCAATTTTCTTCTTCTCGCAGTCTTTTACATGATAAAAGATATTATTATTATTGAATTTGTTTGGTATTTGTAGAGATGCAATTTGAAAACGATTATGAAATACACCGGAGTTGAGAAACAGGTTGTGAATTTTTCTTCTTCTCGCAATCTTTTATACGATAAAGGGATGTGGTTCAACATGATTTAAGTGATGAGTGTCTCAAACCAGTATTGAAAATAATTGCAAAGTTTGAAAGAACTAAGTCACCATCTCTAGATTCCGATAGACCTCTGATTTAGAAAAGATCTTGGATCCATCCAAGACACCCATATTTAGACAGCCTGATCGGTTGGTGTATACATGGAGTAAAACAAGATGATACATGGACAAAAATTTTGAGCATTGGTAGTGAGATCACGAGTTTCAATTCTAACACATTTTAAACTTGAAACAAAATTTAAATTTGAAAATATTTAGGGAATACACAACATATTGGAGCTTCATGAATCAATCAAGAGACATATCAGGTGGTCAAATCTTATTTCTTTCACTCAAACCTACCAGATCTGTAAGTGGGATTACAGATCAAATCGGCTATGATCCAATAGTCTTCAGAAAATTATTTATATCTGATTCAATTCTTTGGGAAGTTTCAAGACTCAAATCTTAAATGATCTAGAAAGAAAACATGTATAGGTGAAAGTAATATGAAATGAAAAGAGCTATGGCTACATTATTACCATTTTTCATGTAGAACTAATAACAAAAACATATGATAAATTATAATCTTCAATAACAACATGCAATTAGAATTACCCGATTTCTCGTGCGATTAAAAAATATATGTAGATCTGTCAAATTATTGTAGCGCCATGTCACATATGATTTGGCTCATCAGGAAATTGACAGTTGATTGTTGAAGCTGGATCACAGGTCAGATATTAGATTTTTCAATGGCCTCTATACCTCTCAACATATTATGGAAAAGCTACCATGAAATATCCTTCCTTCCATGGTACACTACAACAAACTCATGGAATTAAATGTTTCAATGATATTGCTATCAAATATGCCATGCAGACATCATGAGGTATTAGCTACCGCTTAAGATCATAAGGGGTTGATTGCAAATGCTAGCTCAAACACACATTGTTAGCTGAAAATGATAGAAGATCTTTTATTTTCTTCACGAGATTTCCTTAATCAATTGGTACTCTCACAAGGTAAGGATTTTGTAGGAACTAAATCGTTCTCGATAGTTTCTCCCCCTGATAGCAAGTTATGGTAGCTTCATGCAATGATTTCGCTCCCCGTTTCTGCCAGCATTCTCGTATACAGTTGCATTTTCTCCCTTAAATTATCCACAATTCATAGAATTTTGGCTAATGGGATTCAAGAATTTGAGAACGATTTAGTTCCTACAAAATCCTTACCTTGTGAGAGTACCAATTGATTAAGGAAATCTCATGAAGAAAATAAAAGATCTTCTATCATTTTCAGCTAACAATGTGTGTTTGAACTAGCATTTGCAATCAACCCCTTATGATCTTAAGCGGTAGCTAATAGCGCATGATGTCTGCATGGCATATTTGATAGCAATATCATTGAAACATTTAAGTCCATGAGTTTGTTGTAGTGTACCATGGAAGGAAGGACATTTCATGGTAGCTTTTCCATAAGAGGTTGAGAGGTATAGAGGCCATTGAAAAATCTAATATCTGACCTGTGATCCAGCTTCAACAATCAACTGTCAATTTCCTGATGAGCCAAATCATATGTGACATGGCGCTACAATAATTTGACAGATCTACAGATTTTTTTTAGTCGCACGAGAAATCGGGTAATTCTAATTGCATGTTGTTATTGAAGATTATAATTTATCATATGTTTTTGTTATTAGTTCTACATGAAAAATGGTAATACTGTAGCCATAGCTCTTTTCATTTCATATTACTTTCACCTATACATGTTTTCTTTCTAGATCATTTAAGATCTGAGTCTTGAAACTTCCCAGAGAATTGAATCAGATATAAATAATTTTCTAAAGACTATTGGATCATAGCCAATTTGATCTGTAATCCCACTTACAGATCTAATAGGTTTGAGTGAAAGAAATAAGATTTGACCACCTGATATGTCTCTTGATTGATTCATGAAGCTCCAATATGTTGTGTATTCCCTAAATATTTTCAAATTTAAATTTTGTTTCAAGTTTAAAATGTGTTAGAATTGAAACTCATGATCTCACTACCAATGCTCAAAATTTTTGTCCATGTATCATCTTGTTTTACTCCATGTATACACCAACCGATCAAGTTGTCTAAATATGGGTGTCTTGGATGGATCCAAGATCTTTTCTAAATCAGAGGTCTATCGGGATCTAGAGATGGTGACTTAGTTCTTCCAAACTTTGCAATTATTTTCAATACTGGTTCGAGACACTCATCACTTAAATCATGTTGAACCACATCCCTTTATCGTATAAAAGATTGCGAGAAGAAGAAAAATTCACAACCTGTTTCTCAACTCCGGTGTATTTCATAATCGTTTTCAAATTGCATCTCTACAAATACCAAACAAATTCAATAATATTAATATCTTTTATCATGTAAAATACTGCGAGAAAAAGAAAAATTGACAACGTGTTGCTCAACTCCAATGTATTACATAATCGTTTTCAAATTGCATCTCTACAAATACCAAACAAGTTCAATAATATTAACATGATTTATTTCAAATTGCATATAATTAATAAAAACAACCTGCATTATTTATTTCAAATTAATAAGCAACAAATTCATTAATAAAAATAGCCTGCATGATTTATTTTAAATTGCATCTCTACACGATTTTCTGAAATCTTGAAAGGACAACATAATCCTAGCGTCTCGAGTGGGAGGTTTCAGGCAAACTCCTCCACATATAACAAGTGGTAAAACATCAACTCAAGCACCCTAATTTATATCTATTCGATCAATTCTGTGGAGAAACTATCGTTTCAAAAATAGACTTAAGGTCAGGTTATCATCAAGTGCGAATAAAATATGAAGATATATTTAAAACAACATTTAAGACCTGTTGCAGTCACTATGAGTTTGTCGTAATGCCTTTTGGGTGGACAAACACACCTGTTCCGTTCATGTGTTTAATGAACGCCATCTTAAGCAACTACCTAGATAAGTTTGTAGTTGTCTTCATTGACAACATATTAATCTACTCTAAAAATGAACAAGAACATGAAGAACATTTAAAAATAGTTTTGCAAGTACTAAGAGAACAACAACTTTACGCGAAATTCAGTAATTGTGACTTCTTTAAAGATAAGTTTTAGTACCTTGTGTCCAAGGATGGAATCTCAGTCGATCTAGACAAAATAAAGGCTATTATGGAAAGACCGGTTCCTAAGAACATATCTCATATCAGATCATTTATGGGGATTACCGAAAGTTCATTGAAGGCTTCTCTAAGATTTCCTACCCCATAACCTCTTTAAAAAAGAAAAGTAATAAGTTCTAATGAACTGAAAAATGCATGAAAAGTTTTAACAAACTAAAACACTTATTAACTATCGCCTCGATCTTAAAAATTGCTGATCCATTCAAGGATTTTGTCGTATGTACTGACACTTGCAATGAAGGGTTAGGTGGAGTCTTATTACAAGAAAATTATGTTGTGGCATATGAATCCAGAAAACTAAAATATCATGAGAAAAACTATGCAACACATGATTTAAAACTTGTTGCTATAATTCAGGCTTTAAAAATGCGGCGACACTACTTAATTGGAAGAAAATGTTTACTTATGTCAGACAACGTAAGCCTTAAATACTTATTTGATCAACATAATTTGAATGCAAGACATGCTAGATGGTTGTCCTTTTTAAGCGAGTATGACTTCGAAATAAAACATATTAAATGAAAAGAAAATAAAGTGACAAACGCTCTAAGTCATCATGTGAATTTACTCTTTGCAAGCAGCATCTATGAATCTGATTTGAAAAATAAAATACTAAGTGCTGAAAAATTATGATAAAGAATACCATTTATTAAAAGAAAAGACTGCTAAAAATGAACTAAGTCAAGTAAAGACAGATTTCAGCCTAAACCAACAAGGAATATTGTTGCATAAAAACAGGTTGTACATATCGAACATAACAGAAATTAAATTTACAACCATGGATGAACTACATAAAAGACCATATTCAGGGCATACGGGTTATCAGAAAATGATTACTATGATCAGAAAAGATTTCTTTTGGGAAAATATGAAGAAGGAGGTAGCTGAATACTTAGCTCATTGCCTTGAATGCCAGCAAGTTAAAGCAGAGCATCAACATCCTGTGGGATTGTTGCAGCCACTACCCATTCTAGAGTGGAAGTGGGAGACAATTAGTATGGATTTCATCACTGGATTGCTCAATAATTTTAGACAACATGATTCCATCATGGTTGTGGTTGAAAAATTAAGTAAAACTGCTCATTTTATACATGTTAAATCTACCTATAAAGTTGTTAACATTGCAGATATCTTCATGAAAGAAATATTAAGGCTACATGGTGTGCTGAAAGTAATAGTTTCAGATAGAGGCGCAAAGTTTACAGGTAACTTCTGGAAAGCCTTGTTTAAAGGCTTAGGCACACAGTTAAACTTCAGTACTTCATATCATCCACAAATGGATGGGCAGACTGAAAGGGTAAATCAAGTCTTAGAAGATATGCTAAGAATGTATATTATGGACAAACCAGGTAAGTGGAAAGATTACATACACTTAGTGGAATTTGCCAATAATAATAATTTTCAAGTTTCAGTAGGTAGCAGGTATTAGTCCATTTGAAATATTATATGGATGTAAATGGAATAATCCAATCTCATGGAGCATCCTTGTTGATAGATTAATATTAGGACCTGATTTATTAAAAGAAATGGAGCTAACCGTGAAACACGCATTAGAGGAAATTTCAACTCAAAATGGGCGTCCTAAAAAAATTAATAAAATAATAGTTAAAATAATAAAATAATATTTATTAATTTTGGAGGAAGAAAAGAAAAAAACTATTTTTTTATTTGTATTTTCGACATATCTCTCCGTGTTTTTACTCAAATTTCGTTTGGGAGAGCTTGTTGAATGCGGAATTAAATTCCACATCCAATGCGTACCCACTCGACATACTTTTGACGGACCCTGCTACCCCAAAAACAACAAATACCTGGAAAATGTGATGATGATGTCATCATCACGTGATAAACAGTTTTAATTGCTATTTGAAGTGCATTCAAAAGAATTTTTTCCATATTCTATTGAGTAGAGAGTTCTATTCAATATACCTTTGAGGGATTTAATGAAATTTGATATGTTATGGACACCAGTATAAAATATTTTTGTGTGAATTCAAACTTGTTTTCAAACTTGTTTTCAAACACTGCCATCCACTTCCACACAAAACCCTACAGATCCAGCGAGATGAACTTACTGTCATGTCATAGCCATGTGATCAATGCCCTAGTAAACATATTACAAATGACTGTAAACTCCATAATTTTTCAATAATACATATTAGGGCATTTCTAGAAAATTGTCAAAGTTGCCTCTCTAAGTTCAAACTATTTGCATTTTGACTTTTGCTAAATGACATGTATTTATTTTAAAGATTTTGCAGGATGTTGGTTATATTGATAATTAATTAATTCTTAAATATAATTTATAATTTATGAGTGAAAATAAATTCCATGAAAGTTTTTTTTGTTTAGACTCTTTTTCAAAATAATTAAAAACCACATCATGTAATTTGCAACTTCAAAATGATAAACCAATTGAAAGAAGTGATGGTCACGCTTTCTTGATCTGCACTTGCTTTCCAATTCAGAGTATACTCTAATAACAAATTTCACTAGTGGTCGCAGCCGCACTCGATTTTTAATACATTTTTTTCAAGATCTCTGCCTCTGTAGCTTCGAATCCCCTCTCTAATTTCCAATCAGCAATGGTCTCCAC
The DNA here is from genome assembly GCA_001517045.1 of Pseudotsuga menziesii. NCBI lineage: Eukaryota > Viridiplantae > Streptophyta > Pinopsida > Pinales > Pinaceae > Pseudotsuga > Pseudotsuga menziesii. The sequence goes on from LPNX010807136.1 coordinate 399,096, forward strand.
CTCCTCAGTCGCTCCTTGTAGCTCCACCGGTTCAAATTCCCAAGCTTCCATTCTCCTTTTTAATTTCGCTAGCCTTTTGTTTATCAACATAAATAAATGGCAAAATTTTTAAATGGAAAAACAAATGAATATTTAAATTATTCTTATTGATTTTTTAAAAACAATTTTATTAATGATTTTTTTTTTGTAAATTTAAAGTTTAGAAAAACGTTTGAATAACCTTTTAAAAATCACTATATTAATGATGTTTAAATCTCATTTTACTGCAAATTGCTATTTCGAATCAATTCGTTATCTTTTAGGTGATATGAAAAGCAGTTTTTTTTTTTTTGAATTTGGAGGATCATTGTTTTGAATAGTTCGTTGCTTTTCGTCAATTTGAAGAGCCATTTTTACGAGTTGATTTGTTAATCTACATTATGGTATTAAATCAATATGTAACATTTGTTATTATGGTATTATGGTATCAAATTAATATGTAACATTTGTTATTATGGTATTAAATCAATATGTAACATTTAAAAGTTAGTTAGCACTTTTTAGATTTGTTTTTATGGTATTTTTTATATCATTTTGATATGGATAAAGCTGGCCACAAATCCATCTATTATTATGTGTTTGTTTAATAATTATATAAGCATAACATTTAAAACAAAATTAGTTTTAATAATTATCAGCATAGATCCATCTAAAAAGAGATCTACCAAGCAGAGAGGGATCAAATCTCTCAAGGTCCAAACCCTTTTTTAGAGTAGAAATGTTGAGGAAATGTGTAATACAATGTTTATGGTTTTACTTTATCTAATTTATGTTGTTTTATATATATGCGATTCTAAATAATTTAAATTTAATTTAAGCACACATGTTATTTTTAATACTTTTTATAAAGGACACCTGTCAACTCCCTCTTCAATGCAATTATTTTTTATTTTAAAAGTAAAATAAGCTTTTTTAGATTATGGCTTGTTGCTATGGTATTATGTTTTAACTCAAAATCTACTTATACAAATATTCAATGATGCTTTTATTGGTATTTTCAAGCCAAATATGCTTCAAATTACCAAGAAGAAAAAACTTTATCGCTAAGTGGACACATGTCTCAAGTTTATATTTGTATGTTGGAAATCTTGTGGCTTTTTGTTTGGGTACACAGGGTACTCCCAAAAGACCGAACACCTTCAGATATTGCTTCACACAAACAGATCACAGATTAACACACCGATGTTTTTCACGTGGTTAAAACCATCGAGAGGGAAACAGTCCATGGCCCCAGCCAAATAGCTACTTGGAGCAATTTATTATGCAAAAGAAAGAAAGTTACATGAGCTTCTCATAATCGATCAACTAGCCAAGGGCCCTCTATGCTCTTTAAATAGAAATCATAGAACAATCGGGTGTTAAGCCACGGATCAATGGTAGGTATGATCTAAGAGAAGTTGAACCGTCGGATCACTCTATGTCTAGAACATATCGTGACCGTCGGATTAGAATATTTACAAATGCATACTAATGCATACTAAAGAAACACACTTTTACCTAACGGATATATTACACAAGTTGATTTTAACTAACTCCTAAGTGTCTAAATATCCTAACATCCCCCCTTAAGAACAACTTGGGATAGGATTGAAGGATTTACAAAAGTGACACTATTAGGAGAAAGAAGGAGGCATTAGAGCCTATCCCCTCTTAAGGACACATTCCTGAACTCCTAACATAGACCGAAGTTTAGAAAACTTTGCTTCTGTAAGAGACTTGGTAAAGATGTCTACAACTTGATCATCTGTAGGGAAATAGAGCATTTCAATAACACGATCATGAACAAGATTTCTAATGAAGTGCATGTGTAGCTCAATGTGTTTGTTGCGCTGATGTAGAACTGGATCTTTGGCAAGTTTGATGGCACTTTGATTGTCGCACCAAAGTGGAGTAGGCTGCTGCTGCTTGAATCCGAACTCTAAAAGGATCTGTCAAAGCCATAAAGCTTCCTGACTAGCATTAACTGCAGCTCGATATTTTGCTTCTGCTGAAGAAAGAGCAAGAGCTTGTTGTTTCTTACAAGCCCAAGTAACAGGTCCATATCCCAGACTAAAAACATAACCTGCAGTAGACTTGCGATCATCAGGATCGCCGGCCCAATCTGAATCAGTGAAACCAATTAACAAAGGTTGCCCCCCTGTACTGTAATGAATCCCAAAATGAATTGTACCTCGAATATATCGAAGTATTCCTTTTGCTACTTTCCAGTGACTTTCATGAGGAGTTTGCATATAACGAGCAACACGACCAACGACAAAGGAAAGGTCAAGACGAGAATGAGTCAAGTATAAAAGACTACCAACAAGCTGACAATACAAGGTGGCATCTACTTCAGGGGAAGTACAAGTGGCAGAAAGTTTGACTCCAGACTGGAAGGGAGAAGGGGCTGGTTTACAATATTCCATGTGGAAGCGACGAAGAAGGTCACAAGCATACTTAGACTGGGAAAGAAAGATTCCTTCTTTGGTTTGCAAGACTTGGAGACCAAGAAAATGATGCAAATGTCCTAAGTCTGACATTTCAAAATTTTGCTTAAGACTGGATTTCACATGGGTTATAAGGTTAGGGTCACTACCAATAAGGATAAGATCATCAACATAAAGAACAAGTATGATGAGATGGTTTCCTACTTTCTTAGTATAGACATTGGGGTCATAATGACATCTACAAAAACCAGTGTCAAGGAGAAAGCTATCCATTTTGACATACCAAGCTCTAGGAGCTTGCTTAAGGCCATATAAGGATTTCTTAAGGAGACAAACAAGACTAGAGTTATTCTGAACATATCCAGGAGGTTGTTCCATGTAAATTTCCTCATGTAAATCACCATGTAAGAAGGCAGACTTGACATCTATTTGATGGACTTCCCAGTTATGTAAGGCTGCAAGGGAAAGAACAAGGCAGATGGAGTTCATTTTTGCTACAGGGGCAAAATTTTCATTGTAGTCAATCCCTTCAACTTGGAAAAAACCTTTGGCAACTAACCTTGCCTTAAGTCTTTCATCACTTCCATCTGATCCATACTTAGTTTTGTAGACCCATTTATATCTAACAATTTTTCTTCCTTTTGGAAGAGGAACAAGATCCCAAGTATCGTTCGCCATTAAGGAACGATATTCTTCATCCATAGCTGCATCCCAATCTGGATTTCCTGAAGCTTCTGCAAAATTTTCTGGATCATGATTCTCGGAAACTTGAGCCAAAAGAGAAGAGGCTCGTTGAAATTGAGAACATGTTCGACGTTGATCTCTAGGATCACTGGCAAGATCACCAGCTACTTCACATGTTGAACGGACCCATCGAGGAAGTATTGGTGCTGGTGCAATTGGAGGAACATGAGCAGGCGGAGGTGGATTTTCATCCTCACTGTCATCATCAGAAACTAGAGTTGGAAACCTGTCAAGGAAGCTGGAAGAAGAAGAAGAAGAAAAAGAAGGCACAATCACCGAATCAGGCTCGCAGGCCAAAGATGGCACACCCGCCAAGTTAGGCTCGCAGGCCAAGAGATTTTCATCAAATTTAACATCTCTTCTAATGATTATATTATGAGAATGTGGCTGAATAAGTCTATAACCTTTTACATCTTCAGAATATCCAACAAATATGCACTTTTCACTTTTAGGTTGCAATGCTTTCCGTTTTTCATCCGGAATGTGCGCCCATGCTTCACAACCAAACACACGAAGGTGACTTATATCTGGTTTAATTTTACTCCATGCTTCTTCCAGTGTTATACCCTGTAAAACTTTAGTGGGTGTGCAATTAACTATGTAATTTGCATAATTTATGGCCTCAGCCCAATATTGAAGACTTAGTCCCTTAGATTGGATCATACAATTAGCCATTTCTTTTAAAGTGTGGTTCTTCCTTTCAACTACACCATTTTGTTGTGGTGTATATAGAACAATGTGCTGTTGTTGGATTCCTTGTTCAGTGAAAAAAGTAGTGAACTTGTTGTTAACATATTCTTCTCCATTGTCAGATCTTAACTTAATAATTTGATGACCAGATTGTTTTTCAATAAGAGCCTTGTAGGCTAAGAACATGTTAAATACTTCGCTCTTAAGTTTTAGGAAGTAAACCCAAGTGCGTTTGGAGTAGTCATCAATGAAAGTTAAGAAATATTTGAAACCAGAAAAGGAAGCAGATGGAAGAGGGCCACACAAGTCACTATGCACAAGCTCCAAGGGAACCGAGGTGTGCCAAGAGGCACATTTGTCAAAACTATCCCGATGATGTTTTTTGAGTACACAACCGAAACAGACGCCATCCTTGCAAGATACCAGTGGAAGACCAGTCACCATATTGTATTTACATAGTTGTTGCAATGAGCGATAATTTAAGTGACCAAACCGCTCATGCCAAAGTTTGCTCAAGTTATCACTATGAGCAACAAAAACTGAAGGAAAAGGTGATGAACCAAAGTTGTTAAATTTGTACAACCTGGTAATATCATCAACAGTTCTAGTAGCAAGGATATTTTGAGGATTTTTTAAATCCTTGATTACAACTTGGTGAGGTATAAACGTCACAGTTTTACCTTCACCTGAATGAGTAATTTGATAGACTGATAACAAATTGCAGGAAATTTTTGGA